>JAEVFN010000211.1:0-42058 GCA_030449075.1 Murraya paniculata | reverse complement strand
TTCTTTACCACTTGTCTCAACTATAGTGCACATCCAATTCAATGTGCTTAGACCCTGAGTGAAAGACAGAATTTTTAGCTAACTCTACCGCACTCTGATTATCACACCAAAAAACTTGTGTAAGTAGCTTGACAATGTTAAGTTCACTGAATAGTGATTGCAACCAAGAGAGTTATGAACTTGCTGCAAATAATGCTCTATACTTACTTTTTGTACTAGATTTAGCTATAACAGCTTGCTTTTTAGAAGACCAAGAGATCAAGTTATTTCCAAGATTAATGCAATAGGCCCTAATAGATTTCTTGTCATAAACGTCACATGCCCAATCAGAATCTAAGTAACCAGTTAAACTATCAACTTCAATCGATCCCTCCTTTTGAAAATAAAGGCCATGAGTAACAATTGATTAGAAATATCAAAGAACTTTCTTACAAGTTAACCAATGTTGAAGAGTTGGAGCACTAAGATATTAACTAAGCTTGTGGACTGGATAAGCAATATCTCGCCTGGTTAAGATCAAATATTTAAGTCCTCTAACAATGCTTATGTAAAGTGTTGGATTTTCAAACTGCTGGCCTAAAGGACCTTTGACATTTTTCTTTAACTTAAAGCCTACATTGAAAGGGGTATGTAAACATTTACATGCCTGTATAGAAGCTCTACTTAATAGGTCTTTGATGTACTTTGTTTGAGAAAGATGCACCCTTTCATCAGTATAACAAACTTCAACACCAAGAAAATATGCAGCAGTCCCAAATCCTTTAAAGAAAAAGCTTTACTTAGCTTAGCAATAAAATCCTCCAATTGAGCAGAATTTGGACGAGTAACTAGAATGTCATCAACATAAATAAGCACAATGATAAAGCCTTGGACACCATGTCTGATAAATAATGAGGTGTCAGACTTAGAATTGACAATCTTCCAAGCAATGAGATAGCCTTTGAGTTTATCATACCGAGCTCTAAGAGCTTGTTTAAGACATAAAGAGCTTTGTTTAATTTGCAGACATAAGCTTCTTTAGATACAAAACCTTTAGGTTGAGTCATGTATACATCCTCTGATAGATCTTCATTGAAGAATGAATTTTTCACATCAATTTGTCTAACCTTCCACCCTTTCATAACAGTTAGACTAAAAACTATCTTTACTGTTAAAGACTTGACCACAAGACTAAAGGTTTCTCAGTAATCTGCTGTTTAGTGAAAGCCCTTGGCAACCAATCTAGCTTTGTGTTTTGATACTATCCCATCTGTGTTGTATTTTGTTCTAAACACCCGTTTACACCCAACCAGTAGTACTAGCTACCATGTATGATTGTTAATGAATGCATCATATTCAGCCTGCATAGCAGCTTTCCACTTTGGATCTGATAAAGCTTCAAAAATAATGCATGGTTCAAGACTGTTGTGAGTTGTTAGAAAGGTTCTAGGCTTGAATATACCAACTTTTGCTCTAGTAATCATGTTATGAGTTGGTATTGAAGGCTTAGATGGAGGTTGTTTAGGTAAAGGAGAGAGTGGTAGAATGGATAAAGATAATATATTAGGTGTGAGAACTGTTTGATCAAGGGAAGAGATATGAGGTGAGTTGTAAGTAGAACTGGAAGTGAGATACAAGTGAAGAAGTATCTCTGTGATAAAGAGAAAATTGATCATGACCTGCTGTATCAGCTCAAAAAGTACTTGGATTGCTATTGGGAATACAAAATGTATGTAATTGAAAAAGATTACACTAGTAAGTAGATGGAGTTGATTGTGAGGATGAAAAGAACTTAGATCTAGAAGAAAATGGAAAAGATGTTTCATCAAATAAAACATGGCCAACAACATTAATTTTCCAGAAGAATATAAACACTTGTAGCCTTTGTGTAAAGGACTGTAACCTAATAAAACACATTTAGATGTATGAAAATGGAACTTGTGTTTATTATAATATCTAAGGAAGGGAAATCAAGAGCATCCAAAGGTTATAAGAAAGGTATAATTTGGTTTGAGATGAAAGATAGACTCATAAGGACTATTCATAGACAGTGTGGGAGTTAGTAATCTATTAATAATGTAAACAGCTATGTGGAAAGAATCCCACCACAATTTAATAGGTAAAGTGGCCTGTGCAAGTAAAGTAAGACCTAGTTTTGTGATGGGCCTACGTTTTTTTTTCTACTAGACCATTTTGGTTATGAGTATAAGGAAATGAATGTCTGAATTGAATTCCCTTTTCATGAAGATAATTGACAAAAGATCTGAACTCTTACCCCCAATCAGAATGAAGACGCTTAATAGGCCTTTCTAGCTGCTTTTGAATTTGAGTTTTGAAGATTTTAAAGATTTGTAATGTTTCATCATTGGCTTTTAAAGGAAAATTCCATGTGAACCTAGTGAGATCATCAACAAAACTCACATAGTATCTATATCCCTCCTGTTGAAACTAAAGGAGCTAACCCCCACAGGCCTGTCTGAAGAATTTTTTAGGGATGCTTTGTTTTGGTTTCAATAATTGAAAAATTAAGTTTGTGCATTTTGCCGAGTTTACAAGCATCAAATAAGTCACAAGCTTTGTTTTCAGTGATGTTTTTAAAAGAACAACATGACTGAATTACATGATTCAACACTCTAGAGTTTGGATGCCCAAATTTTTGATGTAAAATATATGCACTTAACAAACGTTTAGAGTTTACAAAATCAGTAGCTGTTGTGGTTTATAGACAAGTCTTTGTTTTATTATTGAAATCAGAAATGACAGCTGAAAACATTGAAAGAGGAATAACAGACACATTTGAGACAACATATTCATTATTGACAACATGATTTCGAGTAGAAGACTCAGAGACACTCTTATTGGATGAGATCAATAGCAATTTGTATAGACCTTTTTCAGCCTTGCCCTACAGTATGATCGACTTCTTCACCTTGTCCTTCACAAAACAAAATTTATCAGTGAATTCAACAATATTGTCATTGTCTTTGGTTAATTGAGATATACTTTTAAGGTTTTTGGTTATTTGTGGAACTAATAGTGTATTATTCAATTTAAATATTGTGGTGGAATTTGAAGAACCATGCACCCTAAGAATAGCATTGCCAATGTGTGTAATATTCAGGCCAATTCCATTACCAATGATAAGTTTGGATGTACCTGTAAAGGAGTCTGTAATCTGCATATTGTTCAAATTATTTGTGAGATGGTGAGTAACTCCACCATCAAAGTACTAGTTGGCATCAGAAGGACTTTCCATGTTAGCCAAGTTTGCTGCTTTTGGATTTCTGTTTGGAGGTGGCCTATTGGCTCCAGGAGCAATGAGTTCTTCCAATTTCTAGCAGATGTTTGGTGTGTGTCCTGTTCTCATGCAGATTTGGTAGGTTGGCTTAGAGGGATTCCATTGAGATTTAGAGTTTCCAGGTGCTCTTCCATTGTTGAAACCACCACTTCCTACACTAGTGTTCCAGTTTCCTCCTCCTCTTTGATTATCCACTTGAAAACCTCTAAGTTGAGGTTTAGATTCAAAAGCATTACTAGTAAAACCAGAGCCTATATATCCTTCTTTATAGCGATAACCAGAGGCATAGCCATAACTACCAGCACCTTCATTTCCTCTCTTAGTCCCCCTATTCTGTGCAAAATTAGCTTCAAAATTTTGTTCACATCCATATTAGCAAGCATTTGAGCTTGTTGTTTAATTTTAGCTTCTTGAGTCAAGAGTATTGCATAAGCCTCATTAATATACATTTAGCCAACACCTGCTTGTCCAGTAATATACGTAGCTACTGAGTTATAATTTGGTCATAAGCTAGAGAGTATATGTAAAATCAAATCATCATTACTCATTGTGCTACCTACTGCAGCCATATTATCAGCTATAGTTTTCATTTTGATGAAATAGTAAGTTATTTTCAGATAATCTTTGCTAGTAGAGTTCATCGTGTACCTCAGATAGAGAAGTCTGGATTTTGATTGCAATCCCAATTGAATCTCAACAACTTTCCGTACTTCAAGTGATGTTTCTATATTGAACACAAGACTGATGATGCCTTCACTCATTGAAGAAAGCAACCAACAGAGCAGCACTTGACCTTGTGATCTCCATGTTACATAATTTGGATTCTCCACAAATCTAGCATTAGCACCTGACCTTGTGATCTCCATGTTACATAATTTGGATTGACTGTTTCAACAATGAATTTTTCTAGTCTATTACCACGAATTGATGCAAGAATCTGAGATCACCAGATCAAATAATTTGATTGATCTAGTTTAACAGGTGTGTTAAAGGTAAATGAAACATTTGTTGAGTTTGCTGCAACGTTACAAACTTGAGTGAAAGAAGATGCAAGATTCACAGAGGCCATTATTGGTTCTGATACTAAGTTGATGATTCAATTTGAGTGTTTGGAGACTAAGAAAATTAACGAGAAGCAGAGAAAATGAAAATTGAATCTGGAAGCTTCTTGCTTAATTCATTCAAAAATGAAAAATATGTACACATGAGCTGTTTATATACAATGCCAAGCTATAGCTAATTACTATAACTAACTTCACCTAATTACAATAAATTATAACACGTGCACAAGTACTACCAGGTGCCAGCTGGCAGCCCATATTATCAACTTGTAGTACTATGCAATAGCTGCGACAATCCCCTGCTTTATAGCCACTGTAAACCTCTGCTTTGTTGACTATGCTGCATGTGTGTGCTTCCTTAAAATAGACCATAGTCACTCCTTATAATTATCTTTTGCAAAATCTTTTGAGTCAACTTGCTGTCGGCAAGTGAAAGCAGAGGAATTAATTAGAAAACATGAAATCCTCTCATTGATTTCTTTGAAACAAACTTAATTGGAACCCAAAAGTAAATTTTCATTATCTTTCACTGCGTACAATTCGCTAAGTTTTCTAGAAATTTTTTCTTCTTTTTTTGGTGATGGAATGTATTAAGTGTTTCTAACCACTCAATAATCAACTTAAAAGTGATCACATAATAATTGATTTAACTTCGACACACTACATGCTTATTTCATTTTGTATTTTTTTTTTACTATTATGCTCTTGATTATAGTAACCAAAAATTGATATTATATATTAAAAATAATATAAATAAACTAAACATGTTTTTGGGATAGAAGCTAGTGGTATGGTTGTTGTGGCAACGAGGAACCACAACCTCAAAGATGAACTCAAATAATGGGGAAAAACTATTTAGGGCCAGTTTGGAATTATTTTTAGAAAAGTTAAAAATGATTTTGAAAATCTAAAAGCTAATTTTAGTGTTTTAATAAAAAAAAATCAAAATCACTTTTGTCAAAATCAGTCCCTCCTACAGTTGATTTTAAAAAGTATGGAAGAAGTAACTTTTAAATTTCGAGCTTGAAAATCAATTTTATCATTTAATACAATTATATGAATATTCTTAAAATTATTACCTAAATCTAAAATTATCCTTATTCAAATTGGAAATAAAATCAATATTTTAATAAACTTTTATTATAATTCATCAATATAAATTTATTAATATCAATTTGTTGGTCAAATTATTATTAAATTTGTTTCCTATATTATAAATTTAATTATCAATTTAATTATCAATTTGTTTTAAGATAAAAAAATAAAAAAAAAAATTATTTAAGATGAAAATAAATTTAATTATCAATTGTTCATCAATAGATTATAAATTTTATTTTAGGTTAAAATTATTATAATACATAATTAAAAATATTGCATGTACATATTTTTATATGTATAAGTAAATTTTATCATACATTATATTTATTTTAATCATTTATTTTTTCTCAGCAGTTTAACTGATTCTCTTCATAATTAATTATTTCTATAATACATCTAACATTAATTATTTTAAAAGTTACAATCTTTTCAAACTGACCCTTACCATTATCTGACTTTATTACTAAGCCTGCATCTCAAATTCAAGTGTTATTTTGCACGTGACAATTCATTTACACTCTATTTATTCAAATATCTGTTATAAAATCAATTAAGGGTAGTGACGTGGCATTGATGAGCTGTCTACATTGGTGTGGCCGCTGCTACGATGCAAGGCATAAAATGCCCTGTATCGTGCAGAAGGTGAAATAGAGCCATTGGATGTGTGTTTGCATGCATCCAACGGCTGGGGTTAAAAACCAAAAAAAAAAACACTTGGGCTTCCAAAAAAAAAAAAAAAGGAAAAAACAAAAAAAGGGGCAACTGGTTGAAGTTGTAAGAGGAGAAATTGTTTTCTCCCTCCCTGCCTCACTTCGTTTCCCTCCAATTTACCCACGGCAAAACCCGCATTATTCTCCCTCTCGATCCCCACACTGTGTTGCTCTCACTGTTGCTCACTCTCCCACTCCTGCAAACGCCGCGGCTGACCCTCACCCTCACCGGGACGCTGTCGCTGTACTGCTGTCACTGTTGCCGCTGTTATTGGTGTTGCACTTGCCGTTTCTTCCAACTGAGGCTCACGGTGAATGTTGCAGTCAGTGTCCATCGTGCTCCAGTCGATCACCTTCACTCTTTTCAGCAAGGTAACTCAGCTTCAAACTTAGCCTTGTAGTTGTTAAAGTAAGTAAATTTGTAATTGATTGTATTTGGGGAAAACGATTTGGTAATGATATGGTGTAAAAGTACAATGCACATACAATATTGGATGAAATGCGAAAAAGAAGTATTTATTTTATCATTTTAAGATTGTAGGTTGCAATTTGTTTTTGTTTGAGAAAAAGCTGTGGCTGTGTGAATCAAATTGTTATAATAATTCGAGAATGAATAAAAATGAGTGTTGGCTGCTGGAGTGTCCTAGTTTTGTTTGATATGTTGGTATATGCATTTGTTTAGTGCATCAGATATGACGTGTGTCTTTGTTTAGTTGTGTATCGGTTGATGCGTATGACACCAGTGAGCTATATTATGGTGCGATATGCAGTAATTGTTCATCGGTTGATGCGTATGGCACCAGTGAGCTATATTATGGTGCGATATTTAGTAATTGTTCATCGGTTGATGCGTATGGCACCAGTGAGCTATGGTTTGGTTGGATACACATTAATTGTTCATAGGGTGATGCGTTTTATATTATGAGCTATGGGTAGGTGCAATAGGCAGTAATTGTTCATCGGTTGATGCATATTTTATTATGAGCTATGTTTTGGTGGGATAGGCAGTAATTGTTAATCGGTTGATGCATATTTTATTCTGAGCTATGTTTTGGTGGGATAGGCAGTAATTGTTCATCGGTTGATGCATATTTTATTCTCAGTTATGTTTTGGTGCGATAGGCAGTAATTGTTTAACGTGAACTGCTATCTTGTAGCTTCTATACGGCGACATGGAAAATCAGAGGAAAATTTCGAAAGGAAAATCAATACGGCAGGAAAGGCAAGGAGTGAAAAAAAATGCATGGATTTACTATTTGTAAGTATAAATTATATGTATTTATGTACCCATTATGTTCGAAGGTATAATTTATTTTATTAATATAACTTTAAATATTGATGACAGTAAGGCGGAAGCAAAACGACTAAGGCAATTAGGAGTAGAAAATGTGGATAAAACGGTATGTAATCTACATATAACCTGCTGAATATGTGATTGTATGTGACTAAGATGGCTCTGAACATATATGTATTACATTGTTGCAGGTTAGAGCTGATATTGCACAAAGTTGGAAGAAATTGAACCCCGAGGAGAGGCATCAATGGATGCTTAATAACATGGATGACATATGTACCTCCAATATCGGGGAAAATAGCGGTGAGGGTAAAAGTATTGAAGAATCCGATGAGGAAAGGCTGAAGGTGGGAACCTTGTATCTCGATGTCGGGTAGTCCTCGTTCGCTGAGTTGGTTTCAACTTTTTCAAGTGATCAACAAGCAGCAGTAAAAGAAACCGGTTTTGGCAGTCTACTTCACTTAAAATGTGGGCAGTTAAGACAAGAGTTATGTGCAGCATTAATTGAACAATGTGATGTAGTTAGGCAAAGTATAAGTCTACACGGGAAAGAATACAATTTAAGCCCAACAACGTTTGCAGCCACAATGGGAGTTAGAGATGGAGGCAGGCATGTGGACTTAAATGATGAAGCTGTTGATATAGGTGAGTTGCGAGCATTGTACAACAGCGGACCCAGAGGAATTCATATAGCGGAGGTGAAAAAAAGGCTAATGAATAGTTGCAGTTCTGATGATGAATTTAAGATACTGTTTTGTCTATTTGCGTTGGGAACCATTTTATGCCCGACGAGTGCAACATACATTGATCCATCATATCTTCGTGTACTGAAAGATACAAATTCTATAAGGGGAAAAAACTGGGCTAGTTAGTGCTTTACCTTTTTATGGGAAGGTGTGCAGAAGTTCAAAGCAAATAAAGTGAGATCCGTTAGCGGTTGTGTTCTTTTCTTGAAGGTTCGTTTAATGTGAGATATTTTGTTGTTTCTTGTATTCGATGTGTTATTATTTCAGTGTATGACATTGTTCTTTGCCATTGACACGCAGCTGTTCTACTTTTCCTGCGTTGTATATGACCGACCTTCTATCAATAGAACAGTCTGTCCTATCAGCGTATGGAACAATGAGGAGATTCGACGATTCATGAAATAGCAAAGAAGGCTTGGGGGCATCAAACGCAACAAGGTATAAAATGCGTGCATACTTTTTGATCACATCGTTTAACCATATTCTGGACTAATAATTATTTAATGGATAATTTCAGGTTTCAATGCGCGACATTGATTGGGTTCGTCAGCCTGAACAGGCAGACCCTTCTGGCTGGAACAATGTTAACAATGATGCTCTTCAACAACTAATGGAAATGTTTGGGTCATTTTGCGACCAGAACAAAGAGTCATTCCAAGGCCTGGAACGACGAATGGAAAACATAGAAAAACTATTGGGTGAATTGGCATCAAAGGTTCATGAACGATCAACCAAACAGCCATCCACTCCTAATCCACCTTCAAGTCCGCAAATTCGAATCCCCAACACCTGTAGATGGTAAAACAATGTCAAAAGCTGAAGGGAAAACCATTTTGGTGAGTGATGATGACTCTATTGATCGTCGAGTGAAAGCACAATTACGAGTCTTGGATGGCGTGTTGGGCTGTCTTGGGACTACTGCAGAAGGTGGCGAAACTCCACTTGCTTCATTTGAATATAATGGGGGTCATGGTCCCAAGCCAGCACCGCAACCTCGCGACGAACAAGAGGTTGTTGTATGCGATCTTTTGTTGTATTTTGCTTTCAATGATAATGAATTAATGTTGACGTTGTTCTTTTATAGGATTTGCCTGAACCAGTTGACATTAAGCAAGAGTTCCAGACCTCCACTAGCATGAGTGTGCCGGCAACTAGACCAACAAGGAACCGGAGGCCTGGACGGTACCAACTATCTCGTTACGATAAAGTGTCTCGGGGAGCAAAGGCTAAGTTCAAAGCTGATCCATTTCATGTAAACAACCCTCTTTCTCTTGACCAACTCAAGCTCATTCAATATGCATTTGATAGAGATGGTAACGGAAGGTACTTGTGGTTTATATGGATTTGTATTTGTTATTCCCCTTTGCATATGTCTTCAAAACCTAACACAAAGTTAAATGTTTGTGATGTCAGTGAAATAATTGTGTCCACTCATGATCAATTTATCTCCAGGCATAGTTTCATGAGCCTTTTGCCTAACACAGCTCTAAATGGAGACGTATGTGGTGTATTCCCACTCCCTTTACATACAATCTGTTTCCTGTACTGTTATTGATTGATAATAAATTTCCGTTAATGGACTACTGTTTTAGATTATTACCATGATTGCATATCACCTCACACTTTGTGAACGGGCTAAACGCGAGGATGAACCAATTAACTGGTATTTACCGACAGTATATGCTGTAAGTTTCTAGTGCAGTTATTTGTATGTTAATTGAAGTTGTTTTTCTAGTTTGCTTATCGAGACGGTATCACCAACACAACTTACTTTTTTGAGCAGCAATCAGCGCTCTCCGTTGGAGCTGACGTCGATGGGTTTGCAGAAGCAGCTAGTGTTGGAAAACCTTTCATGGCCGACTTTGCAAGGTGCGAAAAGGTGAGTCTTTATACGATGAATGGTGTTAATTGTTGGCACATCGCTTTGATCGGACAGATACTTAAATGTTGTCCCTGTAGATTTACATTCCAATGAATGACGGTGCATTTTACTGGTTCCTGTTCATCATCAATGTGCGAGGAGGCTTTGGTGAGATTTGGGATCCTCTTCCCGATGGTCGAAGCAATCGGAAACGCGAGCAACAAGCGCAACGCATTGTATGTTACTTGGGTGCATTCTGCACACTGTTCAATTCGTTATATGTATGATTTGACCTATTTTGTTCTTTTGTTTCCAACATCGCAGTTACATTCGTTTGATGCCATATTTCATTCAAAAATGCCTGCAAATGCCAAGCCATCAGCACGGTTCATTTGGTTCCCTATCCAACCTGGTCAGGGAGTTCCGAAGCAAGCAAATGGGTTTGATTGTGGAATTTATGTCCTCAAATTCATGGAGACTCCAGGCCTGATTCCCACAAAGTCTTACATGGTAAATGTTTCTTTTTCCTGTAATGCTCATGTACAACTTATGTTTTCATTAAGCAACACAACTTATTATGCCACTCTTCTCTCGTAGCATGATTCCCAAGATGTTCGTGGAAGACTGGCTGTTCAACTCATAGACTCAGCTTTCAATGATGCACGACCCCGATTACTTTCTCAGGCAAATGTTGCATTCAACGAACAAGTTGCACAGGCCACGCGTATAGCCTCGACGCAGAAGGTTAAAACATTTGAATTGCCCACCAGAGGTGAAGCGAAAAGCCGGAGAAGAAATCCCAAACGCGTACGGGCATAAACATTCATAATTGACATATTTGGGATATTCGATCATTTGTTGCACATGTCTTATGATGTGAACTTGTTGGGGTATACCATTGTACAGTTGACTTGTAGTCATTGAGGTGTGTTCAGTCATTATGATGTCTGCGAACACATATGACTGTGTGTTCTTTTGTGGATCTTGTTGCAAACTAATTATTATGTGATAGACGAAATGTTACGCTGAAGTTAAGGGGTTAACTTTTCATTTGTTTGATGGATTTCATCGATTGTACCGGTTGACTGCATTATCATGAATTGTTCCCCAAACAGTTGCCCTGTACACCTCTCTGTTTATGGGTACATCCTTTTTCCCGGCCAACAACTACGCCGTGTGCCTTAAAATCACTCAATTCATGCTGGCAGTCGGTCGCCCTCGTTTTCCTTCACATTTTGTACTGAACGAAATATTAGCTGCCAAAATAATAAGGCATCGAATCCGTTTCCTCCGTTATTATAACGGGCCAGCTCTAAACGGGGCTCCGCTTACTGGCTCGAATCGACCTCCCGCTTGAATAAAACGGCTATCCAGTAATGTTGTTTTAATTACTAGATCTAACCGGCATGCCGCTTAAATAAATCGGCGGGCCAGTTACATCCAGTGATTGTACTGGATCGAAACGGCCTGCCGAAAAAATTAAACGGCAAACCGGTTAGTATTAATATGTCACTGGATCTAACCAGCATGCCGCTTAAATAAAACGGCGGGCCGGTTAGATCCAGTTAGCCTACTGGATCAAAACGGCCTGCCGATAAAATAAAACGGCAAACCGGTTAGTATTTAAAGGACACTGAATCTAATCGGCCTGTCGTTTTATTTAAGCGGCAGGCCGGTTAGATCCAGTGAGCCTACTGGATCGAAACGGCCTACCGATAAAATAAAACGGCAAATCGATTACTTTGTTGTGCTTACTGGATGTAAACGGTTTGTCGAATAAAACCAACCGGCGGACCGGTAAATTTAACCTGCTTTCTGGATCAAAACGGTCAACCGTTTATACATAAACGGAACGCCGAAAAATTCGCATAACTACTGCATAAGCCATCCGTTTAGGGCAATCGGGCAGCCGTTTTCTCTTTTGCCACAGCTAATCGGCACACCCATCGGCAAATCCCAAAATTTCCCACGAATCGACATCGATAGCGTTGAATCGGGATAGTATTTAGCCGATTGTACATCACAAAACGTCATTCAAACAAAGGTTTTTACAGAAATTTATAAAAATCCCTCATCGGGACCGCCGAGCCTAGGTTTTATCGAACGACGATCGGACGTCGATTTGGGTGTGTTCGAGTAAGTCATTCTTTACACTGCTAGTTTGAGCATCACTTCACACACTGATTCCCCCCTCATTTCATCGAATCACTGTCGGTAAGTTCTAACTTCCCTAACTCTCACCATTGTGCTTCAGTTATGTCAAGTTCGAGAGCGAGAACCGGCAAGGCCAAGAAGGAAGCAATTGTCCCGAAACCGAAACGGCCCCGAACTGAAAATAGAAATGGTCAGCAATCTGATTTCGAGTCAAGGCATTTTCCAACCAAGGAACTTGCCAAACAGTTCTTCCTCAAGTCCATGCCTCGTCTGGTACCTTCTTCGTTCTATGTTGAGTTGACTTGTATTCGATGTCTTATTATTAGTAACAGAAGTTTGATACAGTTACTGGAGAGAGTTGGTTGGATTAATGCTGTTGTCATTGAGGAGAATGTGTATCCAAATTTGGTGAAAGTGTTTTACTGTAATGTGGGTACTTCTCAGGAGAAGCGAAATCGTCTCATTACTCATGTTGGTGGAATCACTATAGAGCTAGGACCTGGTTTAATGAATGAGATCCTAGGAACTGCTGAGAATGGTCTAGAGATTTACTCCGCTAGGAAACCACCTTATGTTGATGATTATTCTCATGTTGAAGCAGTTACAAACATTTGCGGACGTATAGATTTGTCCGATGACGTTTGCACACTTCATCTCCGAGCGCAATGCTTATGTTTACAGAGTAGAGTTTTGCTTCGCATTCTGCAGGCAATTGTGACGCCTAGGTTGGGACATGCCGATGAAATCTCTCATATGGATGTAGCGTTGTTGGATTGTATTCTTAGGGGTCGCCCTGTTAACCTGGGGTATACAGTTGTCCGTCACATGCTCAGCATTCCGCGTGCAAGTAACCGGTCCCTTCCGTACGGTAACTTTATTACCAGGATACTCAAGTTCTTTGACGTGCCCATTGATGAACCCACTTTCGAACCAACCAAAGTAATATGAGATGAACTGGTTAACAGTTTAGGTTATGAGTGGCGAAATGAGAGATGGGTTAAGGTTAAACAGGAGAAGACAACATTGCTAGCGCCAAGTGATGATCGTCCGCTTAACTCCATAATACCCGTTGATCAGTTGCCTGACTTCTCTTTACCTCTGCGGGGTCAGCGGAGACGTTCCAGGGCACAAACATCAACGCCCGGTTCGTCCTCTGCTATCCCGCCTACTGAGACTACTGGTTCGGAACAGGTATCTCTGGAGCAGCTCATGAATGAGATAAGGATGCTCTCCGCCCAGCAGACAACCAGCCACCAGCAAATTGTCGGGGAGTAGGACTGTCTTTTGCAGCAGCAGCAACAGCTCCTTGATGGACAGCGAAGACTCTTTCAGCACTTTGGTGTTCCCTACCCGTTTCCACCACCATCACCACCACCGCAGTAGCTTTTAAGTTACGCAATCTCATTGTTCTGAGGATTGTTGTTTGTAATACGCTATAGCTGAACGTTATAACTTAATTGTATGCAGATTATTGATATTTCAAAATGTTATTCGTAGTGGCAGCGTTTAGTGCAGTAATTTCGCATAACTTAGAAAAACATATTATGTATATGGGGTATTTAATCCCCGAAGCAGGAACAGTTTATTATTACCATAAGCACATTTTGGCACCATTACAATATGACTTAATGTTAGAAGCTGTTTAACTGTCGAGGACATGATTTCCGGGCCATGCATGGGTTTAATTTATTACTCTTCTGTACTAAAGCTAATCTTTCATTCATCATTCAAATACCCTGTGGTGTTCGGAAATGGAAGAAGTGTAAAAGTATCCCCTCCCATTGACGGTGAGGTCGTAGAATAATTCCAACAAGAATCATTGGATTCTGGTAACGGACTCCGGGAACTTGCACAGACATTTTGGCTTCCAAGTTCTTTTGAAGCATCACTAATGAAACATGAAAGTTGTTTACTTGAGCCAGCGAAATTACTATAACCGCAGCCATCATCCGTATTAAGCTTGGCTTCACAACTCCTGCAAATAATACTCGTACCGGTAATGAATGTAGATTAGGTTCGTAGTAATCATAAACTATAGCTTGCGAGAACCGTAAAGATGACATACCAGATGGCATTGAGGTTATTTGGACACCTTGGTGCGGTATGACCATGCCCCCTACAAATGCTACACTTCCTGTCGTGTTTGGGACCTTTTTGTCGAGTTCGTGCAGCACCTCTTGTCGTCGGTAGTAATGGATCTAGTACGTTTGAATTTAGTTGCCGAACTTGTGCAGGCATGCGGCTGCCAACTTTTTCTCCCCCAAACAGTTGTTGAAATTTCAGTGTCAATTGGTTAATGTCGGCTAAAGCCTCTTTATACGATTGCTCACTTTTTGCGGCATAGAAGCACATTTTGTTACTGGCGGTAGACAAAGCACTAAATCTAGCAACATCAGAAATCTCACCGGCAACTGGTGGCAGTGCAAAGGCGCATGAAGTATAATTCTTCGCCTCTTTTGTCCATCGATGGAGAACCATATTCTCGGGAATTTTAACAAACTGTTCTACTTTCATAACATGGAACATATGTCGATAGGGGATTCCGGCAGAGTCCATCAGCTAGCAGGAGCAAGCCAACTTATTTTCTGCTTGACTGAACATCACTGTCCACTTCAACTCCACATTCCCAAACTGGGTTAGTGTATAGTACTGTGTCTCAGCACAGTTCATGCCACCACACTTAATTAATGCAGCTTCTTGCCGAATTTCTTCCCGAAGCCAATGGAAAACCCTTTGGGTAAAAATTTGTGTTGCATGTTTTTCGATGCTGCGCAAGTGTGTCGTCAACACCGGGGTACTGTATTTACATTTGAACTCGTCTTCTGTTTCAGTGGCCCGAATGCTACGCAGTGCACGATCAATTTGTTGCACGAATTCATATAATTTTAACCTGTATTGCAGAAAACGGTTGAGATAAGAATTCATACTCTCACATCGTTGAGTGCTTCGCATTCCAGCGAAAAAAGTTCCTTTCAGATAGGCTTCAGCCCATTTATGACGTTTTCCATATATTTTTTTGACCCACACATTATCGCGCAAGTTCAACTCATCAAGCAAAGCAAACCACCGTTGGTCAAATTCAGATGGACTCATGGGTGTTAACATAAGATCACAAAATTTGCTAGTGAAGTATTCATTCTTAATATTTGCTTGTGCATTCCTTTCTAAATGCCAGCAACAAAGACGATGAGTACATCCAACAAAAATGGTTTTAATTGCCTTCGCCATTGCCTTGTCGCCATCGGTAATCACGGACTTCGGCTTTCGGTGAGCCATGGCCGACAAAAAAGTTTGGAGTAGCCATGTGTATGATTCAACGATCTCGTCGGCGAGTAGGGCAAATCCAAAAACGGTGGTCCGACGATGATGGTTGGTGCCAACAAGGGTCACAAGTGGTTTGTGATATGCATTAGTTTTGTATGTCGCATCAAATGCCAAAACATCACCGAAGCATTCATAATCATACCGTGCCATATAGTCGGTCCAAAACAAGTTCCTTAGCCTATTATCAGCGTCTAATGTGTACTCATGATAGAGCCCAGGATCATTGTCAGCTTTTGCAATGAAATATGCTATAGTTGCTGCGGAATCACTATCACCAAATTCAGCACGTCTATCTACATCTAATCGATTCTGCAAATCCTTACGTTTGAACTTAAGATTTTGTGATCCCCCAACTTGATCACCCATGCAATCCACAACTTGGCAAGTCTTAACACCAACATGCCTCAATGCCTTCGCTTAGGCGACATCTCCTTCTCTAACGTTCCGATGGGAACGAAGCAGATGAACTTCGTTTGTACAAGCCAATGGATGATTGTGTTCCATTCTGAATTCTGTCACCCTGTACTTCGCGCTGGATTTGTCGTAATTCACCCGAAACGATGCTTTACAACCTGTACGAGTTATTGGCCGTGGCTCTCGCAGTCTATTATCATTTGCCAAGTATTTCTCTGCACTATATCCTTCGAAATTACAAACCCACCGACGGATCGTAGTGCGGCCACATTTCGCACGTCGAAGCTCATTTTTTCTAATACTAAAACCAATCATTCTTGAGTAGTTAATGTACCATGCATCAGCATCTTCTACTGAATCAAACTCAGCTCCGAGTACATTTGAAGGATGTAACTCAACAATATCAGATGTAATACTCATCTCTTAACCCTGTAAATTAATACCATTAAAAATATATGTAAAAATCACATACAATGGTTATGGGTGTATTAATAGACAATCATCCAAACCACACAAACAGTCAACACGTTTCAAAAAAGCCATGAAAACCCCCATCAACATCAACATCAACATCAACTTTCCATAACACAAAAATAAAAACAAAACCAACATTTCCCCGAAAAAAATAAATTTATCAAAGATACTTACTTGAGGAACAGCACAAATTTGTTCACCACCTTCCAGTTGCTCCAGCAGTAACAATGGGAGAGACAAATAATTTCTTTGTTTAAGGTGAGTTATGGTGGGAAGGACACTTGTTTTAAAAGCCAACAAACAAAATACACCTTCCACAAAACGGGGGGAGTGGGGAGTTTTCAAGAAGGGATGCGGGCATTAAATGAAAAACAGTTAGTGCATTATAAATGCAACAATAAATTAACTACTAGAGTTGTTGAAATGTCGGGGTATTTGGAAAATTGAAACATGAAACATTGAACGAAGAACATGAAACGGGGCACTGAGAACATGCAACAATGAACATCAAACATGTGGACCACCGTAACAGTGAAAATCAAACATCAGACATGAAACAGTGGACTTGAGACATGAAACATTATCGTAAACATGAAACGGGGGCAAAACAGAAATTTTTCGGGGTATTTGGAAAATTGAAACATGAAACATGGAACGAGAAACATGAAACGGAACACTGAGAATATGCAACAGTGAACATCAAACATGTGGACCTCCGTAACAGTGAAAATAAAACATCATACATGAAACAGTGGACTTGAGACATGAAACATTAACGCAAACATGAAACGGGGGCAAAACAGAAATTTTTCGGGGTATTTGAAAATTGAAACATGAAACATGGAACGACAAACATGAAACGGAACACTGAGAACATGCAACAATGAACATCTAACATGTGGACCTCCGTAACAGTAAAAATAAAACATCATACATGAAACAGTGGACTTGAGACGTGAAACATTAACGCAAACATGAAACGGGGGCAAAACAGAAATTTTTCGGGGTATTTGGAAAATTGAAACATGAAACATGGAACGATGAACATGAAACGGGACACTGAGAACATGCAACAATGAACATCAAACATGTGGACCTCCGTAACAGTGAAAATAAAACATCATACATGAAACAGTGGACTTGAGACGTGAAACATTAACGCAAACATGAAACGGGGGCAAAACAGAAATTTTTCGGGATATTTGGAAAATTGAAACATGAAACGGGACACTGAGAACATGCAACAGTGAACATCAAACATGTGGACCTCCGTAACAGTGAAAATAAAACATCATACATGAAATAGTGGACTTGAGACATGAAACATTGACGCAAACATGAAACGGGGGCAAAACAAAAATTCTTCGGGGTATTTGGAAAATTGAAACATGAAACACGGAACGAGGAACATGAAACGTGGCACTGAGAACATGCAACAGTGAACATCAAACATGTGGACCTCCGTAACAGTGAAAATAAAACATCGGACATGAAACAGTGAACTGGAGACATGAAACATTGACGCAAACATTAAACGGGGGCAAAACAGAAATTTTTTGGGGTATTTGGAAAATTAAAACATGAAACATGGAACGAGGAACATGAAACAGTGTACTGAGAACATGCAATAATGAACGTAAAATATCAAACATCTAATTTAAACACAAATATGAAAAAAAATAAAAATAAATTTTATTATTAAAAAAATTTATTTTTTCCCCAATTTTACTTACTTACTTACTTTTTTCTTATCATCATTATTATTATTATTATTATTATTATTATTATTATTATTATTATCTTTTTAAAATAAATATATATAATTGTATATATTTATACAATTATTTTTTTTAATAAACATTATGCAGCACCGGTTGAACCGGTTGCTGCCATTGGTTTGGCTGCCCCAGCTGGCAGCCAAACATACACGATTGACCTTCAGTCCCTGTATCATAGCCATCCCCCATTGGTGTCCAAGTTTGCTAACCGTGGTTGGCACCTTAGCAGCAGCTACAAATAAACACAGGGTCTGATTTATTGGCAACTTTTAATGTGTACGTTCGTAAGGTAGAGCGGAGAGCGAGAGAGTGTTTATTGAGCTCACACTCTTCCTCGTCATTTCCTCTGTGAATTTCTATGGGTTTTAAATACTTGAACCTCGGAATCGAGGCCACAATGCTTGGTGGACAAATGTTGAACGGTGCCTAAATTGGCAAGCTTCAGTCGAGGATTTTAGGAAGAAAGACGAGTATCTATATGAATACGATCGATCTCGGCTTGATTTAGGTTCAGAACAAACAAAAAATAGACAAAGGAATGATTGTATGGAATTTGCAGGTCAAGTTCAAGAGAAGAGTTGTGGAGGAATTATGGTATAATTCTCATGCATAGGACGTGTTCGATGATATGTCCATGAAGGAACGGGCATCCCACCTGATGTGTTGCATGAACTCTATGATTTCCAAAGCAAAAGCAATCAATCAACAAGGTCAATTTGTGAAGGTTTGTCCTGCATGAGTCATAGCCAGCGAGCAGATTTTGAGATTCCTCCTCTATAAATATGTATTGTTTTGATTCAATATATTGTTTTAATTTCATATTTTCAGTGCCTTGGTAGTTTATGTATACATGTCTTTAACCAAATTTTACCACAAACACAGTGCAAACCCAGTGTTCATTTTAATCAATTACCTTTTTCTAGCGGACTAACTTTTTGGCAATTTTCTAAATAAAGATATACATGACGGAATTTGATTATTTGTTGTTGTATGAATGATGTGGTAGAACAGAGGAATTGTAGAATTTCTTGAGTTATAGGCATAAAAAAGAGTCAGGCCATAGAATGAATGTATGAAGAAATCATCATCATCTGATGATTGAAAAAAATATCATTACATTTGTGGTGATGATGCTGTGCTTTATTCAAAATTATTTCTTCCACAAGAGAAGCAATCAATAATAATGTTAATTCTTGAACCAGTGGAAAGCAATTAATTTTCTTCATTTGTTTTCTTGCTTGGCTGTGAAATAGCCCATTTGTGGCTGAACAAAGAATCTGCTTTTTGTTTCTTTGTTGTTTTTTGTGAATCTTTGGCTTAATTTACAAGTCATGGCATATCTGAAAGTGGGTCAATGAATATGTTAAAATATGGACTCAGATCTAAATCAGATTTATCCGTGATACAATCAAGAGAGTTCAACATTTGATTTTTATCTTTCTTTTCTCCAAGCCCATATTTAATTTTGGTTGGAGGACTAGGTTGAGACGAATTGACAACTATTGATTTTTTTCTTTTCCATTAAACAACAGACCGCAATGTCAATTTGAAGACTTTGTTATAGGAATTGACAACGGTTGATTCTTATTATTTGCTTTGGTTAAGTAGAAGACGACTTGGAATTCCGCATCGTTGATGTGTAGTTGATATTTAAAACATATTTGATGTTAGAGCTAAGAATGTTTGCCATTGGAATTCTTACTAAGAAAATTCCTCTGCTGCTTGCAACATAATCAAAGCTCTAAGTTTTATGCTACGCAGTTCTCTTTATTTTCATTTTTGTTTTTGAATTTTCAGAATTAATATGAAGAAGAAGATAATTAATTTCCAAAACAGAACCATTATCAAGTTTCATAATTTTCTGTACTGGTAAATTTTGGTCTTTGACAAATATTTGCATCTACAACTCTTGATTAATTTTAGTTTAGTTTTATTTTATTTTATTTTTTTCCTAAAGTAGAGATGAGATGAGAAACCTCATTCACTAAACACCAAAAAGTGTTGTAAAGTATGCTGGTGATCTTCCATTAGCTCTCAAGGTTTTGGGCTCATTTTTGTTTGGTATAACTATAGCTGAATGGGAAAGTGCACTACAATGACTATAAAGAGATCCTGAAAATGAGATTCTTGATGTACCTCGAGTAAGTTTTGATGGGTCAAAAGAAATAGAGAAGGAAATATTGCTCGATATTGCGTGTTTCTATGAAGGAAGTATAGAGATAATGTGAAAAAAATTCTCTAATATTGTGATTTTGACCCAATTATCGGAATCATTGGTCTTATTGAAAAATCTCTGTTAACTGTAGATGATTTCAGCCGGCCGTGGATGCATGAGTTGTCACAAGAAATGGGGTGGACAAATTGTTCGGCGGCAATCCCCTTAGGAGTCTGGAAACTGCAGTAGATTGTGGGAGGAAGCAGATGTATGCCATGTATCATCACAAAACACAGAAAATGTTTTTTCAAGTTGAAAACATGCAATTTTGGGATCATGATCACTTTTTTAACTGGTTAACTCTTTGCATAGTTATATCAAGATTTTCTTTCTTTCGTTTTTGTTTCCCACTTATTTTTTGTCATAATGTTTAGGAAACTGATGAAGTTGGAGTCATTGTACTTGATTGCTCTAGCGACAAAGAGATGCATTTCATTGCTAAAGCCTTTTCTAATATGACCAATCAGACTTCACAAGGGTACCAAATTTAGAGGAGCTGATTTTTGAAGGATTTAAAAGGTTGCGTGAGATTCACTGATTTTTGTGCTTCAAAGATGCTGATTTTGTTGAATTTGAAAGGTTGTACAAGTCTTACAAAACTTCCAGCCAAGACTTTATGAAATCTCTTAAGATACTTGTTCTTTCTGGTTGCTTGAAATTGAAGAAATTTCCAGACATTGTGGGAAGTTCTTTCGGATGGAACTGATATTAAAGAACTGCCATTATCAATTGAACTTCTATTTGGACTTGTTCAGTTGACTTTGAATGGCTGCAAAAATCTTGAGCATCTTCCAAGTAGCATAAGTGCTCTAAAATATCTATCAACTTTGAATCTTTCGGGCCTTCTGAAATTTAGAGAGTTCCCACAGATAACTTCAAGCAGGGATCAGCTGTTGGAGCTTCATTTATAAGGAACGGCTATAAGAGGATTGCCAACATCTATCGAACTTCTTTCTGGCAATGTCCTGTTGAATTTGAAAGATTGCAAAATTCTCAAGAGTCTTCCAAGTACTATAAATGGTTTTTGATCTCTTGGAATGTTGTATCTCTCTGGCTACTCCAAACTTAAAAATGTCCCAGAGAACGTGGGGAAAGTTGAAAGCTTGGAAGTTAGTTTGTCTTGTTAGAGTCGGGCCAAAAAGCAGGATGATTTCGACTGGGTGGAACAGAGTGCAGTAGAGACAGTAACAAAGTTAGAAAAAGCAAAATTGCTAAGGTACTTTTCAAAATCAACAATTTCCTTTATAACATGCAATACTGTATTACTTCTATGTGCATTCCTATCAATGCCGTGCGACAGAAAGATTCAGATTCATGGACGAAGAATGTTGATAACGGCATCAAGCTATCTACCACAGTAGCATCAGCTTGCTCACTTGCCCGTGGAATCAAACCTCAAGGCCCATGCTGAAAAGTAAAATCAAATAACAGCAAACTCACATCTTAGGTGGCCTTTTCTTCCGGTTCAGTCACTGGATCAGTTTCATAGGAGGTTCGCTCTATAATAATCTAATAGGCACATATCATGATCTTAAATTCTTCATACTATAATGCTTGTATGCTTTGTTTACTACTGCCAAAGTGACATCCACATTCACCATCTCTATTTTGCATGACTACTATAAATTTAAGTAGAAATTGATTTTTGAATATGCGACTATCCTTTATTAATCATGTAAAAAGTTTAGACGTCAGGCTATATATAATTATTTATAGCTGTCTTGCAGATGGATTCGTAACCTTAATAAGTAATATTATTGTCGATTTTTGTACTTGCTGATCTATATTCATCAATTGCATGCAACTGCAGCATTTACTTGATTTTAGAGCCTGGTCGTAGAATCAATAATGCGATGAAAAATACAGAAATGATCAAATTACAAGCCTCACAAGTTGCTATGTTATTGTTGAAGGATGATTCAATTCGTTTTAGTTTTTGTTTGGCGGGAAAATTCAGATGCTCGAGCGGCTGACGTGGACTTCACTAACAAGTTTTATCTGAGTTGACTCTGGTTGACCAATGCTTGTATAAAAAATCTGATTAATAAATAACTTACGACTTGTGAGGCTTGTAACCAAAAGATGCCCAAAACCAATTATTTCTAAGAGAAGTGGACAGCCTTAAATCTTTCTTCCCAAGCTTTAAGCACCTTCAAATTAAGCCTTTAACCTTTATTTTCCAATCTTAACTTATTTTAATGAGAAATTCTACAATTTAAAAAAATAATTGAAAGATTGTAGTGGAATTATCCCAAAGAATATTTTATTCTTTTTCCCCAGAAAAATGCAGTTACATTGAAGATGCCCTTAATAAAATACATAAAGAAATCCTTTCTTTTGGTGTGTAGGTTATTGAAGCTAGCTTTTGTCAACATCAAATAGACCATGTCTTTTATCCACTAAAAACCAAAATCATTCTTCATTATTACTTTCGGCACATACTTTAGACTAAACTTCTTGTTTGAGAAATTGATTAGACACACGAAAATCTTCTCATTGATTCATCATCAGGATCAATGCAACGGGTGCACCATACCCCTCTTTTTGTCTTTTTGTGCTACTATCACTGGATCTAACATGAAAGTAATTTCAAGGTAATTTCAAGGGTTGGGGCGTGTTTATTTGGTTATTAACAATGGAGTCCCTATTGTTTGCTAAAAATTTAGAAAAGTCAAAGTTTATAAAATTTTACACCACCTGTCTTTCCAAATACTCTCAGTAAGAATCATTAATTATCAATTCATCATCATTTTGTTAGAGTATTTATTCTTGTAAGTTATAATTAAGAGACATGCATCAATAAAGACAATAAAAAATAAGATGGACTTTGAATTTTTGTTAATGCTCTCACTTTTGGTCATTTTGTAATTACAAAAATAAATCTATTAACATAATAAAGAGAAGTTTTACTTATAAAAATAATAACAATAAACCAATTATTAAAAAGCCTTAGAATTAAATTGTTTAAAGAGAAAATGGAGAGATGCACGAAGGAGAAAAGGGAAAATACAAATAATAGAAGATAAAAAAGTTCAATTTATTTACGTCTTAATTTCATTGTAGATAATAAATAGAGTGTGGATATATATATGTGTGTGTGTGTGTGTGTGTGATTTTTTATATAAAAAATGCAATTCATTATTGCTTGTGTGATATAGAGCAAATGAACCTTAAAGCTACAAAGAAATAGCTTTAATGATAATTTCAACTGCCTTCTTATTGATTGCAATTGGCTGATTATAGGTTTAATTGAAAATGGAAAAAAAAAAGTTGGAAGATTGTAAAGGTTAGGGTTGGAAGAAAGAGGGAAAAAAATTACTCTAATAAATTGTAAATAAGGAAGAGAGTAAAAGGTGCAGTAAAAACAAATTGATATATGACTGTTTTAAAAATTGGCAGAAATTTAAAAAAAATAAATTCATCAAACGTTTAATTAATTATCTTTGCGGATTATTATTTATACAACACCATTAATGATAATTATTTTAAAACTATAACATTATTAAATTGATCCAACATCTCCTAAGGACTCATTTGAAATTTTACTAACAAAAGGTTTACCATTCCGATAGATTAACTGCAGGCAATTTGACTATTTTTATCAATTATCGATATCAACCGTCGGATTCCATTCCATTCCATCTTAATGAAATCCAATGGTCTCAACAGGGCTAATGGTAGAGTGGTGAAGACGCGTAGTCAATTGAAAAGCCCGATAATTTTCGTTTAGATTGCTTCAAGCTTCCAGGAAGTTCGATGGCAACTTCATCGTGAGAGTAAACAGTGCTAATATTTATTAATTATTAAAAAGTCACTCTTTCACCCAGACTTGCTTTTGGAAATACGTACACTGGAACAGCAACAGAACAGAGTGAGCAGCCAGAGAAATTTCCAGAGAAATTTAGTTCACTGATTGCTTAATTTTTTTCCAAAAGAATATATTTGCATGATTAAATTCTTTCTTTGAATCAGATACTGCATAGGAGTTCATTAAAGTGGCTTCCTGCAATACTCTCAAAAGCGGTAAGTTCTATCTTATACATCTCTCTCTCTTTTATTCTCAAATTAATTTGTATCTCTTCATGTTTAAAAATGAAAAAAAAAATTATTAAATTCAAAGAAATCTTGAATGTTAATTTTGTACAAACTCTGTGCCTTTTCTTAGTTAGAGGCCTAATCGAGATTTGCTTAAGTAGAAATTGGCGTGCAGACTCTCCAATCAGCGTGCGCAAAAAAATTTCTATTACATTTTGAAATTTATGATGTTTAAATGAGAGTAAACGAGAGGCTGATGGATTATCTATTTCGTTTGTTTAATAGAATAAGATCATTAGTTTTGAAATCAGAACCATTCTCAAGTTCAATAACTTTTTACGTTAGTAAACTCTGACTTTATATATATATATATATTAGGTACAATTTTTTGTCAATTATATTAAATCAAATTCGCTCACACCATCAAGGTTATAAAAAAAGAAAAAGTGCATTTAGATATGTTTGTCCTTTTTAGGTGGTTGAAAAAGAAAATGGAAAATTTTTAGTTTTTTCAGTTTTTCTATCAAAATTTCTTTGCATATATATAATCTCGATGATTAGTTATAACCTTAAAATTTTTAATTCTTTCTAGTGATATTTATTAAACTCTAATAATTTCTTTTAACATGAAGTTATTAAATTACTCTGTTATAAAACAAACACGAGACCTAGGTGAAAGGACATCGTGAAATTTGAAATTCCTTGGGCATGGCTTAAGCAATATCTTGTAATTAAATGTTTACTTTTATTATGTAAAACTATTTGAATATTTTTATTTTTTCATTTTTATTAAATAATATGTATAATTTTTGTTATAAATTTAAATTACATATTTAAATATAATATTAATATTAAATATTAAAAAGTCTAAATAATATGAATTTTATTATTAATAGTTATATATTATGTTATTTTTATTATGTAAAAGAATTATAATCAATTAAATTTAATTTTTGAAGTAAGCTTATTATTTACTTAAATAAAAAGTACTACTTTATTAATAAACTTCTAACTTTTATTAATAAAGTGAAATAATAAATTTAATATAAATAATAGTATAAAGAATTTAAATAAACAATACCTTGTGTCATACACTAAACATAATACTGCATCATAACTTGATGTAATACCATTCAATACAGCTTAAGTAATATAATGTGGTGCACTAAACACCCCTCTAAGTTTGTACAACTTTGATGCTTGAGATATACATCTTCATTTTTGTGGTGCGCATTATTTTGGATAAATCTTGTTATTTTCATAGTACTAGTTTCTAGGATTTCACTTGATTTATTCTAAATTTTCAGGAACAAATTCATAGACAATGGCTTCTATGAGCATCCAAAATGTCTCTCATGGGAAATTTGATGTCTTCTTAAGCTTTAGAGGAGAAGACACCCGTAAAAGCTTCACGGGTCATCTCCATGCTGCTTTGAAAAATAAAGGCATTTATGTATTCAGGGATGACAAAGAACTTGAGAAAGGAGGATCCATTTCACCTGGACTCCTTAAAGCAATTGAAGAATCAAGAATTTCAGTTATTGTTCTCTCGAAAAACTATGCTTCTTCCACTTGGTGCTTGGATGAACTTGTCGAGATTGTTGAATGCAAAAACAGAGAAGATCAAATTTTTCCAATTTTCTATGATGTGGAACCAACCGTGGTGAGGAAACAGACAGCAAGTTTTGGAGAAGCTTTTGCTAAACACGAAGACAATTTTAAGGATAATATAGAAAAGGTACAGAAGTGGAGAGACGCTTTGAAAGTGGTGGCCAATAAATCTGGCTGGGAATTGAAGAACAGGTAATCATTCTTATTCTCTATCATTATATATATATATATATATATTTTTTTTTTTTTTGCATGGTTAGTAACTATGAAACAGATTTTAGTATTCATGATTCAACACTGTTTTCAATTACAATAGTAGTACTATTAATGACTTAATATTTGCAAACGAAGAGATATGGACATTGATACGTTAAATTATTGTATTTTGAACTTTTGAAGACTATATAATATGTTGTGATGCTTTGTGCTGTATTAATCAGATTTCAAAAACAAACATGGAACTTTATTCTTAGATTGACTCTTGAGCTAGATTGCTAAATACTATTAATAACAGTGACAACAGTCGCAAAACCAATGATACGTCAATATCATTACATATTTAGCTAATCTAATTGATATAATTTGTGTAATAAACGATCTTGTCAAAAACTGATCTAAAATCTCTTTCAATCTAATTTATCCTGTTGTAGAAAGAAATAATATGTCAACAATGACTGGGAAAAAAAAAAATAATTTTTGAACCCTCAAATCACAATGCAACCTAATCCAGACCAATTTTATTGGGTCGGGTTTGAATTTTCTGATTCCAACTGTTTCTGACTTAACTGTAACAGGTTACTTAATTATATGACTTCAATTTGATGAAATGAATATTGCAAAGTTTGGATTTTATGCATAATATGAAATTGATTTGCTACTACGTTCACACTAACTTTAATTTAACCACGCCAATCTTTTTTTGTTGCTTTCAATCTGCAGAAATGAGTCGGAATTTATTGAGGAAATTGTCAATGTGATATCAAGAAAATTTCATACAGAACCGGATACTCTTAAGGAGCTAGTAGGAATCGATTCACGCTTGAAGAAACTGAGGTTTCTTATGGGTACAGGGTCTAATGTTGTTCGTATGATAGGGATATGGGGTATGGGAGGTCTAGGAAAGACAACTCTTGCAAGAGTTGTTTATGACTTGATGTCTCACGAGTTTGATGGGAGTAGTTTTCTTGCCAATGTTAGAGAAAGATCTGAAAAAGAAGGCAGTGTAATCTCTTTACAAAAGCAACTCCTTTCCGATTTACTGAAGCTTTCAGGATATAGCATACGGAATGTCTACGATGGTATTAACATAATTGGAAGTAGGCTGCGACGGAAAAAAGTTCTTCTCATAATCGATGATGTGGCTGATGTTGACCAACTACAAAGTTTAGCTGGAAAGTGTGATTGGTTCGGTCCAGGCAGCAGGATTCTAATAACAACGAGAGATAAACAGTTGTTGGCGGCACATGAAGTGGATGAAGAGCATATTCTTAACCTTGATGTACTGAATAACGATGAAGCTCTTCAACTCTTTAGTATGAAGGCTTTTAAAAACCATCAGCCTGTGGGAGAATATGTGGAGCTGTCTGAACATGTTTTGAAGTATGCTGGTGGTCTTCCATTAGCTCTAAAAGTTTTGGGATCCTTTCTAATTGGTAGACCTGCGGATCTATGGAGAAGTGCCTTAGAAAGACTAAAAATAGATCCTTCAAATAAGATTATGAATATACTTCAAATAAGTTTTGATGAACTACAAGATTCGGAGAAGGAAATATTTCTCGATGTTGCATGTTTCTTTAAATGGTGGGATAGAGATTACGTGGTAAAAATTCTAGAGGGATGTGGTTTTTCCCCCGTCATCGGAATAGAAGTTCTTATTGAAAAGTCCCTATTAACTGTTGATGGTTACAACCAACTGCAGATGCATGATATGTTACAAGAATTGGGATATCGAATTGTTCAGAGACAAGCCACTGAAGAACCAGGGAAACGCAGCAGATTATGGAGGCAAGAAGAAGTGCGCCATGTACTGACAAAAAATACCGTAAGTGAATTATTAAATGGAAAACGTGTTGTGCCCGTTAATATCTTTTACCCAGATGACTTTTCAAATTATTGTCTTATTTGCTTATATTTTCAGGGAAGTGAAGTAGGTTGAAGGAATAATAACTGATGATTATTTCTTTCCTGAAAATGAGGTGCATTTAAGTGCTAAAGCATTTTCGCTGATGACCAACCTAAGATTGCTCAAAATCAGTAATGTGCAACTTCCTCAAGGCCTTGAATACCTATCTAACAAGTTGCGGTTACTTGATTGGCATCGATATCCTTTGCAATCATTGCCAGCAAATTTGCAATTGGATAAAATTGTTGTATTTAAAATGTGTTACAGCCGCATTGAAGAATTATGGAAAGGAATCAAAGTAAGATCAATGTTTTTGTCACTAATTTATTTTTTTAGTGAATAATTGTTGATAACAAATTTACCATTATTTTAGCTCCCTTTTGTTTTCAACAGCCTTTAAACATGTTGAAAGTCATGAAACTCAGCCATTCAGAGAATCTGACAAAGACGCCAGACTTCACTGAGGCCCCAAATTTGGAGGAGTTGGATCTCGAAGGTTGTACAAGGTTGCGTGAAATTCACTCGTCTTTGCTACTTCACAATAAGCTGATTTTGTTGAATTTGAAAGGTTGTACAAGTCTTACAACTCTTCCGGGAAAGATTTTTATGAAATCGCTTAAAACACTTGTTCTTTCTGGATGCTTGAAACTGAAGAAGTTTCCACAGATTGTGGCAAGTATGGAAGATCTGTCAGAGCTCTATCTAGATGGAACTTCCATTACAGAAGTGCCATCATCTATTGAACTTTTTCCTGGACTTGAATTGTTGAATTTGAATGACTGCAAAAATCTGGCGAGACTCCCCAGCAGTATAAATGGTTTAAAATTCCTCAAAACTTTGAGTCTCTCGGGCTGCTTCAAACTTGAAAATGTGCCAGAAACGCTTGGGCAACTAGAAAGTTTGGAGGAACTTGACATTAGCGGAACAGCTATAAGACGACCTGCATACTCCATTTTTCTTATGAAGAATCTTAAAGCATTATCTTTGCGTCGGTGCAGTGGACCACTATCATCTACATCATGGTGTCTGCCCTTCCCCATCAATTTGATGCGAAAGAGTTCAAATCTGGGGGCTTTGAGGCTGCCTTCTCTGTCGGGTTTGTTCTCTTTAACAAAATTGGATCTAGGTGACTGTAATCTAGGGGAAGGAGGCATTCCGAGTGATATTGGCAACCTATGCTCATTAGAAGAGTTGAATCTGAGTAAAAACAATTTTCTTACGCTGCCAGCAAGCATTAATGGTCTTGTTAATCTGAAAAGACTAAAGTTGGAAGATTGTAAAAGGCTTCAATCTCTGCCACAACTCCCACCCAACGTAAGGCAAGTTAGAGTGAATGGTTGTTCTTCGTTGGTGACATTATTTGGTGCATTAAAACTATGCAAGTCCAAGTGCACAATAATTGATTGTATAGACGGCTTGAAATTGCTCGGAAACAACGGTTTGGCAATTTCAATGCTGCGGGAGTACCTTGAGGTCAGTCTCTCATTCCGATTCTCCCGACTGTGCCTAAATTATTCCTAAAAAATTAAGCAATGGTGCGGACTTCTTCATTTTTTATTTTTTGGTTGCAGGCAGTGTCGAATCCAATTAAAGATTTCAGCATTGTTGTCCCAGGAAGTGAAATTCCAAAGTGGTTCATGTATCAGAATGAGGGTTCTTCAATAACAGTCACGAGGCCTTCATATTTGTATAATATGAATAAGGTTGTGGGGTATGCTATTTGCTGTGTTTTTCATGTCCCTAAACATTCAACTGGTACCTATTTATGGCGTTCGTATCCCACAGAAATGTACTGCTCTATGGATGGTTCTAGCGCTAGATATTTTATTCGTTTTAGAGGGAAATTCGGTCAGGCTGGGTCAGACCATCTTTGGCTACTCTACTTGTCTCGACAACAATGCTATGATACTAGTTGGCCTTTTGAATCAAATGTTATTAAGTTGTCATTTGAAACCGATTCATGCCCGGGATTGGAGGTAAAGAGGAGTGGCTTCCATCCAGTTTATATGCACGAGGTTGAGGAGTTGGACGAAACAACAAAGCAATGGACTCGGTTTACTTCTTATAATCTGAATGAATTCCATCACGATTTTGTTGGATCAAATATGGAAGTAGCCACAACAGCAAAGCGAAGCCTTGCAGAAAATGCTGGGGCAGCTGAAGCCAGTGGCAGTGGCTGCTGTGATGATGATGAGGAACCACCCCCCAAAAGATTTAGACAACTCAAATGAAGGGCAAAGCCTAGCGTAACAGTGTAAGCAGGCATCCCAATTTCAATTTATGTTCTTTAAATTTGCCTATGGTATTTCCGTACTTTTTATTTGTTTAAATCTACTGTAGCAATTTATTTTCATGTTAGATTACTAGAAATGCCCGACTTGGATCAAAAAGTTGGTCAGAATCAGAATGTGTTGGTCGACTAAATCGAAGCATTGAATTTTGTGACTTCTCATGAGTTGAAAATTAAAGAAAGAGGGAAAATTAATCCGCTGTTTTGTGTTCTTACTTGTATCTCTATTTCATTGCAATATTCTCTCATTTTGTATCCATTATCACACGTGCGAGTTTTCATTGCAATATTATATTTTTCTGTACAAGGATCATATCTTATATATAATGATCATATCACATATTTGACCAAAAAGTTTTTTGGCAACAAACATTTGTGATTCTTATCCCTTTTATTTTGATGTTGGAACTCTTTTGGGCCTTTATGGTTTCGTTGAACTTAACTGTGCTTATTTAATTTGGGCTTTCTAACTTTTGTTGAGCCATGTTGATTGTTTTTATGTTGGATTATTGATGCCTTCTAATCTTTTTAGAAAACCTTTTTATTATTATTTTTTTTTCAGATATTCTTACTTTTAATTCCAAAAAATGTCCCCTTTTAATCACTCATCTAATTTTTAATATTATTGTCTTATCTAGTTGTGGTCTAGCTTCATTGCTAAGCTTTTCTAAGACTTAAGGCCTCCGCCTGGGATTGAGTTTCAATGGATGCATAAGCTAACTTAAAAAATTTCTTTTGTTATTTTCTTATTGATTCTTTTCACCGAGTTGGATTATTGCCACATCTCTAACATTCTCATTAAACTTTTTTTTTTCAATTATTCTTACTTCTAATTCCACAAACATCATATCATCAACTTGTAGTAGTATGAAATAGTTGCTACAATCCCCTACTTTATAGCCACTGTAATCCTTTGCTTTGTTGACTATGCTGCATGTGTGTGCTTCCTTAACATCCTCGTTCAAGCTCTCAGGTCTACTAATGACATTGACCTTTGATATAAAGTAACTGAGCTTAGGTAATGCTAAGGGTTTGGTAAGACCATCAACAACTTGCTCTTCAACAGGAATATATCTAATCTCAAACTTTTTCTTTACCACATTGTCTCAATTATAGTGCACATCCAATTCAATGTGCTTAGACCCTGACTGAAAGACAGAATTTCTAGCTCACTCTGCTGCACTCTGATTGTCACACCCAAAAACTTATGTAGATAGCTTGACAATGTTAAGTTCATTGAATAAAGATTGCAACCAGAAGAGTTCTGAACTTGCTGCAGATAAAGCTCTATACTTACTTTTAGTACTAGATTTAGCTATAACAGCTTGCTTTTTAGAAGACCAAGAGATCAAATTATTTCCAAGATTAATGCAATAGGCCCCAATAGATTTCTTGTCATAAACGTCACATGCCCAATCAGCATATGAGTAACCAGTTAACCTATCAACTTCAATCGATCCCTCCTTCTGAAAATAAAGGCCATGAGTAACAATTGATTGGAAATATCAAAGAACTTTTTTACAAGCTAACCAATGTTGAAGAGTTTGAGCACTAAGATATTAACTAAGCTTGTGGACTGAATAAGTAATATCTCGCCTGGTTAAAATCAAATATTTAAATCCTCTAACAATGCTTCTGTAAAGTGTTGGATTTTCAAACTCCTGGCCTAAAGGACCTTTGACATTTTTCTCTAACTTAAAGCCTACACTGAAAGGTGTATATAAACCTTTACATGCATGCATAGAAGCTCTGCTTAATAGGTCTTTGATGTACTTTGTTTGATAAAGATGCACCCTTTCATCAGTATAACGGACTTCAACACCAAGAAAATTTGCAACCAGTCCCAAATCCTTTAAAGCAAAAGCTTTACTTAGCTTAGTAATAAAATCCTCCAATTGAGCAGAATTTGGACCAGTGACTAGAATGTCATCAACATAAATAAGCACAATGATAAGGCCCTGGACACCATGTCTGATAAATAATGAGGTGTCAGACTTATAATTGACAATCTTCCAAGCAATGAGATAGCCTTTGAGTTTATCATACTGAGCTCTAAGAGCTTGTTTTAAGCCATAAAGAGCTTTGTTTAATTTGTAGACATAAGCTTCTTTAGATACAAAGCCTTTAGGTTGTGTCATGTATACATCCTCTGATAGATCTTCATTGAGGAATGAATTTTTCACATCAATTTGTCTAACCTTCCACCATTTCATAACAATTAGACTAAGAACTATCCTTACTATTGAAGACTTGACCAGAAGACTAAAGGTTTTTGAGTAATCTGCTGTTTAGTGAAAGCCCTTTGCAACCAATCTACCTTTGTGTTTTGATACTGTCCCATCTGTGTTGTATTTTGTTCTAAACACCCATTTACACCCAACCGATAGTACTAGCTACCATGTATGATTGTTAACGAATGCATCATATTCAGCCTGCATATCAGCTTTCCACTTTAGATCTGATAAAGCTTCAGAAACAATGCATGGTTCAAGATTGTTGTGAGTTGTTAGAAAGGTTCTAGGCTTGAATATACCAACTTTTGCTCTAATAATCATGTTATGAGTTGATACTAAGGGCTTAGATGGAGGTTGTTTAAGTAAAAGAGAGAGTGGTAGAATGGATAAAGATGATATATTAGGTGTGAGAACTGTTTGATCAAGGGAAGAGATGTGAGGTGAGTTGTAAGTAGAACTGGAAGTGAGATACAAGTGAATAAGTATCTCTGTGATAAGGAGAAAAGTGATCATGACCTGCTGTATCAGCTCAAAAGGTACTTGGATTGCTATTGGGAATACAAAATGTATGTAATTGAAAAATATTACACTAGTAAGTAGATGGAGTTGATTGTGAGGATGAAAAGAACTTAGATCTAGAAGAAAAATGGAAAAGATGTTTCATCAAATAAAATATGGCCAACAACATAAATTTTCCAGAAGAATATAAACACTTGTAGCCTTTGTGTAAAGGACTGTAACCTAATAAAACACATTTAGATGTATAAAAATGGAACTTGTGTTTATTATAATATCTAAGGAAGGGAAGTCAAGAGCATCCAAAGGTTATAAGAAAGGTATAATCTGGTTTAAGATGAAAGATAGACTCATAAGGACTATTCATAGACAGTGTGGGAGTTGGTAATCTATTAATAATGTAAGCAGCTATGTGGAAAGAATCCCACCAGAATTTAAAAGGTAAAGTGGCCTGTGCAAGTAAAGTAAGACCTAGTTCTGTGATGTGCCTATGTTTTTCTTTTTTTCTACTAGACCATTTTGGTTATGAGTATAAGGACATAAATGTTTGAATTGAATTCCCTTTTCATGAAGATAATTTACAAAAGATCTGAACTCTTACCCCCAATCAGAATGAAGACGCTTAATAGGCCTTTCTAGCTACTTTTGAATTTGAGTTTTGAAGATTTTAAAGATTTGTAATGTTTAATCATTAGCTTTTAAAGGAAAAATCCATGTGAACCTAGTGAGATCATCAACAAAACTCACATAGTATCTGTATCCTCGTGTTGAAACTATAAGAGCTAGCCCCCACAAGTCTGTCTGAAGAATTTCTTAGGGATGCTTTGTTTTCGTTTCAGTAATTGGAAAATTAAGTTTGTGCATTTTGCCGAGTTTACAAGCATCACATGAGTCACAAGCTTTGTTTTCAGTGATGTTTTTAAAAGAACAATATGGCTAAATTACATGATTCAACACTTTAGAGTTTGGATGCCCAAATCTTTGATGTAAGATATATGCACTTAACAAACGTTTAGAGTTTACGCAATCAGTAGCTGTTATTGTTTATAGACAAGTCTTTGTTTTATTATTGAAATCAGAAATAACAGCTGAAAACATTGAAAGAGGAATAACAGACACATTTGAGACAACATATTCATTATTGACAACATGATTTCGAGTAAAAGACTCAGAGACACTCTTATTGGATGAGATCAATCGCAATTTTTAAAGACCTTTTCAGCCTTGCCCTACAGTATGATCGACTTTTTCACCTTGTCCTTCACAAAACAAAATTTATCAGTGAATTCAACAATATTATCATTGTCTTTGGTTAACTGAGATATACTTTTAAGGTTTTTGGTTATTTGTGGAACTAATAGTGTATTATTCAGTTTAAGTGTCGTGGTGGAATTTGAAGAACCATGCACCCTAAGAATAGCATTGCCAATGCGTGTAATATTCAGGCCAATTCCATTACCAATGATAAGTTTGGATGTACCTGTAAATGAGTCTGCAATCTGCATATTGTTCAAATTATTTGTGAGATGGTGAGTAACCCCACCATCAAAGTACTAGTTGGCATCAGAAGGACTTTCCATGTTAGCCAAGTATGCTGCTTTTGGATTTCTGTTTGGAGGTAGCCAATTGGCTCCAGGAGCAATGAGTTCTTCTAATTTCTAGCAGATGTTTGCTGTGTGTCCTGTTCTCATGCAGATTTGGTAGGTTGGCTTAGAGGGGTTCCATTAAGATTTAGAGTTTTCAGGTGCTCTTCCATTGTTGAAACCACCACTTCCTACACTAGTGTTCCAGTTTCCTCCTCCTCTTTGATTATCCACTTGAAAATCTCTAAGTTGAAGTTTAGATCCAAAAGCATTACTAGTAAAACCAGAGCCTGTATATCCTCATTTATAGCTATTATTACCAAAGGTTCCATTATTACGATAACCAGAGGCGTAACCATAACTACCAACACCTTTATTTCCTCTCTCAGGCCCCTTATTCTGTGCAAAATTGGCTTCAAAATTTTGTTTCACATCCATTTTAGCAAGCATTTGAGCTTGTTGTTTAATTTTAGCTTCTTGAGTCAAGAGTATTGCATAAGCCTCATTAACATTCATTCTGCCAGCACCTACTTGTCCAGTAATGAAAGTAGCTACTGAGTTATAATTTGGTCCTAAGCCAGAGAGTATATGTAAAATCAAATCATCATTACTCATTGCGCTTCCTACTGCAGCCATATTATCAGCTATAGTTTTCATTTTGATGAAATAGTAAGTTATTTTCAGATAATCTTTTCTAGTAGAGTTCATCGTGTACCTCAGATAAAGAAGTTTGGATTTTGATTGCAATCCCAATTGAATCTCAACAGCTTTTCATACTTCAAGTGATGTTTCTATATTGAACACAATACTGATGATGCCTTCACTTATTGAAGAAAGCAACCAACCGAGCAACACCTAACCTTGTGATCTCCATGTTACATAATCTGGATTCTCCACAAATCTAACATTAGCACCAGTTCTTTGAGTAATATGAGAAAGAGGAGGATTGATTGTTTCAACAATGAATTTTTCTAGTCTATTACCACGAATTGATGCAAGAATATGAGATCACCAGATCAAATAATTTGATTGATCTAAATTAACAGGTGTGTTAAAGGTAAATGAAACATTTGTTGAGTTTGCTGCAACGTTACGAACTTCAGTGAAAGAAGATGCAAGATTCACAGAGGCCATTATTGGCTCTGATACTAAGTTGATGATTCAATTTGAGTGTTTGGAGACTAAGAAAATTAACGAGAAGCAAAGAAAATGAAATTGAATCTAGTAGCTTCTTGCTTCATTCATTTAAAACTGAAAAATATGTACACATGAGCTCTTTATATACAATGCCAAGCTATAACTAATTACTATAACTAACTTCACCTAATTACAATAAATTATAACACGTGCACAAGTAGTCACTTAACTACCAGGTGCCAACTGGCAGCCCATATTATCAACTTGTAGTAGTATGCAATAGCTGCAACAATCCCCTGCTTTAGAGCCACTATAAACCTCTGCTTTGTTGACTATGCTGCATGTGTGTGCTTCCTTAAAATAGACCATAGTCACTCGTTATAATTATCTTTTGCAAAATCTTTTGAGTCAACTTGTTGTCGGCAAGTGAAAACGGAGGAATTAATTAGAAAACATGAAATTCTCTCATTAATTTCTTTGAAACAAATTTAATTGGAACCCAAAAGTAAATTTTCATTATCTTTCATTGCGTACAATTCGCTAAGTTTTCTAGAAATTTTTTCTTCTTTTTTTTGGTGATGGGATGTATTAAGTGTTTCTAATCACTCAATAATCAACTTAAAAATGATCACATAATAATTGACTTAACTTCAACACACTACATGCTTATTTCATTTTGCATTTTTTTTTTACTATTATGCTCCTGATTATAGTAACCCCAAAATTGATATTATATATTAAAAATAATATAAATATATTATTAATATAAATAAACTAAACATGCTTTTGGGATAGAAGCCAGTGGTATGGTTGTTGTGGCAATGAGGAACCACAACCTCAAAGATGAACTCAAATAATGGGGAAAAGCTATTTAAGGCCAGTTTGGAATTATTTTTGAAAAACTTAAAAGTGATTCTGAAAATTTAAAAGTTAATTTTAGTGTTTTAGTTAAAAAAAAATCAAAATCACTTTTGTCAAAGTCAGCCCTTCCTACAGTTGGTTTTGAAAAGTATGGAAGAAGTAACTTTAAATTCCGAGCTTGAAAATCAATTTTATCCTTTAATACAATTCCATGAATATTCTTAAAATTATTATCTAAACCCAAAATTATCCTTGTTCAAATTAAAAACAAAATCAATATTTTAATAAACTTTTATTATAATTCATTAATATAAATTTATTAATATCAATTTGTTAGTCGAATTATTATTAAATTTGTTTTACTATATTATAAATTTAATTATCAATTGTTTTAAGATGAAAAAATAAAAAATAAAAAAATAAATTTATTTTAAGATGAAAATAAATTTAATTATCAATTGTTCATCAATAGATTATAAATTTTATTTTAGGTTAAAATTATTATAATACATAATTAAAAATATTATGCGTACATATTTTTATATGTATAAATAAATTTTATCATACATTATGTTTATTTTAATCATTTATTTTTCACAACAATTTAACTCATTCTCTTCATAATTAATTATTTTTATATTACACCTAACAGTAATTATTTTAAAAGTTACAATCTTTTCAAACTGACCCTTAACTTTATCACTAAGCATGCATCTCAAATTCAAGTGTTATTTTGCACATGACAATTCCTTTACACTCTATTTATTAAAAAATCTGTTATAAAACAGTTAAGGGTAGTGACTTGGCATTGATGAGCTGTCTACATTGATGTCCAAGTTTGCTAACCGTGGTTGCCACCTTAGCGGCAGCTACAAATAAACACAGGGTCTGATTTATTGGCAACTTTTAATGTGTACGTTCGTAAGGTAGAGCGAAGAGTGAGAGAGTGTTTATTGAGCTCACACTCTTCCTTGTCATTTCGTCTGTGAATTTTTATGGGTTTTAAATACTTGAACCTCGGAATTGAGGCCACAATGCTTGGTGGACAAATGTTGAACGGTGCCTAAATTGGCAAGCTTCAGTTGAGGATTTTAGGAAGAAAGACAAGTATCTATATGAATACGATCGATCTCAGCTTGATTTAGGTTCAGAACAAACGAAAAGTAGACAAAGGAATGATTGTATGGAATTTGCAGGTCAAGTTCAAGAGAAGAGTTGTGGAGGAATTATGGTATAATTCTCATGCATAGGACGTGTTCGATGATATGTCCATGAAGGAACGGGCATCCCACCTGATGTGTTGCATGAACTCTATGATTTCCAAAGCAAAAGCAATCAATCAACAAGGTCAATTTGTGAAGGTTTGTCCTACATGAGTCATAGCCAGCGAGCAGATTTTGAGATTCCTTCACTATAGATATGTCTTGTTTTGGTTCAATATATTGTTTTAATTTCATGTTTTCAGTGCCTTGGTAGTTTATGTATACATGTCTTTAACCAAATTTTACCACAAACACAGTGCAAACCCAGTGTTCATTTTAATCAATTACCTTTTTCTAGCGGACTAACTTTTTGGCAATTTTCTAAATAAAGATATACATGACGGAATTTGATTATTTGTTGTTGCATGAATGATGTGGTAGAACAGAGGAATTGTAGAATTTCTTGAGTTATAGACATAAAAAAGAGTCAGGCCATAGAATGAATGTATGAAGAAATCATCATCATCTGATGATTGAAAAAAATATCATCACATTTGTGGTGATGATGCTGTGCTTTTTTAACTGGTTAACTCTTTGCATAGTTATATCAGGATTTTCTTTCTTTCATTTTTGTTTCCCACTTATTTTTTGTCATAATGTTTAGGAAACTGATGAAGTTGGAGTCATTGTACTTGATTGCTCTAGCGACAAAGAGATGCATTTCATTGCTAAAGCCTTTTCTAATATGACCAATCAGACTTCACAAGAGTACCAAATTTAGAGGAGCTGATTTTTGAAGGATTTAAAAGGTTGCGTGAGATTCACTGATTTTTGTGCTTCAAAGATGCTGATTTTGTTGAATTTGAAAGGTTGTACAAGTCTTACAACACTTCGAGCCAAGACTTTATGAAATCTCTTAAGATACTTGTTCTTTCTAGTTGCTTGAAATTGAAGAAATTTCCAGACATTGTGGGAAGTTCTTTCGGATGGAACTGATATTAAAGAACTGCCATTATCAATTGAACTTCTATTTGGACTTGTTCAGTTGACTTTGAATGGCTGCAAAAATCTTGAGCATCTTCCAAGTAGCATAAGTGCTCTAAAATATCTATCAACTTTGAATCTTTCGGGCCTTTTGAAATTTAGAGAGTTCCCACAGATAACTTCGAGCATGGATCAGCTGTTGGAGCTTCATTTATAAGGAACAGCTATAAGAGGATTGCCAGCATCTATTGAACTTCTTTCTAGCAATGTCCTGTTGAATTTGAAAGATTGCGAAAATCTCAAGAGTCTTCCAAGTACTATAAATGGTTTTTGATCTCTTGGAATGTTGTATCTCTCTGGCTACTCCAAACTTAAAAATGTCCCAAAGAATGTGGGGAAAGTAGAAAGCTTGGAAGTTAGTTTGTCTTGTTAGAGTCGGGCCAAAAAGCAGGATGATTTCGACTGGGTGGAACAGAGTGCAGTAGAGACAGTAACAAAGTTAGAAAAAGCAAAATTGCTAAGGCACTTTTCAAAATAAATAATTTCCTTTATAACATGCAATACTGTATTACTTCTATGTGCATTCCTATCGATGTCATGCGACAGAAAAATTCAGATTCATGGAAGAAGAATGTTGATAAGGGCATCAAGCTATCTACAACAGCAGCATCAGCTTGCTCACTTGCCCGCCGAAGGCTGAATCCCAAAGGCTGAATCAAACCTCAAGACCCATGCTGAAAAGTTAAATCAAATAACAGCAAATTCACATCTTAGGTGGCCTTTTCTTCCGGCTCAGTCACTGGATCAGTTTCGATAGCAGGTTCGCTCTATAATAATCTAATAGGCACATATCATGATCTTAAATTCTTCATACTATCATGCTTGTATGCTTTGTTTACTTCTGCCACAGTGACATGCACATTCACTATCTCTATTTTGCATGACTACTATAAATTTAAGTACAAATTGATTTTTGAATATGCTATTATCCTTTTTCAATCATGTACAAAGTTTAGACGTCAGGCTATGTATATATGATTATTTATAGCTGTCTTGCAGATGGATTCGTAACCTTAATAAGTAATATTATTGTCGATTTTTGTACTTGCTGATCTATATTCATCAATTGCATGCAACTGCAGCATTTACTTGATTTTAGAGCCTGGTCGTAGAATCAATAATGCGTTGACAAATACAGAAATGATCAAATTACAAGTCTCACAAGTTGCTATGTTATTGTTGAAGGATGATTCAATTCGCTATGTTCTTTAGTTTTTGTTTGGCGGGAAATTCAGATACTCGAGCGGCTGACGTGGACTCCACTAACAAGTTTTATCTGAGTTGACTCTCGTTGACCAATGCTTGTATAAAAAGTCTGAATAATAAATAACTTACGACTTGTGAAGCTTGTAACCAAAAGATGCCCAAAACCAATTATTTCTAAGAGAAGTGGACAGCCTTAAATCTTTCTTCCCAAGCTTTAAGCACCTTCAAATTAAGCCTTTAACCTTTATTTTCCAATCTTTACTTATTTTAATGAGAAACTCTACAATTTTAAAAAAAAAAATTGAAAGATTGTAGTGGAATTATCCCAGAGAATATTTTATTCTTTTTTTCCCAGAAAAATGCAATTACATTGAAGATGCCCTTAATAAAATACATAAAGAAATCCTTTCTTTTGGTGTGTAGGTTATTGAAGCTAGCTTTTGTCAACATCAAATAGACCATGTCTTTTATCCACTAAAAACCAAAATGATTCTTCAATATTACTTTCGGCACGCACTTTAGACTAAACTTCTTGTTTGAGAAATTGATTAGAACTAACGAACATCTTCTCACTGATTCATCATCGGATCCAGCTACGGTGCAACGGATGCACCATACCTTTTTTTTTGTCTTTTTGTGCTACTACTAATGATCTAACACAAGTAGTTTCAAGAGTAGGAATGTGTTTATTTAGTTATTAACAATGCAGTCCCTATTGTTTGCTGAAAATTTAAAAAAGTTAAAGCTTGTAAAATTTTGCACCACCTTCTTTCTTTTCAAATACTCTCAGTAAAAATCATTAATCATCAATATATCATCATTGTGTTAGAATATTTATTCTCGTAAGTTATAATCAAGAGACATGTATCAATAAAGACAACAAAAAATAAGATGGACTTTAAATTTTTGTTAATGCTCACTTTTGGTCATTTTTTTACTACAAAAATAAATCTATTAACATAATAAAGAGAAGTTTTACTTATAAAAATAGTAACAATAAACCAATTACTGAAAAGCCTTAGAATTTGATTGTTTAAAGAAAAAATGGAGAGATGCACGAAAGAGAAAAGGGAAAGAATACACATAATAGAAGATAAAAAGTCAAATTTATTTACATCTTAATTTCATTGTAGATAATACATAGAGTGTGGATGAAAAAAATTTTATGTGATTTTTTATATAAAAAATTCTGTTCATTATTGCTTATGTGATACAGAGCAAATGAATCTTAAGGCTACAAAGAAATAGCTTTAATGACAATTTCAACTTCCTTTTTATTGATTGCAATTGGTTGATTATAGGTTTTAATTGAAAATGGAAAAAAAATTGGAAGATTGTAAAGGTTAGGGCTGGAAGAAAGAGGGAAAAAATTATTCTAATAAATCGTAAATAAGGAAGAGAGTAAAGGGTGCAGTAAAAATAAATTCATATATGACTGTTTTTAAAATTCATAGAAGTTTTAAAAAAATAAATTCATCAAATATTTTATTAATTATCTTTACGGATTATTATTTATACAACACCATAATAATAATTATTTTAAAACTATGACATTATTAAATTGATCCAACATCTCCTAAGGACTCAGTTGAAATTTTACTAACAAAAGGTTTACCATTCGGATGCAATTAATCTGACTATTTTTATCAATTATCGATATCAACCGTTGGATTCCATTCCATTCCATCTTAATGAAATCCAATGGTCTCAACAGGGCTAATGGTAGAGTGTGAAGACGAGTAGTCAATTGAAAGCCCGATAATTTTCGCTTAGATTCCTTCAAGCTTCCAGGAAGTTCGATGGCAACTTCA
>JAEVFN010000210.1:0-42751 GCA_030449075.1 Murraya paniculata | reverse complement strand
CGTCCGGGGGCAGAGACGGGTGCGAGGAAGTTTTGGATTGGGGCAAAACTTTTCCGGGGGCATGGTGGGGGCCCAAGCACTGTCAGGGGCCAATGAAACGGGCGGAAAAAAGGCAGGAGGGTAGGGAGCCCCGAGCTTGGGCGAAAAACGGTCGAAATCCGTGTGTATAGCACATGGATTTTGGGCGCTTTGCATCAGCGGCGTCCTCGGTCGTGTTCGGGGCTTCGTTCCGACTTTGTAGACATGCGAAGAGAGCTGAATTCGTGGGAGAAAACGGAATTGGATTCCGAGTTGGGAGTGCGGCAGGACGCGCCCGTTCGCGGGGAAGGCAATGCCGTTGGGCGCGCCAGGCAGCCCACTGCACCACGGGTGCGGGGGCCGAAACGGGTGCGAGGAAGTTTTGGATTGGGGCGAAACTTTTCCGGCGGCGTGGTGGGGGCCCAAGGACTGCCCAGGGCCGAAAAAACGGGCGGGCAAATGGCACGAGGGCAGGGGACCCCCAGCTTGGGCCAAAAACAGCCCAAAACCGTGTGCTGTAGCACACGGATTTTGGGCGCTTTGCGGGGGCGGCGTCTTTGGCCGGGTTCGGGGCTTAGTTCCGATTCTGTAGACATGCGAAGAGAGCTGAATTCGTGGGAGAGAATGGAATTGGATTCCGAGTTGGGAGTGCGGCAGGCCGCGCCCGTTCCCGGGGAAGGCAATGCCGCTCGGCGCGCCAGGCAGCCCACTGCACCACGGGTGCGTGGGCTGAAACGGGTGCGAGGAAGTTTTGGATTGGGGCGTAACTTTTCCGGCGGCGTGGAGGGGGCCCAAGCACTGCCCAGGGCCAAAGAAACGGGCAGGAAAAAGGCACGAGGGCAGGGGGCCCCCAGCTTGGGCCAAAAACAGCCCAAAACCGTGTGCTGTGGCACACGGATTTCGGGCGCTTTGCGGGGGCGGCGTCTTCGGCCGGGTTCGGGGCTTCATTCCGACTCTGTAGACATGCGAAGAGAGCTGAATTTGTGGGCGAAAACGGAATTGGATTCCGAGTTGGGAGCGCGGCAGGCCGCGCCCGATCACGGTGAAGGCAATGCCGCTCGGCGCGCCAAGCAGCCCACTGCACCGTGCGTGCAGGGGCCGAAATAGGTGCGAGGAAGTTTCAGATTGGGGTGAAACTTTTCCGGCGGCGTGGTGGGGGCCAAAGCACTGTCCGGGGCCAAAGAAACGGGCAGGAAAAAGGCGGGAGGGCAGGGAGCCCCAAGCTTAGGCCAAAAACGGCCCAAAACCGTGTGCTATAGCACACGGATTTTGGGTGCTTTGCGGCTGCGGCGTCTTCAGTCGGTTCGGGGCGTGCGGGGACAAAACGCGTGCGAGGAAGTTTTGGATTGGGGCTAAACTTTTCCGAGGGCGTGGTGGGGGCCCAAGCACTTTCCGGGGCCGAGGAAACGTGTGGGAAAAAGGCGGGAGGGCAAGGGGCCCCGAGCTTGGGCCAAAAACGGCCCAAAACCGTGTGCTATAGCGCACGGATTTTGGGCGCTTTCCGAGGGCGGCGTTTTCGGTCGGGTTCGGGGCTTCGTCCTGACTCCGTTTGCATGCGAAGAGAGCTGAATTCATCGGAGAAAACGGAATTGGATTCCGAGTTGGGAGCACGGCAGGCCGCGCCCGTTCGCGGAGAAGGCAATGCCGCTCGGGGCGCCTGGCCGCCCACAGCACCGCGCGTGCAGGGGCCGAAATGGGTGCGAGGAAGTTTTGGATTGGGGCGAAACTTTTCCGGGGGCACGGTGGGGGTCCAAGCACTGTCCGGGGCCAAAGAAACGGGCGGGGAAAAGGTGGGTGGGTAGGGGGCCCCGAGCTTGGGCAAAAAACGGCCAAAAACCGTGTGCTATAGCACACGGATTTCGGGCACTTTGCGGCGGCAGCGTATTCGGTCCGGTTCGGGGCCTCGTCCCGACTCTGTAGGCGGGCAAAGAGAGCTGAATTCGTGGTAGAAAACAGAATTGGATTCCGAGTTGGGAGCGCGGCAGGCCGCGCCTGTTCGCGGGGAAGGCAATGCTGCTCGGCGCGCTAGGCAGCCCACTGCACCGCGGGTGCGGGGGCCGAAACGGGTGCGAGAAAGTTTCAGATTGGGGCGAAACTTTTACGAGGGCGTGGTGGGGTCCCAAGCACTGTCCGAGGCAGAGGAAACGGGCAGGAAAAAGGTGGGGGGTCACGGGGCCTGGATCCTGGGCAAAAAACGGCCCAAAACCGTGTGCCATAGCACACGGATTTTGGGCACTTTGCGGCGGCGGCGTCTTCAGTCGAGTTCGGGGCTTCGTCCCGACTCTGTAGGCGTGCGAAGAGAGCTGAATTCGTAGGAGAAAACGGAATTGGATTCCGAGTTGGGAGCACGGCAGGCCGCGCCTCCTCGCGGTGAAGGCAAAGCCACTCGGCGCGCCAGGTAGCCCACTGCACCGCGCGTGCGGGGGCCGAAACGGGTGCGAGAAAGTTTCGGATTGGGTCAAAACTTTTCCAGGGTCATGGTGGGGCCCAAGCACTGTCCGGGGCTGAAGAAACGGCCGAGAGAAAGGTGGGAGGGCAGGGGGCCCCAAGCTTGGGCCAAAAACGGCCCAAAACCGTGTGCTATAGCACACGGATTTTGGGCGCTTTTCGGCGGCGGCGTCTTCGGTCGGGTTCGGGGCTTCGCCCAGGCTCTGTAGGCGTGCGAAGAGAGCTGAATTCGTGGGAGAAAACGGAATTGGATTCCGAGTTGGAAGCGCTGCAGTCAAAGAATTTTTCAATTTGAAAATAAAAAAAAGAATTTCATAATGCAGTTATACATATAATTTTAGTCGTCTAATTAAAGAATTACTTAAATAATATAAACAGAATTATGTTGATATTGAATTAGATTAGCCTAGATCTAATATTTTTTTCACAAGTACATATTTTAAGCTCATGCTTAATGTCATTACTATAAAATTTATAATATATTACATCATAACGGTACTGTGTTAGTTGATCCATCCGATTGTATTTGTAATGCTAATCACCAATCAAATTCCATTCCCATCCATGTCAGCTAATCAATTTGTAACCAATGATTTAAAATCAATCGTTCTAGGCCGGCCACCAATGCTTCAGCACGGCGGCGACGTGAGAATAAATACCCGCTTTGACTTATGAGTTCAATTATGTATTGTAATCAATGATATAAAATCAATTGTTCTAGGCCGGCCACCAATGCTTCAGCCCGGCGGCGACGCGAGAATAAATACCCGCTTTGATTTATGAGTTAATCAACAAGTGCAAGCTGCAAGGACAGGAGCGATCTACATACAATCTGCCAATTGCCCGGCACTTGCACAATCCAGAGGGTAATATTGGAAATAAATTTACATATTCTAGCCAAGTTTTCTACTTTCGACCCCATTTATTGCAGATTGCAACTCAAAAGGCTACTGTGATGATGATAAGTAGGAGAACAAAATTATTGGGTCCACCATAATCATAGGCAAGCATATTACAAGTATCTCATTTCTCCTGGCGCCTGCTGTAAATCTGAAAATCGTCATTGATTAACCTAAACAAGCAATAAGAATTAGTATTTGCTTAATCAAGGAGACAATATAAGCTTGAGTAACGGTGATTAATTAAAATAATTAAAAGGTTAAGCCATTTACCATATGACCTTGTTCAATTCTCTTTGCAACGCTATAAACGGATCAAAAATTCTAGACTTGATTACATCAACATATTTACCTGGTATAAACAGATATTAAAGCTTGTTATCTAGATCAATTCACGACTCATTGAAATTACTCAAAGAGTTTTCTTTTATTTTTCTCTATATGAAAAATAAACCTTTAGTTGGATCATATCCAAGGTCAGGATTATCCTCCTCCAATGGCATATTGACAACAGACGAACCATGAAGTCCGGCCGCAGAAGCAATTGTGGACACAGGCACCTGCAGATCCAAGCTCAAATTATTGATATGAACTTGAGAAAAGAGCTTTGTCATAATCTGAAATAAGCAGGTATCTAACTTAAGCAGGCTGAAATTATTAGTGAGAACTCTAAATAATATAGGAATCGTGCTAGAAATAGTAATTAAACTATAACAATCATATTGCCAGTGCAGTAATAATAGAACAAATAATAATAAAATTATCACTAACAATAAAAATAAGACTTTAAATGCAGTACACATACACAACCTACTACCAAAAATTGATGCATCCATTTCAGGAAGTGTACATAACGCTCGTGCCATACATTTGTTCACACATTGGGTTGGCAACCAAGCCAGAAACAGTAAAAACAATTATTTTGATTTAGGGGGAAAAGAAATAAAGGCTTTTTCATGCCTTTCATAAACCTCCGAAAATTTGTCCAACTTTTGTCCTTAAACGCTGGCACAATAGTTTTTACTTTGTTTAAATATATTATCTCTGTGATTTTTCACTTCTGCACAGAGCTCCAATCAAGATTTAATAATATGAAACAATGATTTTCAAGCACAACCAGATATAAGGGAAAAAAAAAATAAACAAAAAAGGAATAAAGAGGAAAGACAACCTTAAGAGCATTTTGTAAAAGCTTAATACCAGCATTTTCACCAGAATTTGCAGTTTGCAATTTATCTAACTCCTTCGAAGCATGTAGAAATGCAACCCCCGAGCCTGCAAATACACCAAAATATAGAAAATGTGATTCATCAACCCAACAAGATGGACCCGAAAAGAAAATTAAAAAGAAAAAAGAAAAAACAACCTTACCGGGTAAAATCCCCTTTTTCACTGAAAGCCTAGCAATATTCAGGGCATTATCAAGAACTGAAGCACTCAGTTTCCTCGCTTTACTAGATCCACCCAGCTTACATTAAAACAACTTCATGAAAATATTTTTTTATTTCTATATGGATATGATGCCACAATGAACACCACCAGGAGAAAAATAAATGCTAGATAGCACAAGGTAAAGTAACCAAACAACTAGTATAGGGAAATGTAACCAATCAATCCAACCTTAACTGTGGTAGCAGCACAAGAAAGTTGTGCAAGCCTCCCTTTTAAATACCATACTTCATCATCCGAAGTGCTCAGTTTAATAGCAGATCTCAACTGTAAAAACAATCGCATAAACATGCTGAATGATCAATAAACAGTATGAGCGCCTGGAAAATCATTAAAACCATTTTAACCGTCGTCACAAACCTGTTCACATCTTTCTTTAATAGCTTCTTGGCACCCAGACCCATCAATGAAAAGTGTCTCTCTTCGTGATACTCTAACCTATATGATTTCAAATAGCTAAAATATATCATTTGAACAAAGTCTGTTCAGAAAGAGATTCCAGGCAGAGATTGGCACAACATGCAGATTCGTACTACATTTCATTGTATATCTCACCTGTTTGCATGAGCCAAGTATTGATGGTGCATAGTTCAAATCAGCTGCTCCAGTTAAAACCTAAAAATGAAACGATAGGAACAATGTTTTGTTTATTACATTGCAATTAGAATTGGAGTGATAAGATTACTAAATGAACTACCTGGCTGCCAGTGAGAATGGCAAGGTCCTGCAAGATGGCCTTCCTGCGTTCTAGAAATCCAGGATCTCTGGAAGCCTTAAAATCTTCGTTAAATGTAGGACTGATGACACAAAAAGTTTCAAAAACCCAACAAAATTAGATCTCATATCAAACAATATTTTATGAAACAAAACTAACAATTGAACGATATATTATACTTCAAGTATGTCCTTATTTGTTACAAAAGTTGCAATGTATTCTACATTTAATCTTATTTAAAATTATTAATACTACTTAAGCAAAGTTCTGTTCCTTATATATTTTTAATATTTTTATATATTGCTTAAAAAATTTGATTACCCCTTTTTGAAGTCGTGTTGTGTCCAGTAGAAGAGATCCCACCACTCTGTCCTCAATACCCCCAGCAACAATCAATAAAGGTCTCTAAAGAGAAAGAAAAAGGCATCAATTAAATTTGCTAATAAATGATATTATAAACAGTCATCTTCTGCATAATCCACTTACAGCATGAGCTTGAACAATTGCTTGCTCAACAATGTTCAGGTTTGAGACAGTGCCATCATGGATTAAAATCAATGGATCATTAAAAACCTGATAAAAAATAAACCATCAGTTGTGTCAATAACAGGAATGATAGAACAATACATTTTAAGATTAAATCAATGAAGACCCAATCAACAAATTACCAATGTAAAAAAAGGATAAGGATTATTTTTTTAACTCAAGGTAATTTATGAATATACTAGAATGCTTACGCATTCTTCTGTTATCTTTTCAGTGAAGTAATGGGACGGAGGGGCCCACTCTAGATTCATTACATTCAATAGTTCTAATTCATCATTCCATTCTTCATCATCCTGCAACAGTTTGAGGGAAAAAAACTCAATATGTTAGCAATTAGAATGGCTTCAAATTTCACAAAGCAATAGTGACAAATGTCATTACGAAAAAATTATCGCAATGAATAAAAAAGGAAATGAATTCCAATCCGTTGTCTCCGTATCTCGTTTCTGACAACTTGATTTTTATCACCATTTATCTATAATAGTAAAATTCACTCAAGAAAATCAAAGCACGAAAGGCCAAAGTGCACAACATATTTTATAATATAAAGAAAAGGAAGAAAGAAAGTAGTATCCAGGCTGCACAACGCCCAATCACCAAATCAATCATAAATAAAGAGGAACCAAAACAGATTACCCAACAAGCAAATATTTCAAAGCTAAAATGCTAATTAAGAGGAAAGGATTGCAGAAAATGAAAAAGTAACTCACAGTGGTGAAAACCGAACCCTGAGTTCCTACTTTCATGATAGCCTTGGCAACAATCTCACCAACTTTTGCATTCTGCTTTGCCGCTGCTGTTGCCACCTTTACAAGAGAAAAAAGGGAAAATAAATCAGCAACAGGTGAGAATTAAATGAACTCACACCAAAACAAAGCAAAACGTAGAAAGTAAACCTGGGCAATTTCTTCAAATGTCCTGACCAATCGTGCTCTGCCCTTTAAGTAACTAATAACTTCCTTGCATGCCAAAATAAAGCCCTTCTCTAGAACATCCGGGTGCACTCCTTCTCCTACTAGCTTTTGTCCTCCAAAAAACATAGATGGGATCATCAGATCCGCATATTTGGTGTCTGAAAACACATAAATCAATTTTCTTTTGTAGGCGAATACTTAAAACAAATTAAAATAACTGTATTAAAATAAATTTAAAAACAAATGTCATCCATATGTGGACTAACAAATTTAAGATTTTGGTACCGATAGTTTTTGCTACAACATAATCTAGCAGGGACCTGAGTGATACAAAGAAAAAATTGCAGCAAACAATTGAGCAAATAGTTAATTAAAGGAAAAAAGAAAGGAGAGAGGAGAATCATATTCCTACCAAAGGGATGCTGCTGCTTGGCAACCTACTGTTGGGATACGCATAAAAATCAATAAGTAAATAAGACAGATTGAGAATAAAACCTAAAAGAATAAAACCTAAAGGACACATACAGAAAACAAAAGACATGCCTGACTTGGGAGGCGACGCTAGAAGCAAACCGGAACATGATCCCATAGATATGCGACAGAAAATTAAGTAATTAACGACAAAAAGACATTTTTTATTAAAAAAATTAATTTTTGAAACATAAAAACGGCAATTAATTAAAGTAAGTAGACCTGACTTCTGAGAGAGGCAAACACAAGTTTATTTATGTTTCGTCAGTTTAGTTCAAGAGTTTGCACTTGATATCGGCGGCGGGTCACGCGCAGCGGCTTACTCGGCTCGATCTGCGGCTTGCCTCGTCTTTACAGCTGTGGGTTTGTTATGGCGAAACGACAACCAGTTGGTGTTGCTGCGACGTAGCAGCTAATGGGAGACGCTTTGTTAAGAGCGGTGACCTCAACAAAATCGTAGTTTTTGGTATAAAGTTGCGGCCCTTTTTTTTCTTTCTTTTCTTAATATTCATTCTTCCACCGTCATGTTAAAATAATAGATTAAAATCTAAATGTACTAGCGTAGGAAGAGGGAATAAGATTTAAATAAATTGTTTATTTTAATTTTAGGGATGTGTTATATCGTCATTAACATATTTATTTTATATTAAAATTAAAATTTAAATGAGTTAAATTATTATAAAGTATTAAAAATTTTTAATTAATTATTATCATAATTATTATTTTTATATTTTAATAATGGTGAATATTATTATTAAAAAAATTATTGTTATAAATAATTATTGATTAATAATATTAATTAATTATAATAATCCCGATCATCATCATCATTATCAACAACAAATCATCATTATTGACATCAGCATCATCAAAATCCAAATTGGTGATGCAATAATATATATCAAACATGTGGATCTCCGTAACAATAAATATAAAACAACAAACATGAAATAATAGACTGGACACATGAAATATTAACATAAATATGAAACGGGAGCAAAAGAGAAATTTTCTGGGGCATTTGGAAAATTAAAACATAAAACATGGAACGAGAAACATGAAACGGCGCACTGAGAACATGCAACAATGAACATCAAATATGTGTACGTCCGTAATAGTGAATATAAAACATCAGATATAAAACAATGGACTTGACACATGAAACGGGGGCAAAAGAGAAATTTTTCAGGATATTTAGAAAATAAAAACATGAAACATGAAACGACGAATATGAAACAGCGCATTGAGAATATACAACAATGAATATAAAATATCAAATATCTAATTTAAACATAAATATGAAACAAAAAAAAGATAAATTTTATTATTTAAAAAAATTTATTTTTTTTCCAATTTTACTTACTTACCTTTATTCTTATCATTATTATTATTGTTATTATTTTTATTATTTTTATTATCTTTTTAAAATAAATAAATATAATTTTATATATTTATACAAATATGTTTTTTAGTTAAATAAAACATTAATGGCAGCAACCGGTTCCAGCAACCGGTTGAACCGGTTGCTGCCATAAGTTTGGCTGCCCCAGCTGGCAGCCGAACGTACAAATTGACCCCCTCTATGATAGCCCTGTATCATAGCCAAACCCCTCATATCTGCAGAATCATGTTCCGGTTTGTCTCTAGCCTTGCTCCCAAAGTCAGGCATGTGTTCTATTTTCTGTGTATTTTTTTTTTTGTGGTTTTGGTGTTGTTCGCAATCAGTCTTATTTACTTTTTGATTTTTGTTCATATCTCACATATCTCAACTGTAGGTTGCCTAACAGCACCATCCGTTTGGTAAGAATATGATTCGTCTCTTTCCTTTCTTTTTTCCTTTAGTTAACTATCTGCTTATTTACTGCAATTTTTCTTTTGTACCATTCAGATCCCTGTTAGATTTTGTTGGAGAATGGACCTTCCATTCCAAGACATTAAATTCGTTAGTCCACGTATGATGACATTTCTTTTTATTTTATTTTAAGACAGTTATTTTAATTTGTTCTAAAGCATTCGACATACAGTCATCGCCACTTTAAAAAAAATAAATAAATAAATTATTTGTGTGTTTTCAGGCACCAAATATGTTGAACTCATTCGTGAACCCATGAAATTGGAAGGACAGAAGCTAGTGGAAGCAGGGGTGCATCCTGATGTTCTAGAGGACACGATTTCTTTGGCGTGTAAGAAAGTTAAGAATTACTTAAAGTCCATAGCACGAAGGATCAGCACATTTGAAGAAATTGCCCAGGTTTACTTTGTTTGAATTTTTCTTAGTTCAGGAGCCAATTCATTTAGCATGATGTGGTCTGATTTATTCTCTTTTTATGGTAAAGGTTGGAGCAGCAGCAGCAAAAGGGAACAAAGCGATTGGTGAACTTGTTGCCAAGGCTATTGAGCAAGTTGGAACTGGTGGCCATTTTCTTCTCTTTGTGAGTTGCTTCAATTTTTTCCATTCCTTTACTCTTAATTTACTGTAACATTTTTGCTCACCTCTGTTATGTTTTTGCCATATTTGATATTCATTTGGTGTGGTCTACCTGCATGCTTTACTGTATTCTTAGAAATTTGTTTGCAGTAATATGGCATTCATCTGATGGGATGGGTTAAATAAGTAATTTCACTAGATATGAAAATTTCACTACTATCGTCGGTGATAGAATCTCTTGAGTTATGAGTTGGGAAGTGTAGAATTATTTTCTTGGAATTGAATGAATTTGCAGAAAAGGTGAAGTATAAGTAAAAAGGGGAATTGAAAAATGAACTTAATATAAGAGCGAATTTAGACAAAGTAGATTGCAGTTTACTTTTTTCTTTTTTTCTTTTTTTTTTTTGTTTAAGTTGCTTGTTTTTTATTTCTGTTCATTTTCCCTTTTGATAGAATTATAAGTGATTCCAATATCTAACAATATGAGATTCCTTTTCTCCCGCAAAACTGTTGCAGGATGAAGAAAATTTTGATGGTAAATTAGAGTTCTTTAACTGCATGAAGCTAAACTCTGGCCCTACATCTGATTTCTTCTTCAACACTAGGAGGAATGCAGAATTTGTAAGCATTTTATATATTTGGGTGTGTGTGTGTTGGTACATTGTTAATTTATCGATTGGGTTGCCTTGGTTTTACCATAGAAATTTTTTTAATGATTCATTATTGGTATTAACACAACTGTGGTTTATTTTTTGTCAGGTTTGGAAAAATCCATTAGTTTTAATCCATGAGAATGAAATTTCAAACATGAATATTGTTGAGAAAGCAATTGTACAAGCTGGTGGCTGTGTAAGATGATTTTTACGCAGAAAATGACAGTTTATTAGTTTATTTGTTAGCAAATTAAATTGATATTCTTTTTCCTCTTCAGAGCCAACCGTTGTTGATTGTTGCTGCGGGTCTTAAAGAAAAATTGGTAGCATCTCTCATGCCTGACAAGACTCAGCTTCAAACTGCGGTAATCAAAGTTTTCTTATTTTTTATTTTTTTGTCAAAATAGTAAAGTATTAAAATTATACTGAGTACAAGAATTTTTATACCTGCATGTCTTTCCAAAAATTATCAATATTTGAATGTGGAATATCATTTAATGCAATTGAAAATAATAATTTGGTCACTCATAATTATCTAACTCATATAGAATAGATAATGATTTATATGCCTAAGATAAATTGTTAATTCATGTTTCTTATTCTATTTTTCTAAACCAAAATTTAAAATAATTAGAAACCTAAGATAAATTGTTAACTCATGTTTCTTATTCTACTTTTATAAACTACAGTTGATTTTTTCCCTTCTAATCTGTGTATTTCATTTGTCCCTTGATTGCAATTCCAAAGCCCAGGAAACGTGCTAAAACACTAGTTATCTACTCCTCTTCAACCGTTCTATGATATTATCATTTTGATCATCAGAATTTTATCAATATTGATTTCAGAAAAATTGTACTGGAATTAGAAAGTACTTTTTCCTTTTTTTGAAATTCAATCTTATATCATACATTCTTTTCTGTTTTTTGGAATTGAGAAAGAACATTAAACAATTTCTTTTTTGAGCAAAACTCAAAATATACTCTTATAGTTTGGCCCCTTCAAATTACAATCTTGTTTTCATTATAGGAGACTATGCGACAAATTTTGTTGATAGAGAAGGACATAAATGAAATATAATATCAGTTTTGTGCATCAAAATATTGTTGGATATAACATTTATTTTTGGTGGATTTTTGAACTGTGTGAAGTTTTGTGTCATCAAACCTCCTGATATTCAAGAAAATAGGAAGGCCATCATGCAAGACCTTGCCATTTTCACTGGTGCCAAGGTAGGTTCATTTAGTAGGCTTTCCACCCTAATTTGTGTTCTAATGTAACTATCAAATCAGTGTGTTCCTATCTTTTTCCTCTTTAGGCTTTGAGTGGAGCATCTGATTCGAGCTTTACAACATCGATGCTTGGTTCATGCAAAATGGTGAGATATTCAATTATATGTATTATTAGTTTGCATCATTGTACCAATTTTTGCTTAGACCTCTTGGAGCACAATTTTCAAGTGAGGAAGGGAAATAATACATCTCTCAGAGCGTCAAGCTGCTTACAAATCAACTTTTTTCTTTTCCTATCTGGAATCCTCTCTTCCAAGCAATATATTTTAACCCTCTTAGTCAATTGCAGGTTGTTGTGTCACATGATGAGACGCTTTTCCTTGGTGGGTCTGGTTGCCAGGTAGCTATTGAAGAAAGATGTGAACAGGTTTGCCTTGACATGTTGACATGATTTCTTCAATTTGCGAAGCTCCTCGTTCTGTTTCTTAATTGTTCAACATGTTAACATGATTGCTATTATAGTTGAGATCTGCAATTAAATTGAGCACTTCGGATTATGAATTAAAGTTATTAAGAGAGAGGCTTGCACAGCTTTCTCACGGTGCTGCTATAATTAAGGTTTGGTTGTTTGGGTACATTTACCTCTGATTGTGTTTATTCAGGCTTAAAAATGTATTTCATGAGAAATTGTTTTATTGTAAGGTTTTGGGAGCTATTAGAATGAGCAAAAAAAATAATCCAGTTCTTAATGCCCTTGCGGTTGCCAATCTTGCAATGGAAGAAGGAATTGTACCTGGTAAGCCTTTTTTATCAACCCCCCCCCCCCCCCCCCCCCCCCACAAAAAGTCTCTTGTGGTTCATTTGTTGAGTTGTGATGAATCACATTTTGTGAGTTTTGATATATTTACAGGTGCTGGTGTTGCACTCGCACTTGCCTCGAAGGAGCTGGACAAGTTGCGAACCACAAACTCTAATGGAAAGATAGCCATTCAACTCTTCCAGAATGCTCTTCAGGTTTCATTTTTTTCACGCGTACCTTTTTTAAATTTCATTTTTTTTGGTTTCCCAGATCTAGTTGTCAAAATATTTATTTTAGCTTTACCAAATTAAATTCTACTGTTGATCCAGTCTGACTTTGCACGACGCACAAGACGTTACTATGTATAATCCAATAATTATTTATAATTAATTCAATCCAATCCTAAGCACTAAACGTAGTGTTATTGTGTTATTTGGTGGTTTTATTAATATTTTGAGCCTCCATAATTTAATTGTTTTGTTTAACTAGATATAAATAACCATTCTTTAAAGTTTTGACTAATAATTTGAGCTTGGATCTGCAGCTGCCCATGCGTGCAATTATTCCCCCTCTTGGACGGGGAAGTTGGATTGCTGTCCGAACGCTGTTGCATTATCCAGATGATCCAGTCAATGGATACGATCCACACAAAGGTTTGTTTATCATCAATCTTCTAAGTTGCAAGTTGAGTTAGATAACAAAGTTTTCGTCTCTGTTTGTGGCAGTTAAATGTGTACATATGATCAAGTCTAGAATATTTGATCCCTTGAAATCCATAATAGGAGAATTGGATGAGATTAGAAGGTATGGTTTAAACTCTTTGTTATTTTAATGAATCCTAGGTGGTATTGCAAATTTTTCTGTAAGTTTATAGATCCTCCTTATAGGGGAGGAGGGTTATGCCTTTAAGCTTATGTAATTCTTTGTTTAAGCAAATTCGAATGATCGTGTAGGCTATTTTGTAGTGATTGTCGGTACTATCACAGCTATATCCTGGAGAAAAAGAAGCCGACATAGACGAAGTGGGGGAAGAGTTCCAAGGAAAACTTTGCCTAAGGTTATGATGTACACAATGCGATTGTATTCTTATTTATTGATTTGTATGTTTTCCTTTTTCTTAAGAATTTGCAAACTCCGATAAGATCACATGTGACACAAATACCTAATAGGCTAATATCTATATGTTGAATATTAAACATCAAAATCATAGTCACCAGAATAGACAGTGTATTTGTTGTGGCGACAAATACAGAGCAATGTTGTTTGGGCGTTTGAAAATAAATTGGAACAAATTTGAAAGTTAGGCTATTTTAATTTAAATTTTTAAATTAAAAATTAAGCAAATGTTTGGTTGGTATTATTAAATGGCATTTTGACTTCTTTTTTTTTTTTTGGATTATGAGAAATTTATAACTTTGTGTCAATTTTTAAAATTAGAATGCACTATAATTTAAGGTAAATTTTTTATTTTAAATTTTGTCAAAACATTCATTGATATTGTGTAATTCAATGGTTGATATGTGGATGCTAAACGCTACCTTGTTCAACTTAAATGCTTTTACTGACGCACTCTAGTTAGAATAAGATAAAGGGTGGAGTTATTTGCATTATGAAAATTACTGAGTATTTTAACTTTGATAAAAAAAAAATTATTATACAAAAATAATCGTAATGTGATTACTGGGAAGGGTAGTTTATTATAAGTTAATTTTATATAATTACTTTAGATATTTATATAATATGTTTATTATTTACTGTATAATTCTTATAAGTGACATTGTATAATGGTGAAAGGATGATGGCAACTTCGTAAAAAGCCATTTACGATTAAAAAAGAGTATTCAAGAGGGAACGTGGATTCTACCTCACTAAAATCGGGTTAAAATCGTAGATTTCAATAAGATTAGAGGACTGAGAAAGTTATTCGTGCATGGCTCCGAAGCAGAAACCCAGTATTATTGCTTTTATAGGTCGAACATTATGTTGCCAAATTTCGAGCCATTTGTAATAAATTGCCACCGAGGAAAACAATGACTTCTGAATGATAAAAATGAAATGAATTTCTTTTCTCTGAAAAGATCTTAGTGCATTGGAAATATGGTGACAAGAACCGATAATTTTGGGTGTGTTTGGCAGTGAGGCGTTGTATTTTTAAGTTGTAACTACTGTGAAGTAAAGTTATAATTATGGAATATAACTTTTATAGTTGTGGAGTGAAAGTTGATGAATAATGGTAATAATTAATTTTATATAACATTATTTTTAATTGTCGATTAATCAAATTATTTTTCCTACTTTGAATTATTTTTTATATTTTTATTTATTTTAAGCATTGATTAACATATGATTACGTTTACTACTATAACAAGTCAAATTAATATTACTGTGACAAGTCAAATTATTTTTTTTATTTTAAGCGTTGATTAACAAGTGATTACATTTATTACCATGACAAGTCAAATTAATATTTAAATAATCATTTTTTTTTTTGGCACAAGTTGTAATAAATAGTTTTTAAAACAAAATAATTTAAAAATAAAAATAAATAAATTGACTTGAAATTGAAATAATAATTTATTTTAACCGTTAATTAACAAAATAATAAGCAAGTGTAATTTAATAATTTAATACATGGATGGAAGAACAAAGTTCTTAAATTGTTATAACCAAACACCTTAAATAATTTTGTTCAATTTCATCATTTCCAAACGTACCCTTCTATCTTTCATGGTTCTTTAATTTTCACTTCATTTTCTTCACTCCTCTCTCTATATTCCCAATTTAATACAATTAAATAATAAATGGAAGAAAGCTACAATCTTTTCAAGTGCTGGATATGGGTGGGTTTGCTAAAGCAAATGTCACACACACAACTGTTTTGTTTGAGAAAATAGAAACAAGCAAAATTACTAACTCTTCGAGGGGTAAACACCTCTCACAACTCAATACTGAGTAGACAAACTTATTTGGTACTTTTTGTTCATGACAACGAGTGCTTATATACTTGTGCATACAAATTACTATGAGCAAAATTAGGAATATTCAAGTAGAAAAGTCAGCAAAGCAACGAACAACTTAAAAAGTAAAAAGTAATCAATTCAAACAATAGAAGCAATAAATTAAGAGTAATGATACAGCCATAAACTCTTGTACAAATTTATTTTGTACAAACTAATGTAGCATGATTTAATTGGTTGAATTAAATCTCACTTGGTCCACATGATTTGTTTTCATTATTTTATATTTTCTTTCAACCAATGAATTAATGCCACATTAGTTTGTACAAATTTAGTTTGTACAAGAGTTTATGGCTATATCATTACTCATAAATTAAAAAGCCAAAAGAAAAAAATTAAATACAAAGTGAAAAAGAGAGAAAAATAACTAATACTTTCTAATTAATTTTGGATTGAAAAGAATTTCACGTCAACTTCAATTTAAGTCATTGAAAGGATTCAGTAAGAATGGTAAAAAAGGCTTATCCTCATTGGTTCGATTAATCCAACCTATGTTTTAGGGCCTTGGTTCGAATTTGAGCGGTCAAGAGTTGAGCTAGGGCTTAAGAAACTAGGTCCGATTACATTTTTAGTCAAGGTCAGGGTCTTATAAAAAAGCCTTGACTCAACCGATCATTAATTAAAATTAAAAAAAAATAATACTCATGCACCACACAAATGGTCATAACTCACTTCACTAGCATCTATCTTTATTTTTTATTAATTTAATATTTTGTATTTGATTTAATTACTTATTAATTTGATTAGATTGTTACGTGTTGTATTATTGTTAAAGTTAAATAAAAAATAATTTATTAAATTCCTTACGACCAAACTCAACATAAAAATAGAATAATAATAATAATAATAATAATAATAATAATAATAATAATAATAATAATAATAAAATGTTAATAATAAGAGTGAAAAAAGATAGAATTCTAAACAATAACTTAAACATGAATTTTTAGTCATTAGATCACAATCATTTAGGCTTGGCAATGGGCCAGGTTGGATTCAATCTCGGCCAAGTCTAGAGCTAAAAATATGATTAAAATGAAGGGCTGAGTCGTTTTCGATGTTTGCTGCATCATTGAAGTTCAAAGTTTCATATTCTAAATACACTCTAAAATTATTATTATTATTCTCGATTTCAATTTGACGCAAAAAAATTGAATGTTTTGATGTAATTATTACCTATAATTTTAGTGGTGTAATTAAAGAATTCTTAATATCAATAGGATTAATTTGGATAATATTCTAACTGAATTAGATTAGCCTAGATATAGTATTATTTTCACAAGTACATAATGTCATTCCTAGGGGTGTTCAGAATCCAATCCGATCCGCACAATCCGTCTGATCCGCAAAAATTCGATCCGTAAAAATCCGATCTGTGGATTGGTGGATTTGATTTGATTGAAAATTTGAAAATCCGTAATTGATGGATTGGAAAAATCCACAAAAAATAGAAAATAAATATTTATTTAATTAAAAAACTTGTAAATGTGGCATTACTATTGACGAATAAATAAATAAGTTAAAATGTAGTTATATTAACAATATACATATCTTATCCAATAATAATATATAATAAACATAATTAAATAAACAAATATAGCTTTCTAAACAGTTAATTTTTATAATTTTAGTTAATTTTCATGTACTGATTTAAATAAATGAGATTTTTTCTTTTCACTATGTTATAATTTGAAACTTTCACTGTATTATTCTAATTTTATTTAGACACTTAATTTATTTAAATCTTATTTAATTTTGAATTTGATCGGTAGTAAAATTATTTATATATTAAATTTTTTTATTTAATTACTGCATAGAATAAACAGAATTAAAAATTTTTAATCCGCAAACCAATCCGTAAAATGGTAGATTGGGTATCGATTGGGTCAAATCCGCATCCGATCCGTAGACAAATAGATTGGATTGGATTAAAAATTTACAATCCGTAAAATCATAGATCGGATATAGATTGATGTTCAATTTGTAAAATCCGATCCGCGAACACCTCTAGTTATTCCTATTTTAATATATAACATTAGCATTATGGTAACTGCTAATTAATCAATCTGATTGTATATGTAATGCTAATCACTAATCAAATTCCATTCCCATCCATGCTAGCTAATCAATTTGATTGTACATGATATAATTTTCAATATCTTTTTTCCATAAAAATTATGTATTATAGTTAATGATATAAAATCAGTTGTTTTAATTTGGCCGGCCACCAATGCTTTGGCATGCTGGTAACATGAGAATAAAAAATTATGGTAACTATTAGCTTCACTTTCTTTGTAAATCGCAAGCCGATATTATAAGGGTGAAAATAGCTTTTTCTCTTTTTGAAAACTAAAATTGATAATTGGAATAAAAAGAGTAAGGAGCTATCTATATACAATCTCTAAGAACTATCTGAAATGATCCGCCCTGACCTCCTAGGTGAGTCTATTTAGGCTTATTCAAAATTAAACTGATAATAAAATAATTAACAATGATTCTATTGAAAATTCGGCGGAATCTCCCCTATATATATAACACTTCTAACCTACAAATGGGTAAAACAAACACTTTCGAATAGTTCAATAAACAACCAATTCCAATACTCAACATTCTCAGCCATAGTACCGAATTTTACTCAAGATATCTCCAAAGTACCAAAGGATTATATTATGGTGGATAATAATATACATTGGTTTATTCTTAATCTCAAAAGAATAATACAAAAAAATTATTTATTCTTAGTCTCAAAAGAATAATATAACAAAATTATACAACCCCAAGACAATGAGATGATCAAAATGTCCCAAAAAAAATCATCTATGTCTTCTATGTATAACGTGGCAAAAAACTCAAAATATCTACAGTCGCAGGATTGATTTAGTATACATGCAATCTCCTGTTGGGGGGGGGGGGGGGAGAAAAATATGATAAAACGGATTGAGTATAAAATTCAGTGAGCTCAGTAAATTGATAATAGTTTTCTTTAAAAATAAACTTACTGTAAAAATAATTTAATCTTCCTCTAAGTAATGTCATCAAACTATCATAAGAATTTAAGTAAACTTATTTAATTTAAATCATGCACTGATATAACGATAATACACAATACTGCATAAAATCAAGGAAATCATAATACTTATAATAACAAATACTGAATACCAAAACTGTCACTAAACAAGTACCCATGGGAATGATCTTGTCATATCCGAACCTCAACGAACGTGCAATGGCATACTATTTAGATACCGTCATGTCCTGAAGCTACACGAATAAAAAAGGAAGTGCCATCTCATATGACATCATACCTGTACATGCATAATTCAGTCCCCATGCATAATTCAGTCCCCAAAGGACAAAGACACCCAAGCACACGGCTCAAAGTGCTCTTGCGAGTCTTCCAAAATGCTCTTGCTGGTCAATGGCGACCGAAATTCAAGCGACGGCAACTGGAGAGCTTGAGTTAGATACTTCAGACCGAGCTGAGTCCAACGGTACCAGCGGTGAGCTCCCACGTGCAGCAACGGCATCAAAATCCAGCTCGATAGCTGTGAACCTCCAAGTGGTCGGTCGATGGCAAGTTGTCTCTCCAGGTGGCTGTGGATGGTTGGAAATTGAAGATGGTGGTGTGGAGAACAAAACTTAGATGGTGGCACAGCCAGAAACCGGCTAAATCGTGGCAATTCCGCAGTTCTTCACGGCTTCAATTGATGGTGTTCTGGCGGTTTTTTGGTGGCAACAATGATGGAAAGATGACAGGCAGTTCAAGGGCTTTCGATTGGTACATTCCTTGGCCGGGTGAGGTGGCAGAAATCGAAAATATGGCCGGTTGGGTTTGTGGGCTTAGGTCGATTGCAAAAGTCTCACTCTCTCTCTCTCAATCTCTCTCTCTCACGTGTGTGTTGCTTTCTCTCTTCTTCTTTTTTTCAGTTTGATTCCTTTAATTATATATATATATATATTTGTTTCAAGCACCTCTTTTTTTTTTTCACTCTATTGAAATTGAAACAAAAATACATATGTTACACTGTTGTATACAATCTCCCCAATTACCAAGCACGTGCACAGTCCAGAGGGTAATATTGGAAATAAATTTAAATATCCGAGTCAAATTTTCTATTCTATTTATTGCAGATTGTAACTCTCTAAGGATAAGCAATTGCGATAATAAGGAGAAGAACAAACTTATTGTGTCCACCATAATCATAGGCAAGTTTATTACAAGTATCTCGTTTCCCCTGGCTGACGTGCTAAATCTAATATTTGTCATTGATTAACCTAAATAAGCAATAAGAATTAGTATTTGCTTGTAGTAACTATAACTTATTATAATAATTAAAAGGTTAAGCCGTTTACCATTTGACTTTGGACAATTCTCCTTTTAATGCTATGAATGGATAAAAAATTCTAGACTTGATTATATCGACGTATTTACCTGGCATAAACAGAGATGAAAGCTTGTTATTTGGTTCAATTCACAACTTACTGAAATCAATCAAGTTTTTTTTCTTTTATTATTCTTTATTTAAGGAATAAACTTTTTAGTTGGATCGTCTCCACAATCAGGACTATCCTCCTCTAGTAGCATATTAACAACATATGGACCATAAAATCTAGTTGCGGAAGCAATTGTGGACACGAGCACCTGCAGATCCAAGCTCAAACTATTAATAAGAGCTTTAAAAAATCAAACATTGATTTCAATGCACAACTAGATATAAGAAACAAACAATTAAAAAACAATAGAATAAGTAAAGAGAGCATTTTGTAAAAGCTGAATAGTAGCCTTTTCACCAGAATTTGTAGTGTGCACTTTGTCTAACTTCTTTAAAGCATGTAGAAATGCAACCCCTGAGCCTGTACATACATACATACATACATACATACATCTAACAGATTCATCTGCCCAACAAGATGGACTCAAAAATAAAACAAAAGAACAAACTTACCGGGTAAAATTCCTCTTTTCATTGAAAGCCTGACAATATTCAAGGCATTATCAACAACTGAAGCACTTTGTTTGCTCGCTTTACTAGACCTATCCACCTTACATTAAAACAACTTCATGAAAATATATCTTTTAATTTTATACGGATATGATGCCACAATAAATGCTACTAGGAGAAAAATAAATACCAACTAGCATAATGTCATAGGTTGAGTTTAGTGTGCAGCAAACTCGTGCTGCACTTAGATGATTTCTAGCATACAAGTCGCTAAGTAAGCCTAAAATACTTCTCAAACTATCTAAGCAAAGATACTTGCGACAAGTGCTAGAAAGAAGCAAGAGCAATATGGTCAAATATAATTTTATTACTCGAAGAGAGAGCTTTACAAGAGGGCTTTACAAGTATGCTTGAGTTACCTGTTGTTTTGGTGGATGTCCAAATGTCAAGTGCCATGGGGTATTTATAGACTTGGATGCCAAGTTCTTGAAGCTTCCTAGCAACTTGCAAAAATATTTCCTAAGACTTAAATGCTTATTTTTAGAATGGTTTAGAATATTTATAATTGTAGAGAATTCTAGAATTTGGGCCAAGCTAAGTTGATTGCTGAGCGCACCATGGTTAGCTAGTTATGTGAGGCAGCCCAACGCTAAGCGCACTCCATTGCTGAGCATATCTCACTGTTGTACTGAGCGCACTCCCTTTTAAGTGCAATCCATTGTGCATACTGAGTGAACCCGCACTTAAGTGCATCCTGCTGTTAGGCGGACTTTTGTTGAGCGCATCAATGCGCACCAATTTAACCTTCGTTTATGGATGATTTGAGTGGCCCATCACAATCTTCCCCCACCTATGCTCGTGGCATTCTCGTTGCGTTCTCATGCTTGAACTTCTGGACGTGCTCTGCAAATTGCCATAAGTCTTTTTCACATTCCCATGTAGCTTCGCTTTCAGGGAGGCTTGTCCACTCCACCAAGTACTCGTTGTAAGCGATACGCCCCTTCTTTGAATGATTGGTCGGTAATAATGTAGTCCACATCCTTGTCGAATGCGGTGACTACGGTTGTTGGGGTTCTCTTTGATTCTCCGTGGCTTGAGTCTCCCTCGTCTCTGTGGTATGGCTTGAGTACGCTCACGTGAAAAATCAGATGAATTTTGAGCCTTGGCGGAAGTTAGAGTTGATACAAGACGTTGCCTACATGTCGTATTACTCAGAAAGGCCTTTTATATCGCCTCACTAACCCTTTTTGGACTTTCCGCAAAGTCTTCAACTGTTGAGGCGGGAGCTCGATCATCACTTGGTCGTCTTTCTTGTATTCGACTTAGCGTCTCCGCATATCACCCCATTTCTTTATTTTTTCGCACGACTTTGTCGAGATATGCTCGAGTGATGTCCACTTTTTCGTGCCACTCGCGTGCGATCTTATGAGCCAATGGATTTTTTCCTCCATATGTCGAGGCTATGGCATTGGGAGTCATCGGCTAGAATCCCATGATGATCTAAAATGGACTCTTGCCTGTAGCCTTGCTCCGCTATAAGTTATATGAGAATTAGGCAACATCCAGCAACTTTGCCCAATCTTGCTAGTGAGCTCTCACGTAATGCCTTAGGTACATCTTGAGTAGGGCATTGATGTGCTCGGTTTGCCCGTCAGTTTGTGTGTGGAAGCTCGTCAAGAATTTGAGTTCAGTGCCCAGTATCTTGAAGAGCTATATCTAAAATTTATCGGTGAAACGAGGGTCTTGATCACTTACTATACTCTTTGGGACTCCCTATAGCTTCACGATGTGCTTGATGAAGAGATGGGTGGCTTTTTCGGCTTTGCAATTGGCGGGTGTAGCAACAAAAATTGTTGCGTACTTGCTATGACGCTCCACCATGACCATGATGCTTCCGGCACCATTCAGACTTTGGCAAGGTCGTGATGAAATATGTTGAGTACTGGAAAATGCATATTTACAAAGGATATAATTGTCATTTTTTTCTCTAAGTCTCACTAACATTTATATTTTTATTTATTTATGTTCCTTAAACTTTAATTATGTGTGTCTTGTTATAATTTAAGTATTTTATGTATTTTAGGACTATTTTGTCTATTTTATGATTATGAAGAGGTCGGACAGTAAAACGGATAACGTTTTTGGGCTCAGAATAGCTGAAAATCTTAGGGAAGGATATAAGGGCAAAACTGTATATGTGAATAGTGCCGTAATTCCAGAATCTTGGTAGAACCCAGCTGATGTGGGGTTGACCAACTGACGTGGTGTTGACTGATGACATGGCATCATCTTATTCGATCGAAAAATGCTGATGTGGCTTTGACAGATGATGTGGCATTGACTGATGACGCGGTGATACATTATTGATAAAAAGTTGACTTTTTTGTTGATTGATGATGTGGCAGTATATTAGTGGATAAAAAACGTGCATACGATACATGTACATACACGGAATGATAGCCCTGATAATGTGTTCCATCCAATCAAAGCTTGCCATGTGGCGCAATCCTAAGCGTCCAAATTGTTTTTATCCGATAACCATGATTTATTCAGTGCATCTATAAATAGGGGGTTGCTCCTCTCTAATTTGACATTACAGATTTCATTTTTGAGCCCCATTTTATGAAATTCTCTCTCTATCCTGTATTTTCTATGTATTTTAATAAGATTTCTATTTTAGCCCTAGTTAAAAAATGAGTAGCTAGTTTATTTTCAAGCTTGGGTTGTAGGTGAAACCTTAACATGATCCATGGGCTTATTTTGGTAAGTTTACTTTCTCTTTCTCTGATTTATTTAGGTTGTTTTGACCCGTCATTAATAGATAGTAATAATTTTGTTTAGATTTTGCACTAGTATGCCGGTTCCCTAGTGCAAAATTATTACTACTTGGCAGATGAGCACTTTATACTTTATTAATTAGAGAAAAATCTCTCCTCATTATTAGTGGTCCATCTTGATTCAGTGTTGATAGAGAATAAGTCAGAGTTATTTAATGGATAGTCTTGCGACATTATCGACAGTAGAATTATTATCACCTAGCACAGTCTATACTTGACACGCATTTAAAATAAGATTATTTTTCTTTGGCATAATGAGCACTTGATACCCTATTTATTATAGTTAGATTTGTGAGAGTGAAAACACCCCCCTCATTAGATTAATTGGAATTTAAAAAGGAATATTAAGCCTATGACGAAATGTTGACTGTGACTCTAAAGGCTCAAGCACTTATTTTGTATTGTTTCATCTTTAATTTATTCCCACTATCTTTTTAATTTAAATGTTGCTTAAAAATTACATCCTACCAATCCACATATAAACTTGAAAGATTAACCCTACACACGATTAAATCTACCTCCTCGTGGGATCGACACTTGCACTACAAATCTATACTGTAATAGATTCGTGCATTTGAAAGTACAACAAAATTTGCACGATAAGTTTTTAGCACCATTGCCAGGGAAGTAAGTCATTTTAATTCGTAGAGTTAATTTTCTTTATGAATATTATGTAAACAACTTTTTGTGCAGGTTTTTGTATTTTTTTATTCCCCTTCCCTTAAATTCTGCTTCGCCCACAAAATTTTTAAAAATTTCACTTTCACCCAGCAGTTTTTTGTCTCTGGTTCTGAAAATTATGGATTGACCACAAAAGTTTAGAAATTTATCAAACAGGCCCTCAGCTGAAATTTCCCGTAATAAGAGAATTTGAACCTACAATTTGAACTTATTTGGACTCAATTTGGACTTAACTTGGACCAAATAAATGTGAATATTAATTTTAAAAATTACACCAAAATCCCAATAGTTTGAATGAATCATTTAATTAGTTGTAATTTTTAAAATTTGTAAAAAAAACTGCATCTTGAGATAAGTATTTCTCTTTCTCTTCCTTAAATTTTTTGTTATTTAATTTTCATTATATTTTTCTTTTTCATTTACTTTGTTAATTTATATGGCCGGTTTACCTCTCCAAATTGTTATTTCTTTTTATATATATAGCTGGTTCTATAATACCGCCTATTTTATTTTTGTTAATATATTGTTAATCTGTTTAGATCACTGGTTCAACCACCTGGTACTTTATTTTTAATTAATTTATTTGTGGTTGATTTATTTTTATTTTACTTTTCATGATTTTGTACATTTATAGTACTTGAGTGTGTTTTTGTTATAGTTTGTATCAACGTGATAAGGTTAGTATCGTAACTTCTCCTCTCTCTTTTTTTTGTATTTTTAATTTGTACGTGATATTTTTATGCATGGTCGAAGGTCACTAATTGGAACATGCACGGCTTGTGCAGTGCCCGCAATCAGTTTGGCAGGTGGGTTTGCCGTCTTCATGGTGCCTCCTTCTTTTATAGCCTTGAGGCCTAGGTGCTTGGCCTCATCTTTCGAGATAAAGTAGTGTATTGCTCCAGTGTCTCGCAACACTCAAATGACTTGGCCGTTGATGGACATACATACATATATGAGCCCTTTCTTTATGTGTGTTGGTGATTGGCTCATGAGTGCACCAAGGCACTGGAGGGAACCTATGCTGTGCTGGGATTGTTCCACGGTCAGTGTAGGGTTGCCTTTGAGTTGAACAGAGAGGGCATTGAGCGACTTCTTCTCGGGGTGGTCGCACACTCAATGTGGGCCATTGTAAATGATGCATGGAGTTCGAGGCTTGGGCTGCTCTTTCTTCCTATCGATTTTACTTTGCCTACCTTTACCGCTTGGAGGCTTTTTCTGTCCCTAATCCTTCTGATTGCTGCTTTTGTCCTTTTGGCCCTCCCCCCACCTTTGCCTTGGTCAGGCCTCTTCTATTTGGCTTGGGCAGAATAATTGGCAAGTGATTCCGCGATGGCAATGGCATCATCGAGAGATTGAGCGCCACACAACTTGAGCTCCACCTTGGCCTAATCCTTGAGGATGTCTTGGAAGTAGAAGAGAGAATCCTTATTCGATATGTCCGTTATCTTAAGCATAACGGTAACGAACTCATTGATGTAATCACAAATGCTACTCATTTGCTTGAGCTGACATAGATGCATTCTCACCTTTTTCTAGGTGTTGCTTGGGGCAAAGTGCTTTCGAAGCTCTTGTTGAAAATCTGTCCGAGTATTGATGGCACAAATGCCTTTGCCCATATCACCATGCTTTTGCTGCCACCATAGTTTGCAGTATCATTTATGGCACCTTGAAGGAACGTGGGTGTTGTGCCCACATTCGATGCCTCATTATAAAAACCAATGACATCGAAATATTGATCTAGCCCAAAAAAAAAGTTGTCCACAACGGTGGCATTGTGTGCACCATCATAGGTATCAGGCTTTGGCAAGTCAATGCGTCATGCGTCACTTGTGCTCATCGAGGCTAGGCTAGCAAAGAGTGAGCAATTATGCCAAGCCCAATCCGAGTGGACTTCATCACCCCTGGCATAGATCGCTCGCAGTTTGTCTAACACGAAACTACGGAGTTTGAGTAACTCGTCCGGAAATGCTCGAAACTCTTGTCGTAGGGTGTTGACTTGGTCATTGATGAAGGCCTTAGTTGCAACAGTAAAGTCAGCATATTTGCCCTTGAGATTATTTACCATTTCCTCCAATGATTCAAGGATGTCGTGAACGGTTGACATTAAAGTTTCGAGAGTGGCAACACGAGGTTTAAGGCATCCATGGATGGGGCCTTGGACTTACAGCGGGACTTCCCTTGAGCTCGTCCTTCCTCTTGGCCATGGCTCAGCTTTGGTGGAGCATCCACACCGACAACGCCTTCTTGCAATGTGCTAGGGGGATTGGCGATTGCTTGTGAGCTAGTTTCGTGAGTGCAAGCCTGGTTCTAATGCGCAGCAAACTCGTGCAGCACTTAAGTAACTTCGAGGATGACTGATATAATATCAAAAGAGAGAAAACAATAAAAAATAAAGACAAAGATATGTAGTAGATAAGCTTAGGAGTGATATTGAAGATGAAAGTTATGTTCCTAAAAGTAAATGTTCGAAGTCCAGTCACAACTAGAAATAAAATTTCAAATGAAGTTCTTTATAGTTGTGTATGTTCTCCTCGGGAGAACAAGGAAAGGGAATTCAGAGGTCCACCATCAAGTTCTTTATTTCAATCATCACTTCTTTGATTTTGTATTTATTTCAAGAACTCCAATCAGAAAAGAGATGATTTTGTTGGCACAAAACATGCCCTTAATTAAAGGATCAAATTTAGAATGGGCCTCTGTTGGTGACTTAGCCACTCAGAAAATCATCTTTAGGACTCTTTGTTAGGCACAATGATGGTATGAAAATAACATACCGTGTGGTTTGTAACTCAACATTTGACCTCTAGTCTGCAGCATTTGCATTGTTTCTAGAAGTTCTTCTAATGGGACCACTTTCGGCAAGCAACTGGCTAGGAAATTCTGTAGGATACTTGTGGCCAAAAGACTCAAGCTAACAAATTCAGTCATTTACATTGAATTTGGCGGCTTCACAGTTTTCGACAAAATCTAATTCTAAAGGTTGGCATGATGGGATCAGGATACTTAAACTCACCAACAGACCATTTTTATCAATTGTCTGGCTAGAGATTACCACTGATGTAAATGACGCATGCCTTGACGAGTTTCAAGACCAAGTGGACACTTGTGATCAGATGGTGCAGTGGGTGCCCGAAAAAAAGGTTCTCAGTCACCACTTTAATCACCATTATGGTTGGAATTCCATAAATGGAATATATGAGAAATAGGGTGCCTTTACTTGTGTTGGCCATACTTTGCTGACCGTACTTGGAAGGTGGGATTGAGGTTTAACAAAACCAAAATTAGGTCATCACAAGGGAAAGAAATTATGAAAAGTATGGATCAAGTGTTTTGGAACCGAAATGAACCGCAATGGAGTAGTGTTGTAGAAGGCAGTTAGTGCTACAAGGCTTTCAAGAATTTGATTGAATAGACTAGAGCTTACTGTCATGGGATGAGTTTAATCTGCAGTAAACCCATGCGACGCTTAGATGACTTGTAGCACACAAGTCGCTAAGTAAGCCTAAAGAACTTCTCAAACTAGCCAAGTAAGAATGCTTGTGACAAATAGTAGAGAGAAGAGAGAGCAATATGGCTAAATATAATTCTATTACTCACTAAAAAGTAAACTACAAGAGAGCTTTTTATAAGAGAGGTTGAGAGCTTGTGTGTGTTGTTTGTGTGCTGGGGTGTGGGTGTGGGTGTGTGTGTGTGTGTGTGTGTGTGTGTGTGTGTGTGTGTGTGTGTGTGTGTGTGTTGTGGTTGGTGAGCAAATGAGGAAGGCTCACACCTATTTATAGATGTTGGGTGCTAGGTGTTAAAGCATTCTAACAATTGGCAAGTTGTACAAATATCTCATAGGACTCAAATGCAAAGTCTAGAAAACTCTAGAATACTAACAGTTGTAGAAAAGTCTAAAATTTGGGCCAAGTTTGCTCATGCGCTGAGTGCACCATGACTAGTTAGTTGTGTGAAGTGGCCCAGAGCTAAGTGCACTATTGTACTGAGCGTATCCCGCTGTTATGTTGCGCGCACTCCCTTCTAGGCACATCTCATAGTGCATACTGAGCGAACCCATGTGCTAAGGGCATCCTGCCATTGTGCAGAGTGCACCCCACTAACTAAGTGCATCCCATTTTTGGGGGTGTTTTACTGAGCACAACCACGTGTGCCAATTTAGCCTCTGTTTGCGAGAGATTTGAGTAGCCCGTGACATTAGGCATTTGTGCAAGTTGCTTAGAATTAGACAATGTTAAGAAAAATGAAATCTAGCTATTGATATCACACCTTAGTTATTGCATAAGTATTTGTGTAAGATTTTCTCTAGATATATAACCAAAAAAATACAAAGATAAATATCATTTAAATCTCTTTTCACACCACAAATAAAGAAATAAGAGTGCTGAAAATACGGCCTAGCGCAGATGTCAAAGCATGTCGAATTGCATTGCTCTTAAAAAATAGATTTTGCCCATTCTATAAGATTATTTCCAATTGGGCACATTATTTCCAATTGGGCACCAAGTATGAAGCCCATTTTGGTGGAATTTTCACCCGAGGCCATGCTTGATCTATTTATTCCTCTCAGTAGCCCCCATTTCACAATTAACCCCATAAAAAAATTAAAAATTTTTTGTTTCTCCAGATATCCTATATAGCTCCCAGTTCCTTGTTCTCAGTTTTCATACACCCATCATTTTCCCTCATATTTGTAAAATTAAAAATCTCTGTTATGATTTTAAGCATGGACAATTGTTTTTGAAGTTGTAATTGTGATCCACTCTCTATCGATTATGATTCAATATTTCTAAGTCTTCTAAAACTTTGGTTCTTCATGCTCCCGCAATTTCATTAACTCTGGAGAAGTTTAGCAAAATGGCATTAACTCCTATAGTTGACAGTTCGATTAATCGGTAGATGTTTTGAAGCCTTGTGAGTAAATCCTCATGCTAGTTCATAAAAGACCAACGACCTTGCAAAAATTCCAAAGTTGATGGGTTTCATTGCCATAAATCACAAGATTTATTAATAACCATAAATGTTGGTGGTAAAAGTTGGATCATACAATAAGAGCATCACATGTGTATAGAAACTGCCACGACTAATATACCCTTAGAGAATATGAAAAGGAAAAATCAAAGGGCAGGAATAAAACGAAAAGGTCTCCAAAAAAGAGTATTTCTTAAGTCACATTATTAAGCTAAGAAATGCGAAGAATGTCTCATAAAAAGTCTTGAAGTTGTCATGCATAGATGGAGGACCATTATAACAATGACCTAGTCTCTACTAAAATTATTACACAACAACATGATACGGAGCCCATAGGGACCAGTCCAAATCCCTCCAAAATATCTCATCAACAATAACATGTAGTAGGAGTGAGAAAGGAAAACATATTAGCTAAAATCTGAGCCAACAATAGAGGTATCAGCTGCGCTAAAGCCTAGTATATAATACCCAAATTCTCCTAAGAGTATTGTAGTCTTTCTGCTCGTTAGTAAACCTTAGTATAAAAAGAATAAGAGATCAACTGAGAAAGAAAGAAGAAGAAGAAAGAGAGATAAAGAGAGAGTGAGAGAGAAAGCGCAATTGAACCGGTCAAACCAAAATCTAAATTGGTCACCATTTATATTTCTTGCTACTTCACCAAGGAAGTAGGACATCGGCTGAACCCCCAAGAGCTGGCAATTAATCCCTTGCCATTGCTGTTGTGGAAAAAAGACCAGAGGCCACTATTCGACCAATCTCAAAAAGCACTTAGTCATATTGGTGCATTTTTCGTTGGTTCTAGTCATGCCGTCACCTGGGTTTTTTCCCTTACTGTATATTCTTCAAAGCCTTATTGGTAACAATAAACAAAAGTAGACAAATCGCCATTGATCAACTACTAACACAAGCTTGACTATCAAAGTTCAATCTAGAGCCATGGTCGCATGTTGGAGAACACTGATGCCACCACAAAATTCAGAATGAGCTGAAGCTCCTATCTAGACTTTCATAATCACTGTTGGTTGACTTTCGGTCACCATTGATTGATAAGGGTATTTTAGTAATTTTTAATTTGAGGTGGAGTTTAGAAGATTTTTAAACGAGAAATTTAAGGACATTGGAGTTTATGATCATGATCATATTACATCTTGTGAGAGTTTTCTTATTGATTTTAGGCCAATGATATCAATACGCATTCGTTACATGTAGATGCCAAGAGGTAAGTAGACTAGACTTTTAAATAAATAACAATAAACAATATGTACATGTTTGACATATTTGAAAAGCCTATTTTAATATGTATGGATATGGATTTATATGATTATGCTCATGTGCTTATGTGATGTGTTGTTTTACGTTAAGTGCGTTTATGTACATAGGCAAAAGTATGTGTGAAAGTTCATTGGCATATGCATGGGTATGCATTATGTTTTCTATGAAATGAGAAAATGGATTTTAGCAAATTGAATTTGAGGAAAGTAAGTAAGTTTTCCATTTTGCTTGGTCCTGACACAAGGCTAGAATTCTAACTCTTCCAGAGTGTTATCTCACTGATGGCTCGGGCCTAAATACAAAATATAAGACCAAACACAACTCTTTCTATTATTGCATTGGATCCACAATTACTCCTAGAGGCTCTTAGGGTTGGTGTATTCTTTTCTATTCCGCGCCGAATGGATCAGAGAAGGTAGAGTTCCTCTACAAACCATTGGAGCTAAAATTGATTATTGTTCCTGGGGTGTTATATTTAAGAGATAATTGGTGAACGACGTTTATGTGAAGCTCAAAGTTATGAAAATTAAGTGAGAGTCCTACTAAGTAATAATTGAATTAATGTAATTCAAGTAAGTGATTTGAAAGGAAGTGTGAAATTGAATATGACAAAGAAAGAGATTTTAATGCATTTGTTTAAAAATATTTTCAAAAGACCATGCCATGCCATGTCATGTCATCCACTTGCATTATATATAAGTATGTATGTATTTTGCTGTGAAAAATTAGTTTGTTTATTGAGTTTCATACCCATTATAGTTTATTGTGATTCTCATAAATCAGGATGGATTCATGATGAGTGACGAGAATGACTTAAATTGAGGATGGTAGATGGTTTGGTAAAATTTCACAATTCTTCCGTTGCAGTTTAATAATTGTGTTTGAGGATTGAAATTATTAATGATTGCGGAAAGATATTTAAGTATATATGTGAGTTATAGTTAGTTTTACCCTCCAAATTTGGGGTGGGTCAATACATATGGTACCAGAGCAATTCCTAATAAAAAATGTGCAGATATTAGTGATATTCCTCATCGCTTGGGAAGGATGTTGTAAAGATGATTAGAATTAGGTCATGCCAAATTTTAAAACATTGTGATTTCTTGCTAAGAAATATATATAATTGAGGTATTAGAGTAGTGCAGTAAAAGCATGATATATTTTGTTGACGTCTTTATGAGGATTTTCAATTCACAACTAATTTTAAGGTGGAGCTTCTTTTAAGCATTACTAAAAGTGAATTTTGAGGATGAAATTCTTTTAAGGAGGTAAGATTGTAATAACTTGAATTCTCGCAAAGGTAGTTTAGTCTTTTTTGCTCCTTAGTAGACTTTAGAATGAAAAAAATGAGAGATCGACTGAGAAAGAAAGAAAGAAAGAAAGAAAGAAAAAAAAGAGAGAGACACACAAAGAGAGAGAAAAAGAGAGAGAGAGAGAGAGAGAGAGAGAGCGTAGCTGAACCAGGTCAAACTTGAATCCAACCTGGTTACCATTTCCATTTTTGGCTACATCATTAATGAAGTAGGACATAGATCGAACTCCTAAGAGCTGATGGTTAGTCCTCAGCCATTGTTGCCCTAGGAAAATGACTAGAGGCTGTTGTTAAAAATATAAGTAGTTAAGAAATCACTGTCTCAAATCGGCGTATTTTCTTCAATTCTGGTCATGCAGCCACCTCGATTTTGTCCATCACAGCACCTTTTTCAGAGCCCGACCAGTAACCATCACCAAAAGCAGTCAAATTGCTGACAATTAGTTGTTGACACAAGCTCCCCTATCGAAGCTCAATCTGTGCCATCGTTGCATGTTGGAGCACACCAGGGCCACCATTAGATTGAGAACGATTTGAAGCTCCTATCCTGATTTTCTCAATCACTATTGGTTGACTTTCAGTCATCATTGATTGGTAACGCATTTTGATAATTTTTTCAATTTGAGCTTAAGTTTAAGAGATGTGCTGAATGAGAAATTTGAGGATATTGGAGCTTATAATCACGATCTAATTTTATCTTGTGATAGTTTTCTTATTGATTTTAGGACGATGATATCAATGCACATTTGTTACATCTGGATGCCAAGAAGTAAGTAAACTAGACTTTTAAATGAATCAAATAAATAATATGTATATGTTTGATATGTTTGAAGCCTATTTTAATATGTACGGATATAGATTTATATGATTCTTCCCATTTTTTATGTGATGTGTTGTTATGTGCAAAAGTGTTTATGTACATGGGCAAAACTATGTGTGAAAGTTCATTGGCATAAGCATGAATATGCATTATGTTTGCTATGAAATGAGAAAGTAGATTTTAGCAAATTGAATTTGAAGGAAGTAAGAAAATTTTCTATTTTGCTTAGTTTCTTGAACTCATTACTTGCTTAGGAGACACTTTAGATGTTATGTTTAAGAGATAAGTTGGGTGAAGGATTTTTATGTGAATCCCAGAGATGTTAAAGTCAAGTGAGAGTTCTACTGAGTAGTAATAGAATTAAGGTAATTTAAGTGAGCGACTTGAAAGAAAGTGCAAAGTTTGAATGTGAGAAAGAGAGAGATTTTGATGAATTTGTTTCACAATATTTTTAAAAGACCATGGCATATCATAAGTATGTATGTATTTTGTTATATGACAAACTAGTTTGCTTATTGTGTCTTGTACTCATTATGTTTGAGGATCGAATTGTTAATGATTGTGAACAGATATTTTAGTATATATGTGAACTATAATTAGATTTAGCCTCAAAGTTTGGGGTGGTTGTTATAGCTAATCAGAGGTTAACCTCAGCTATCACCAACAACAGTCCACTGACACAATAATGAAATGCACTGAACATGATTGTACACGTGTTCAGCCTTATAGATACTAAAGGACTCAAGTTAAATAATTAAATTACCCTAAATTGCCCTATCTGAGGAAAGGAATGGCTTATTGCAACCCATCACGTGTCCAAGAGGACATTAAGACTCCCTGAGGGGCACTTTCTATATAATGTCAAGTCAGCTTGAAAAAGATAGGTTCGCATCTTCCTCATAACTCTCAGTTTTTCACAAATTTTAGGGTTTGCTAGAAACCCATCACTTTCTTCAACACTTACCTAACTTGAGCACCAGAGAGTTATCACCGACCTCTGCTGATGTCATTTTTAATGAATATTTTCTCTTATTTTCATTTTCGTCTCTTGCAGTCCATCCTTGAAGCTTGTTCTAAGATGAACCAGCCAACACCATTATAAAAAATAATCTATTATATCAATTTTTAATAATGTTTTTAGGCTAACTGATGAGCATATAATATATACATATCTCACCCTTAATTATATAATTATTAGTTATGATTATTTATTAGTTTTAATTAATTAACTTGTTTTATTGAATAGGAAATTAATTGGAGAATATTGATAAAAAGGGCATGAAGAAGTTCAATTTAGGAAGCAATAAAGATTAAATTAGAAGACAAAAATATAGCCAAAAATTATGGAGTCCAAGCCAAAGAAATCAAATCCAGCACGTGAAGACAAAAAGGAATAACTTGTGGAGGGCCCATGCCAAGCAATTAAAAGTGGAAACAAAGTTAATGGTGGCGTGGTCAATCAATTTAAAAAGGAAGCTATTTGATTTTTTACCTTATGAGTTGTTCACTTAACGTACAAGAATTATAATCCTAATCCATGGAGAATTCGGCTTATGGCAATATATAAGGAGGAGACGCAAGACATAAGAGGAGGAGGCGAGACAGAGAGCAAAAGAGAAGCAGCAGCAGCAATCCAATTTTCCATGGCTGATTTTATTTATTTTGTTGCTCCCAATTCAAGTATGTCTAGCTAATTTTCCTATACTAAGGTTAAGGATGAAACCCTATTCAATGAAATAATTATCTTTTTGTTTAATTAAATTCCCTACATATGTTATTTAATGTTTATGGTTTTTATTTCACATGATTAGTTGGATGTTATTAAATCTTTTCATCAATTCTGTCATGCATTATTGATTGTTAGGATTAATATTCAATTAAATCTATGCTTGGATCTATAATGTCTATATATGATTTTCTTTGATTCCATGTCTTCCATTAAATTGTTTACATAGAGTACTTAGGAAAACTTTGACTCTTTGTCATTCAATATGTTTACATAGGATGCTTAGATAACATATTATTAAGCAGAAAAAGAACCTACATAAGATTAATTTTAATTGGGCTTAATTGTTATATCCATGAGGCGACATAGATTGATTTCGAGTTGTCACTCTAAAATTAGGGATTAATTGATAATTAGATAATTACTAGTTGAATAGTGGCGGATTCTAAAACCTTAGTAACCTTTGTCTTATTGAATTCTCCTTTGCTTTAATTGTTTTCTTAGATTAATTAGTTTAATTTATCTTAAACTCAATTTACTCAACTAGGTTAGGATTAATATTAATTTTAGATTTAAATTAGACTTTTCAATTTAAAGCAATCCCTGTGGGTTCGACCTCGTTACCACTACTCTATCTCTAGATTCGTGCACTTGCGAGTATATTAAAATTTTGCACAACACTAACATCACGGGCCGCTCAAATTTTCCACAGATGCAGGTGGATATAATGCATTAGTATGCTCAGTAAAAGTTCACCCAAAGTTAAGATGATGCCTAAATGGCAAGTGCGATGCTCTATTTATAAAGGGGGTTTGCCCATTCTAGAGGCTTTCTGCAAGTTGCATAAGTTGTCTAAATATTTAAATATTTTCTATATAAGTGTAGAGAATTCTAAAGAACTGTAGTGTTATGTACAAGTGCTAGAGAGTTGTTGAGAATTCTAAAATTAGGCCAAGACTTGGGCCAAGCTAGCACACCTTGGTGGGTTTTGGTCCGTTGGACTTGATTACTTAGCGTTTGGGTTGGAAATGCGAGCTGTCTAGCTACTGAGCACACCATGGGCTGGCAATTGAGTAGAAAATTTGGTAGCCCGTTACACTAAGCTATCATTTGTATATCCACTCTAAAAAAGAGTATTTGTTGTAATTTTCAAATTCATTATCAATTGTATGTCAGTGTAAGTGTGGGAAACATTTGGCAAAGGTGTGTATGATTGAAACACCACTTGTAAAGGTTTATTGATAACTTAGAAGTCATTTCTAAGTATCTTGAAGCCTTTGGAGGCATGGATAGTAAAATCCTTAAGCGTGGTTTGCTTGAACTATGTAAAAGATCGCATGTTTGTTCTCTTTTCCATTACTCTTTTTAAATTTTGCTTTGTTAAATTTATTGTTATTCATATTTCTTGAAGCAGTAATTTAAATTTTATTATGCTTTTGATAGATTTTTCTTATTACCCAATTCACCCCCTCTTGGGTTGCATAGCTATAATTTCAGTCTCGTGGTTGAGTACGCCGACTTTACGGTAGTCACTAAAGCCCTCATTCATTACCAACCGACACCTTTTGAGGGGAGTTTCATGCATTTCATGATGAGTTGCTTAAACTTTGTAGCTTTATGCAAGATGAACTATGAACGACCCCTGCGGAGGTGGATGAAGTCTACTTGGATTAGGCGAGGTACAAGCGCTCACTCACTTTTAGCCTGACTTCCACAAGCTCGAGTGATGTGTACAGAATCAACATGCCAAAGACTGAAACCTATGATGTTGCACGCAATGCCACTGTTGTGGATAACTTCTTATTCAGGCTTGAGCAACACTTCAATACTGTTGGTGTTCGAGATGAGGCATTGAAAGTAAGCACAACACTTACGTTACTACAAGGCACTACACAACTATAGTGGTGGTGGAAGCATGGCGAAATAGGCAAAGGTATTTGTGCCATCAACACATGCGCAAATTTCCAACATGAGCTTGGAAAGTACTTTCCCCAAGCAATGTGGAAAAGGAAGTGCGAGCACCCTTTCGTCAGCTCAAGCAAGCAGGTAGTATCCACGACTATAGCAATGAGTTCACTACCCTTATGCTTAAGATTATCGACATGTTCGATAAAGACTCTCCCTTCTCTTTCCAAGATAGCCTCAAGGATTGGGCCAAGGCAGAACTTGATAGCCATGGCGTACAATCTCTTGATGACACCATCACCATTGCGGAATCACTTATCGATTACCCTATCCAACCCAAAGATAAGAGGCCTAGTCAAGACAAAAGTAGGGGAGAGGGTTGGAATGACAAAGGCCATCACTACAAAGATTAACAACAGAAAAAGCCTTCAAGTAACAAGGGTGGGCAAAACAAACCTGATGGGAAGAAAGATAAACCCAAGCCTCGAAGCCCATGCTTCATTTTCAACAACCTACATTGGGTATGTGACCGTCCTGAGAAAAAGTTACCTATTGCCCTCACTGCACAGTTCAAGAGCCCACTCCACATAGTTAATGGACGAGCACCGACAATCACTCCAGCCCCTTGGTACATTTAAGAGCCACCCACCTACAGCCAAAAAGAAAAGGCTCATGTTCATGAGAGCGACCATGAACAGCCAAGCCGTTCATGCGTTGATAGACACCAGAGCAATGCAAAATTTTATTCTATGACCAAGTCTATGCCTTCCCATTATTGGCCACGAACTCTCTAAGCATCATCGATGGGAGTAAGCTATGCATGGTTCTTGCCGAATGCTCTAAGACCGCAGAGAATACACTCTCGACCATGTAGTTTTTAGAAGGACCCGAGCCTCTTGGTCTTCATCCAGGAGCTAAAAGAGGGAAAAGATTGCAGAAATATGCTAAGGTAAGTCCCTTCACTTATACAAGAGGTCCTTGACAACTTCAAGGACATCATACCTCTAGAGCTTTTGAAGAAGCTCCCACCTAGACGAAAGGTAGACCACTAGATCGAGTTAGAGCAAAGTGCAAAACCTTCAGTCTTAGTGCTTTACTCTATGGCGTCGTCCGAGCTGGAGGAGTCACAAAAATAACTCAAGAATAAGCTAAACACAAGCTATATCTTTCTGTCCAAGGCTCCATTTGGTACATCGGTTTTCTTCCAAAAGAAAAGGATAGCTCCCCACAGATGTGCATGGACGATCGGGCGCTCAACAAGATCACAATCGAGTACAAGTAACTAATCCCCTTGATAGTGGATCTCTTCGATCAACTCGGCAAAGTACAGTACTTCACCAAACTTGACTTACGGTCTAGGTACTACCAAGTTTAGATCACCAAGGGAGATAGACCAAAGACGGCATGCGTGACTAGGCATGAATCTTTTGAATTCCTTGTTACACCATTTGGCCTCACTAATGCACTGGCCATGTTTTGTACTCTTATGTATAAGGTTCTCCAACCATTCCCCAACTGCTTCATCGTTGTGTACTTGGATGTCATTCACGTGTACAACACCACCCTCAAAGAGCATGTAAAACCCTTGTGACAAATCCTTGAAGTACGACGAGGGAACGAACTCTTACTCAAGATAGAGAGCTCAACGAGAGGTGGAGTTTCTTGGCAACAAGATAATGGATGAGAAGCTAATGATGGAGAATTTAAAGGTGAAGGCCATCCACGAGTGAAAACCTTCAATCAAAGTACCCAAGCTTCGATCGTTCTTTGGATTGGTCAACTATTACTGTTGTTTCATTAAAGGCTATTCAATGAAAGTGACACCCTTGAATAGTCTACTCAAGAAGAACTGAATGTGGCATTAGTTCGAATGCCAATATGCAATCGAAAAATTAAAGAGAGGAACCTATCCTCATTCTTTTAGACAACATGAAGCCCTTCGAAGTCTAGATGGATGCCTCTGACTTTGCCATTAGTGGAGTACTATCCAAGAAGGCCACCAATAGCTTTCGAGAGTTAGAAGCTCAATAAAATGGAATGCCGCTACACTGTGTAGGAAAAGAAAATGATCACCATCATCCATTGCCTACAAATGTGACAACATTGCTTGCTTGGCTCACTTTTCGTGATCATAACGGATAACATAGCTACGAGATACTTTCAATTGCAAAAGAAATTGAGTCCCAAGTAAGCACTGTGGCAAGAATTTCTTGTAGAATTCGATTATCGGCTCGAGTGCAAACTGGGAAACATTGTTATGGATGCCTAAGTCGCAAAGCAAAGTTGGCAGCTCTAGGCATGAGTCAACCAATGTCCGACCTTGTCTCATGTATTAAAGAAGGTCTCCAACAAGACCCTCTAGCAAAAGACTTGTTAGGAAAAGTTCTCAAAGGCAAGACAAGAAGGTTTTGGTAAGATGAAGGCATTCTCCTTACCAAAAGAGATCGGTTGTTCATGCCTAGGTGAGGAAACTTGCAGAAAAAAGCCATGAAGGAGTGCCATGACTCTAAGTGGACTGGCCACCCCGGAGTTGAGTGCACAACTATACTATTTAAAGCCAAATAACATCAAGGCCTCTATGTGGACTTGTTTTGTGTGACAACAAGACAAGATAGATCACCAATTTTTGGCAGGATTGTTCGAGCCCATGCCACTAGCATAAAGGTAGTGGGAGAACATTTCCATGGACTTCATCACAGCCTTACCCAAGTCAAATGGGTATGGAAGCATCATGGTGGTGGTTGATCGTTATAGGAAGTACATGACTTTCATCACCGCACCTGCAGGTTGCAAAGCAAAAAAAGCTGCCTGTCTCTTCATCAAGTATATCATAATGTTGTGGGGAGTTCCAAAGAGCATCATGAATGATCAAGACTCACGGTTCACAAGACGCTTTTGGACGGACCTCTTTAAGTTATTAGGAGTCGAGATCAAGTTCTCGACAAGCTTCCATCTATAAATCGATGGATAGACCGAGCGCATTAGCAGCCTACTTAAGATGTATCTTAGGCACTACATGAGCGCTCATCAATAGGATTAGGCAAAGTTGCTAGATATTGCCCAATTTTCATACAATCTTCAACAGAGCGAGGTTATGGGAAAGTATCCATTCAAGATCATCATGGGATTCCAGCCCATGACCCCCAATGCCATAGTCTCGATGTATGGAGGAAAAATCCCAGCGGTTCACAAGCTCGCCTGCAAGTGACACGAAGAAGCAGACATCATGCAAGCATATCTTGACAAAGCTGCTTGAAAGATGAAAAAGAGAGCTGACTCAAAGAGACGCCCTGTCAAGTACAAGGAAAGTGATCAAGTAATCTCCTACCCCAACAATTCAAGACTTTGCGGAAAGTCCACAAGGGGTTAATAAAGCGATACGGGGGCTTTTTCAAATTGTCCTACATATGGGCAATGTGTCATACCAACTCTAATTTCTGCCAAGACTTAAGATTCATCCGGTCATTGAGATATGGAAGACTTAAGCCATATTGTGGAGATATGGAAGACCCAAGCCACTGAGAGTCAAGACATACCCCAACAATTGTTACTGGCTATGATAAAGATGTCTATTACATCCTTGCCGATCAAGTAATGCGAAGAAGGGGTGTACTAGCTTACTTACAAGAGTACTTGGTGAAGTGGAGAAACCTCCCCGAAAGTGAAGCAACTTGGAAACATGAAGAAGACCTATGGTAATTCGAGGAGCACATCCAAATGTACAAGCACAGGAATATGATGAGGACGTCGCCAGCATAGGTGAGGGAAGAATGTCACGGACCGACCAAATTTTCCACAAATAGAGGCTAAATTGACGTGCATGAGTACGCTCAGTAAAAGTCTACCTAAAGGCAAGATGCGCTTAGCAGCAGGGTGTACTTAGTACTAGGCCACATCACACAACTAGTCAGCCATGGTGCGCTCAGCAAGTGAACAAGCCTAACCTGATTGTAGAATTCTCTACAACTTGGAAATTGCCTACAAATTTCTACACTTTTACATTCGAGTGCCTAGGAGATTTTTGGGCAAATTGCACCAATTGCTAGGAAGCTTCAAGAGCAAGGTAACCAAGTCTATAGACAGGGCCTAACACCCACCATTTTGCTCAAAACACATAAAACATACCAGCATGCATACAAGCAACTTAAGCACTTTGTAAAACTCTCTTGTATTTTCTCTCTTACGAGTAATAAAAATTCACTTTGGCCACATTGATATTTTCTCTCTAGCATTCTCACGAACCTCCTTGCTTGCCTAGTTTGAGAAGTTGTCTAGGCTTACTTAGCAATTTTTGTACTAAAATTTATCTAAGTGTCACATGGGTTGCTGCACAATATACTCATCCATTGACACCAAGCTAAATCAGATTAAAACAATATACAATCCAACAATACTGTTAGTCTTAGTCTTTACATGAAATGATACTATTTTAGCTCATTTTTTACCTGTCCTAGTAGTAGTATGGACTGAGGGACATTACAGTTTATTTGGTGAGGAGGATAGTGACATGATGCCCTGGATCAATTAGAAGCTACATTTAAGGGAGCCCAGGGGCACTGTATAAGGCTCATAGAGCCAAACAGTCTTAGAAGGCTTATAGCTCTGGGGATCTTTAAGGATGCTCTTGGGGAGCTCTAGGGATGCCATTGAGGGATAACAAAGCATTCACAAGCATAAATATAAAGGACATATAGGATTTATATGGTTTGGCCTATGACCTACGTCTATAAGCTCAGCAACCTATCGACTTTGTAAAATATGATATTAGAAGGGTCTTCACATAACAGGCAATAAATAACATAAGAAAAGCCTTTATAGTGCTTCTCCCTCTTAGGCTCCTCTTGTTAGTGTAGATGATTTGGAAGATATAATTGGAGGTCATGTATGGTTAGGTTCCATTTGTATATTTGGTGGAATCTGGAGGAGCTCTGTTTTCGTCCCTAGAGATACTTTTAAGGAGTATCCTTATGTGTGGGGATAGGTGGGAGGCTGGTTTTGTTTTATCTACCATGGAGAAGCTTATAACTAGCAGTTGGCTTTTAGAAAGATGAGGACCAAGATAAAGAGTGAGGAAGACAATCTCTTTACGCAGAGAGAGGTAATAGAAATGGGGACTAATATGGTATATGATATTGAGTTTTGAAAGCACTAAGAATGGAAGAGGTGAAGAGCTTTTGGAAAAGAGAGAGAGTTAAAGGCCCTCCATTTTGGAGTGAATGAAGAAAGAGAAGAAGGTAGAGAGAAATCCAAAAGGAAGAAGCCCTCGTCTTAGGGTTCAAGCTTGGTTTATATAGTAACGCTACTAAGGACATCCTTAGGTCCCTCAGGACACATGGCGAAACCCTATTGACGATGACCCCCTTTTATATAGGGTATTTGCATAATTTTTAATTGGAGTTCAAATGCTTTGAAGGTAGGAACTGTTGTTTGAGGATATTAGAGTTCAATTGACATCCTACATAAATTTTACAATAAACTCATAGTTCATGACTGGTCATACATAGTTGATTTGAGGTTCTCATCTTTTTTGAATAATTATCCTTTCTAGTAATTTCATATAAAAATAAAATAAGAATTACGATAAAGTTGATCATTGAGAGCTGATGAGATAATTCGAAGAGGTCAAATATCATCAACCCTTTTACCCATCATTCATGAGCTATTAGGCATTTCTGCCTATCTAAGAGAGTTACAAATTGAGCCTCTTGTATTGACCTATTTCATGAGCATTGGTATTTTTTTTTTTAAATGATACACACAAGCATGGTCTGATCTAGTATAAGTCAGTCTCAGGAGCTTTTGACTTCAAAAAAAAAATTTCTAAATACCCCTTCAAATTTTATAGAATTTAAAATAAATTAAGTTAAATCCATCATCTCAGTCGACAATAGACTAATTTTCTTGTTATTTTCTATTCCCATTTTTGCTTTCCCAATCAATGGTCCAGGTAATCTTGTCCCCATTCTTCATTTCTCCGGGTGAAGCAGGCCCTCTCGTAATGATACGAAGGTGTAAAACCTTGATAATCAGTGTCAAATAGTGGTGTCAAAAAAATCCGTCCAGACCGGATCCAGACCAGACCGGACCGGACCCGGGTAATTCGGTCCGGGTAAAATCTGGACAGCGTATGTAAAAAAATCGGGTTTGGGTATTACATTTCAAGACCCGGATGTTTCCGGGCCGGGTGCGGGCAAGGCATCTAAAACCCAGAACCCCGCCCGTACCCGGTTTCTTAATAAATATAAAAAAAATTGAAAAATTTAAAACCCAATAACCTATTACCAAATACAGAAATACGGATACCTAAACCCAACACCCACTTTCTCCTAAATCCCAATCGATTTCGATCCCCATTCACCAATTTGAAATGCACAAGCAGCAGCGCCACCGCCAGCTGCCACACCACTGCCATCGTCAGCATCATCTCTTCTCAGACCTCAACAGTTGCACGCGACTTTGCTCCATCTCCAGTTCGTGCAGCTGAATCTGCCGCCATCTCAGCCACCATCTCCATCGGCACTTTCTCAATCGCCATCCTCTGCCATCAGTCACGGTCGGGAATTTGCAGGCTGGAAAGCCCGGATCAAAAACCCGTGCCCGAGAGGTGCCGGGCTTGACCCGGCCCGTATGTGGAAAATCTAGGCTTAAACCCGGGTCCGGGCATGTATTATGCCATTACGGGCCGTCCCGGGCAGCACCAA
>JAEVFN010000020.1:1792500-2261345 GCA_030449075.1 Murraya paniculata | reverse complement strand
TGGAAGAAATCTACAGTTCAGAGATTAGAGTGTATAACTTACATGTAATACTCATCCGCAGAGGAAGAATACAGGGAGTTTATACTATATATATGTATATGTATGTAATGTATATATATGTATATATTATGAGAAATATGTACCTGAAACCAGGGATGTATAACGTCTGCATGGCTTCAAGAGTTAATGTATCAGCTCCTTTTGAAGTTGAAAGATTTGTTTCCCTTCTTCATAGTTGCTTCCAAATGCAGCCCGTGAAATAACATCTGCAGTAAGTTCTGAAACTGGGGCCAACAGCTACTGGCAACTTTCTTGACTACCAATCATCGGTTCCATGCTGAATCATATTTCTGCAGCTGGTTGCAATTCCGGAATCATCACCTACAATTAACCAAAATGATCAGTTGTAAATTATTTAAGTACATTCTCATGTATACTGAAATATGTATACCTTGAGTTTCTCAAGATGGAAGGAAGGATTGTTCCTTCTGCGTCTAGCCCAATCTTCACCCTCTAGCGTTGTCAATCCTCTAGTTAAAATAAAGAAAGGGATTGAGTGGTGGCTTTTGAAAGTGGCCTTGCTTGTTTGACAAGAACTTGTTTCATCAATTCAGGATCTCTAATTATCAGCCTCGGGGTTGTTCCAGCCCAACAAAAGGATGTTTTCCCTGTATTGTTAAGACCAACATTAAAGAGAAAGCAAATGAAGTTACAAAGATTTGGCATTAGCTTACCATATGTTTGCACGTTGTCTAGTGTGAATGGATCCACTCTTTGAATAATCTGGTGGTTTAAATAAATTGGGTTTAGACCATGCTTCGGTTACAGCCTCACAAACTCTTTCATGTCTCCAATCAGAAGCTTGTAAGGCCTCCCTGCAATTCCTTGCTGCATTAATTTCCTCTCTATAGAGGACCGAACAATGAGCACATTACAAAACAGTAGTATAGCACAAATTCACCCATCCTTGCTACCTTTGAATTTTGATGAGATGTACCCTATGCTATACATATAGCTGCGTCTGATATTTGAATTCAAATCTTGTTTAAAATTTCTTTATTGTCAAGAAATCAAACTTCAAGATTAAATATGTATTAGTGGTTCCAAGTCCAAGATTTTGATAATTTATCTTCGAGAACAAGGCACATTATACAACTTTTACTAATATTTTGATGGGGACATAATTAATATATTGTATTCCATTTTCAACATTTCATCTTCTTTAGAAAATGATTGTATGGCGGTGAAACCGATTGCGTTGTCTTTTCTGTGCGTGTAGACCAGTTAAGATTTTAGCCCCATTGAGAAAATTGAGGAATAAATAAAGGGTGGTGACATTAATAAAGATCAATAGCTATGTTCTGGTGAGTGAGGAGTAAAATGCACGGCTGAATTTACATCCAGAGGAAGAAGATGAGTGTATATTCATCCTAAAAACAACTACAGCTTCCAATAAATTCCAAACCGATGCAAAATGCCTGTGACTAAACCCCAAAACAGGATCTCTACAAAGATGACATAAAGAATAGTGCTGCTGACTTTTCGTGAATGCCAAACTCCAAGGAAAGCGTGCTTTTTGATCCAGTATGGCTGCCACAGAACAATGCATAAATTTTGGAATGTTAATGTAACAACTAACAACCAAAATGGTGATAAAAGGGAAAAAATGCTTAAAAGGAAACATTTGGTCCTGGAAGTGTTCGACTAAATCGAACTAGACCTCCTAAACCGGAAATGCTAATGCCAAATAATGGTTCAAATGTCTAACATAAGTAATAACTAAGGGATAATAAGCAGTTCATAAAAAATAAGAATTAGCCAGCCAAGCAAAATTTAGCCAAAAATTTTGAATTCTAAAAGTGCAGTAGATTTTATCAGCTAAGTTTTGGAACTTCCAATTTAAGTTACAAAACTGAGCATATAGAAATTTGTAGCTCCCATGTAAACAAAAACTTATATATCAAGGCAATGTATAGATAGCAAAGAGTTAAAATTGTTTCTAAAATTATTATCCGTGCAGTTTATATGAACACAAATGTATCATAACGAAGAGAAAAACACCAGTGTATTATGTGGGTCACCATAATACCACCCATTAATGAAACCAGCAAAGATGCCTTCAGCTGCCATCACATAAACAAGCATAGCATTCATGCCAATCCATGCCAATGGAAGAAATGGGTACTTCAAATTCCATATGTCAACCTGTACAGCAGGATATTTTCCAAGGAGCACACCAAATCAGATAAGACAATATAACATCTAACTACGTCCATGGCCCAAATGTTGCAGTCAACCTGTGCTTGAGGATAAGCGGCATCACTAATTACAGAGGCCAAAGTACAGTGTAGCACAACTAAAATATGTTTCTCACTATTACTATATCAGAAGTGATTAGTATGGAACCTCACCTATCCATTCAACAAAATGTTCTAGTGAGACATCACAATTTTAAAAGGGCATCATACCAGGGCATAGATGGCTGAGAAAACCAATGCTGCTGCTCCAGATGTTACACAAACGTAACTTAAAGTGTACAACTGTTTATTCAAGGAATGGCTGCAATTGAAACACAATAACTTTAGAATAGATGAATAAACAAAAACAAGTTGTGGAAAATTTCCTGCTTCCATGCTCACCATTTGTGAAATGTAGGGTAAGTCCAAAAATGAGAGAGCAAATCCCATCGTAGCCCAGTGCTTCAGTCTAGCTAAATGACCCTGCAACAGAAAATTAATTAGAGGACTGAATCGAGATATGCCAGTTCTAAGCTGTACACTATTAACTAGAATAGTGGATCTCACCTTCATATGTTAATCACATGTCCGAAATGCACACCAATAATGGTAGAGAGAATGGAAGATACGGAGCTGCAATTGAAGGTGTATCCATATGTTAATTAAGTAGAACAATTTTTTATCTCCAAAAACTCGGAACTGTAATCACCATGGACACACTCATAGCTATTGATGGATTGGAGCACTCAATAGCTTCAAGCCACTAAATCATGCACGTAGAGATGTGAAAGACATGTTTTAATATAATGATTCAGAGGAAGACTCCATGCCTTTCTGAAAAACTCTTTAGTGCATTACACAATTCCCACAAGAGAAAGCTTTTAGATGGTATAAGATATAAGGCTCAAGCCCTTCCTACTGGTTAAAAACAATAAGTCTTTCTCTATCTTAACATACATTTTTAGTGCATATAGAGTGAATGATGTCCAACAAACCTTAGGAGTCCTTCGGGTTCGAAAGGTGCATGACACCAAGATGGAGCATCCTTTCGCAGAGGCCCCTCAAATGGGGAATCTTGAGTGCAAGCCTGTGGCACCACATGGTATATTAAACACTTCTAATTGCAATCAACTATAACTAGAAGCTTCAAATCTAAACAGATGTCTTGTCTGCTTGCTACGCACTTTAGATCTCCTCCATGCCGGATGATGATACATATGATTGATTCCTAACACTTTTCGGTCGGTATACCCCACTGCATTACACGGAGGATCAAGCTTTCCTCTCACTCCACAAGTGACCTAAAAATAACAGAAGATGACATAAATGAATAGAGAGCCTAAAATTTTACTAAGCAATGCAGGTAGTAACATTGCTTAGCACCAGCACCATGACGAGAGGAAAATATACTGATCTGCAAAAAGGTGTTAATGTTTACAAAATTCTTTGTCACCACATTTGGATGGTTAAACAATATAATGATGTCAGAAGTTAGTTTTTCATTTTCCTAAGGTGAACCTCCAGGCCAGTGATATTTGTTCTAATCAAGACTCGATAAGAAAAATTTTAGGTCCAGAAAAATAGCATCCAAAAAAAAAAAGTAGCAATAATCTCAAAAGAAAATTATGACTCGATAATATGGGTATGGAAAACTAGGTGGCTTACATTGAAGACTTTCCCATAATCTGCACTATCCTTGTTAATAATAGTGAATTGCCAGTCAGGAACATATGTCCCATAAATTAGTGCTAAGTAAACTATGAGTACACATGCAGCCATCAACCTGCAAATTTGAAAAGAAAAAATGTAGTGGAAGTATGTTTACAAGTATGATCGCTAATGTCAAATCAGGAAAAATTACAGAATTAAGAACTTACCAATGCCAACAATATAACCTGAAATAGAGAACTGGCCTAGGGATCGATCCTTGTCTGGCACATCTTTTGTAAAGATTTCCACCAGAGACACTAACAATATGATAACGCTATCCTCTATAACAGAAAAGCCAATTACTACATAGATCCTTTCATTAAGGTGGGGGAAAAAAGTTAAAAAGGGGAGAGAAAAACCTTGGATTATGCACAAAACGCCAACAACATATAGCCTTAGGGCACATTACCTGGAGAACACCACACCACCTTATCATTCTTACATCTACCCCATATGTTAGTTTGTCAGGAGCATGAGAGAAACCACCTTGATAAGATAAGAGGCAAATTAACATCAAAATATTTCTTCATGAATTTTTTTAGGTTTGAAAAAAAAAAAAAGATTGACAATTCATCTATTGACAGGCTGTGATAGACCTCCTGGACTTTCCAGGAAAGAAAGGAATTACATCCCTATGTTCATGTGATTGTCAGATATTGTAAAGCAGGGATCACTTATTCATGACAGCAACTAGGATTCTATCTACATCTAGCTGATCAAATAATTAACTAATACCAATTGATACTTCCACTGCAAAGGCTACAACCTTAACCAACATAAAGAGATGCAAATAGACTCCCACCTCATAGTTCACATTTCAGTACATATATAGCAATTCTCAGCCAATTACGATTTCCAGGTCAAAATTTTTTGAAAATATGGGAAAATGAAGCCGTGATGTTATCAAACAACTGGTCATTGGCTACAAAGAAACAAGAATGCTCTTTAAATTGATGAAATGTTTTATTATAGTGCCATAGATGAAAACCGGCTCAAAACCTAAACATGTTAGCACTAGATTGGATTTTACTTTTAAGTTCATCAAACAACAAAATGAGGGCAGAGGAGTCAAATTAAATGAAACTGACCTTGTAACAGGATACCCCAAAAGAGAAGTTTCAAAGTTCTAAAATCACCTTCTTAACAGCATCAGCCTGGTCTGGTATTCTCTACAGGAAAGACTCGAAAAATTAAAGAAGAAAAACAAAATTAAAGAAACAACAATACTGCATGTACGAACCAGTATATAAACTCCTAACAATACAAAAGTATCGTATTATTGGCACATCAGTTTGTAGCTAAAGACTTCCAATAAAAAGTTTAAGACAAACCTTGAGAGCAAGTGCAATGGCCACGCCCACAATGAACAAAAAGAAAGGCATAACAAAATCAGCCAAGTTGCAGCCATTCCATGGAGCATGACTAATCTCAGGCCAGTCTCCCCCAGCATGATCAACCAAAATCATCAACTGGGAGTTTAAAAAGTTACAACCAGATTAGAAAAAGAGAATCATTTTACTATAAATTTTTCAAAAAAAAAGTGCTTTTTCAAATGCTCAAAAGCAGCAATTTAGTCGTCATTTAGAAGGGTCAACGAGAACAACATACCGCCACGGTAAGGCCCCTGAAGACGTCTAGTGAAGCGAGACGCTGAGTTTTGAGGTGAGGCCTCTCCTGATGGTCCGAAATATCGGGTTCCGCTGTGATGAGAGGGTAGTGGTGCGTTGTTTCGGCTTTGATTTCGGCCATCCTTCTTAAAATACCAAAATCTCGGCGGTAAATAGAGAGAGAAATATTTCGGACAATCTTCCTAGTAATTTGAGTTTGGTGGTTGTACGAGAAGACAAGTTTAGTTGTCTTGAGGATAAATAACAAAAAATTAATCATACTTTATTTATTTATTAATCAATAATTTTTTCTTTAGCTTGCCATAATTAAGTTTAAAATTATCATGAACAATTTGTACAAAAGTGACAACTTGTAATGTGTATATAATTGAGTGGGTATTGGGTGAGAATAATCTCACCTATAAGCTATGACCGTGAAGATAGAAGGGGGTTTGGTGAGATAAGAATGAACAGGCAGAATGTCTTTGAGCACATATGGCAAAATTGACAATGTCTTCCATTTTTCAAAAATTATTAAAAAATATGCCAAAAAGAAAATCAAAAATATAGAAGAATATCAGCTCAGTTATGAATCTCATGATTATCATTTATCAAGTTGTAAAATTTTACAATTGAAAATGATACAAAAGGCTAGAAAGGGTGAATTGTTGAATCTGTTTTTAGAAAATTCTTGGTACAATAAGATTTTATAGTTCAATTTTTTACCTTTAAAATACAATCACCTATCACCACAAATTTGTCCTAATGTTGGTGAAGATTATGACATAGAGAAGAAGAGAAAAGAGTTTTCCTTCTAGTATCTTTTTTTTTTTAAATAAGTTTCTATTTCAAAACATGTAGAGACAATTTTATTCTAGTAACAATTCCCTTAAATTTCATTCAGCCATAAGTCTCGGCACACTTGAATATTTCGCTTGGAAGAAATCCTCCAGCCAAATCATCAATCGTGCAACAAAAACAAATCATAACTTAATTCTGTTAACAAAAGCCGAACGAAAGTCAAGTCCTCAATAATTCTAGTTACAAAAGCCAAATAAACAAGAAGTTACGACGAAAGCACAATAAAGGGAATATGACGTTTGATGTGGACCGTCAGCTTTAGAAAAAATAATTAAAGAGCCTTAACATACAATCCGTTGTCGTCCAGTGGTTAGGATATCTGGCTTTCACCCAGGAGACCCGGGTTCAATTCCCGGCAACGGAAAGTTTTTGTATTTTTCATTTCTTACTAGACCGTCGCTGTTTGATTGAGGCCCATGGACACTGCAGTTTGGTGGTTTATGTACGAACAGGTGTACCACCGAAAGCAGGGATGAATCTCATCACGTGACCCCTTTCTTGTGTGGGTACACTAACCGTTGTTATTGCAATCAATGATCACCCTATTAGTGATTTCATGGGGAACAGGAAAAAGGGGAAAGAAAAATTAGCGTTAGAAAAAGTTGGGCCCTAATTTCCACAAAATATGAGATATCCAACTTTACAAAATATTTGATGAGCATCACAGAGAAAATCAAATATACTGCTATACATGAACTGTAATCAACACTCAACAGCATCATACACAACTAAAATTCAAAATTGTAATCATGTATCTCTATTGACAAGTGAACAAGTGAAGATTAATTTTGTAATTGAAATTGCAAAACTATTAATAGTTGGGGAACTCAACTAACTCAAATTTTACACCTCAAGAACACGGATGGCTTAGGGTTTTAGGAGGGTATATTCATTTCCTTCCAATTCCAAGTTCTTTCGTGATTTCTCTTGTCAGGCTAAATTGAGAAGTGTTATGCCAAGGGAACAAGGTACGAGTAACTGGAAGTTTCCTCCGAAGATCCTGCAGCAGAATCATAGGTGTTAGATGACTCGTGGAATAAAACTAAAATTACATCTTAACTCTAACTAGCACAACTGTCATATTCTACAGTTAATAAAAATAAATAGTTTGGGTTGAGTCAGATGCTTGGTACTAGAAATTGATCACCAAGGACAAGATCTGCACTAACATAATCAAACACAAACTGTACACAGGACATAGTCAAACAAGTGGGCTTTCTAGGGCAATTCCAAACACTCTTTTTTGGAAGGCAAAACAGAAGGAAAGATATATTACCCAAAAAAAAACCCCTTTTTTTTCCCGAGAAACAAACACAACACCAAGCACATTATAGGAGGGTGATGGTGTAGAAGGGAAAGTATCTTCTGAGTTTTAGTCAAGTCAATTACCATCTAAACAGGCATATAGCAGTCCTACATTTTACAACTGATCTACACAAGGTAACCTAGCTTAAATCTCGTTTACTAAATTTGAGAAAATTTATTTGGAAAGATTTGAGTGAATATATTTCTCAAAATAGAAGATACCTTGAATGTGTTATCTGGCAAATTGGAGTAAGAGACCTGTTAATGTGAAAATTGAGAGTAAGAACTAAGAAATAATAATCAAGCATTTGAAATCAAAAGCAAATTGAGAACCTCAAGAGATGCCAGGTACTCTGTCTCATGGACGAAGGATGTTGGAAATGGACATTGCAGAGTCATCAGGAGACTGAAAGAAAAGAAATAAACATAAAAAATGAGACACATGGATGAAGGAAAAACCAAAAAAAAAAAAAATTATTGAGGTACTGGAATAACAATAAGCTTCATGTACAAGATGCTTATTAGCAATGTCGCGGAAAATCAATAGAATTGTAAATTCTCTTGGTGCAGCCTATTGCAATTCCTACACCTTGTTAGCATCAAGACAGGCAAGTTGAATGCCAAGTGCTTGGCCAATACCCCATAAATGGCCTAAGTTTTAGTCTTATAGTTTGAAAAATGAAAATTGAACCAAAAAAAAAGAAAAAAGAAAAAGAAAGTGCTACATGATAGAAAGAAATTCCTAATTAAGTTGACACGAAATTTTTCTGATAACTTACCTGAAACAGCGTTGAATCTCTGCATTCATGTTTTGCATCTAACTGCACATTGCCCTCTTCAAAATAATGGGCACCCACCTAGAACAAGAATAATGGACCAATCAAAAATTTACATTAGCGGTATAATAATGCCAATTGTGGAGAAGCAAAAGTCATAAATCTGTCATGAAAACACAAAATCCCCATATTATACCTGCAATTTGCCTTTTACTTCTAGTACTTGTGCGTCATCTTGGAACTCAATGGTCCATACTGAGCGCCAACTTCCATTGCTGTTATTATTCCAGAAATATATGGAGGTTAATATTACAGTGTTTGTGCTTCCCTTAGGTAACTGATACATTATCAGTTAACAAGAAGTAAAATACGCCCAGAAAAAAGCATGTGTAAGTTCTCATAAACTGAAAAGCATTGCCAAAGAAAGCGCATCCTAACAATTTAAGATGATCTGATAGATTCACAAACCAGAAGTTCTGCGGGCTAAGTCTACACGCAGAAATCACCACCAAGCTCAAAATTGAATCCTGGTCCCTCCACGTCATTTCCCTTGGTACAATAAACTGAACACACACCTTTTGGATAAGCTTCGCCTACATATTTAAGTATTCTGCATCCAGAGCAGACCTGCCGCCAAAAATAAAAAAAAAAAATAAAATAAAAAAATTTGGCCATTGCTTAATCAGGACATGTAGGTGATTAAGCAATGAAGTTGACAAGTATGAGGCAACAAACTATCAATCAAACCACAACGACAAATTGACACCCAAGGACCCATTCACATGAATTGGAATTGCTAACATGGCCAAAATGGAGGTAATGGGACAATAAAATAAGAAAAAATTATCATTCTAAATGTCTGAATAACAAATATGTCTTTAACCTCCAAATAGTGAAACACTTCGAGATTGAAAATTGAGTATATTGAATGGTAAAACACTTATGGCATTTGAACACTATATACATGATACAAGAGGAAAAGCAATTCTACATAATCAAGAGTAAACATCCATAAGAGAAGAGCAATAAAAGATACCGGAATTCCTCAACATAAGCAGATGGAAGTTCCTCGTCAGTTGCAGGTCTCACTTCTGTACAAACCTGAGACAATTTAGCAAAAGTAACATAAAAATGGACAACCCAAAAAAAAAAAAAATTCCATGAATAGTCAAATTATAGTAACGTAAGAAGTATTAAGTGCAAGGTTTTTCTAAAAACAGCAGAACTTACTTGTTTAAACAATGGTCAACTATAGCAACCTGGGGCAGTCCTAGGATCAAGATACTCATTCTCACCCAGCTCGCCAAATGATGTTACCAACACCTACAAACACAAAAAGAGAATAGCAGTAACAAGAGAAAAGAGATATGATTCAAAATTTACAACACATCAAATATGATATAAATATTTCAGAAAGGTTAATAATCTGGAAATCTGAAAACAACATCACGAAGGGGCAGTGTATAACACACTAACTATGGGGAAAAAACAAAAAAATTCAATGAAAAGCTCAGGCTATAATGTTTCAGCTTATTTCAGTTAGATCAAACAGTTTGCAAAAATCATCATCCATCACTCAGCACACCATTTGTAAACTACAAAGCGAAGCTAAGTCAATGTAGAATCTATGTAACAGAAATCGAACACTATTTTGTGATACAATTCTCACTTAAGCAGATAATATTCTGTCCTCTTGGTAAATGAAGACAAAACTGAACCTTTATTTACTTAAAAGCGTCCCAAATTTTATCTGCAAAAGTAATACCAATGCTGAATTTTGCGAATTGTTTAACCTAGCTGAAGAAAATTAAAACACTATGAACCTATCATTGATTTTTGTCCCAACAAACTATGAAATACCAAGAAAGCAACTCCTGACGCAATAAACTAATTCTCCTTAGCCACACCAAAGTTCTTATTGATTAATACTTTAAAATATTAATATAATGATGAAAAAAAAAAGACTTACATCTCCGGCTCCTGCAGGCATTTGGAGGCAAATCATGTGAGATTTGTTGTAAATAGGAAAAGACTCAGAAACCGCCTCGTCGTACACTTCGTTGTCGGTTTAGAACCAACCTTAAGTCTGTAACAAACCTAAATGAATTTGCTTCTTAATATACATATCTACGGATCCAAAACGAAACATGCCAATTGAAATAACAGAAATTGAAATAAAAAATACAAAAAAGGGAGTGCATATTATGCACCTTTGGCGACGTATTGGATTTCGCCGGCGGGAGAATTTAAGAGGAACCATTTGGCGATCTCTTTCTTCTGCTTGGGGCTTAGCTCTACTTCTTCCGCCATTAATTTTCTTCTCCCTTTGAAACAATGGCGCCGATTTGAAAATAAATGCAGTGAATATTTGGAGAAAAGGTTAGTGTATGATCTGTAACGGGCCCGCGTGGCCGGGTATGTACGACTCGAAATGATTTTGATGAGTGGAGTGAGTATTACTACAGCGCCGAAATTAAAATTTTTAGCGTTTCCCCTTTTTCAATTAATTCAATTTCTTAAAATTGAAAAAAAGAAATTATTGTTTAGTTTCATCACGGTTATTTGTGACAAAATTCGGATTTTATGTTATACACGTGCCACGCACGCGTGAATATTAAAGACAGAGAAAATAAATTTCCTTAGTCATCGATTGATTTGAGGGAAATTTACAAATATAGCCAAAATACTTTGTCAAATTTCGAAATTAACCACACAAACTTTTTTCTATCATAACTAGCCAATTGTAAGTTTTTTGGACCAAATTGTCCTCGAAAATTTAAACAAATTTACAAACCAATGCCACACATACACTCTACACTCTCTACACACTCTCTACACTCTCAACACTCTCTACACTCTAAAAAAAAACCACAAATATTCTCTACAAATCATCAAATCTCATCAAACAAGTGTTGTATAGCTGAAGATATAATCATCAATTGATAATTGAGAAGCTTCTTGAGGTTAGTTTTTATTTTTGCACAATACAAACCTAAATGCGAAATTGATTTGATTGTGTTGTAAATGTTGTTATTTTTCATTCATAAAACAATATAATTTGTAAAGATTGATTACTTGGAGTAGAGAAACTTAGTTTAAGTAGAGAAATTGAGAAAAAATTAAAAAAAAGTCAGAAATTCGAATTTTTACATGAACCCAGATTTAGTGAGACAGGCAGTGGGACAGGCGCCTGTCTCACAAAATTTGAACCCAGATTTAGTGAGACAGGCGCCTGTCCCACTGCCTGTCTCACTATGTTTGCTGTATTTCAGTGGGACAGGTGCCTGTCTCACTGAGTGCATGTGGGACAGGCAGTGAGACAGGTGCCTGTCCCACTTCCTGTAACACGTAAGCTTTCTGCATTTTGGTGAGACAGGGTCCTGTCCCACTGCCTGTCTCACTAAAACAGCCTGTCTCACCAAATTTCAGACATTTTTCGAAAGTCATAATTTTGGCTACATGTGTCTGTTTAGAGCGTATAATATACCGTTTCGAAGCTTGCGTGGAGATGAATCAAATCTAAAATCTTGAATTGCATTGTATGAAATGGTTGGACTAAGAATTTGTGTTAATTCCATTGCGATGGGCAAGTACATATAAAAAATGTGCCGCAATTCTCTTGATCATATTTTGTTGTTTGTAATCTTATTTCTTTTGTTTTTTTAATGGTTTTAGGCTTGATGGATTCCGTTGTGCTTCAATTGTGTTACGATGGTTGGTGGGAGACGTTGGCAGATGGCCGTATGGAGTACGTGAATGCTAAAAACACTGCTTTTTTGGTTCGGAAAGATTGTACATTTGATCAGCTTTTGGCAAGAGTGTATGAAGTTTTACAGATAAATCCTAATGAATATACTATGACGATAAAGACAACTCTGAGGTCTAGCAACACAATGTATCGTGCATGTTCACTACCTATGGACATATTTAATGATGAAATGGTTAAGGTTGTATTACATATGGCCTCTGATGTGGTCAACTATGGATGTATCCCTGTATTTGTCACCACATCTCGTCGAGTCCCGGTCGAAGATCTTGAGCCATTTGTAGAAACTGAATCTTCTTTTAGAGCAAATGACTCTGTCCCCGATATTGAAGAAGAGGTGTTACCACAGCCGATATTTGGGCAGCAACATTACTCTCCACTCCATGATAACAATAACTTCGTTGATGAGAACGGTAATACATTTGCCAATGCTGAAGAAGAGGTATTACCAGTTATGACATCGTTAGAGCAACGGTACTCTCCATTCCACAACAATGATTTCCGCAACAATGATGATCCTGTTGATGACACCAACAACACAGAAGCTGATTATGTTTTTGCAGAACCGTTTAATAGTGCGAGGCCCACTGTGTTTAATAGTCCTATTGATAATCGGAGCATCGGTCATTCCGATATTCCTAGCAATGATGAGGATGAGCATGAACATGATTTTCCCACTAATAGCAGAGACAGCCGATCTATTCCTCCAATGGCCCGTCCGAGGAGAAAGGCAACAGTTGATCCCCTTGTGACTCTTGCTCCAGTTTTGCCTTCAAACTTGGTCGGTCCAGATTTAGTTAGAAGTTGTAATTCTGCTAATATTAGCGTGGGTACGCTGTTTGCTGAAAAAAATGAGTTAATACTAGAACTACGGAAAGCTGCCTTGAGGGATAAATTTGATTTTAAGATTGCACGCTCCACAACGTCACGCTTTGAGGCCAACTGTTCATCGGAATCATGCAAATGGCGTATTCGAGCAACGAGAGGTTCGAATGAGCAGAATGTTCCTTGGGTAGTGAGAAGAGTTGATAATGTACACACATGTTCTAATGAGGTGTTGCCTAGTGGTCTTCGACAAGTAAGAAGTCGGGTTGTTGGTCATATTATCGCCGATAAGTTTATCCAGGATAAGCGGATATACACTCCGAATGATATCAGAGCAGACATGCAGCAGGAATACGGTGTGCAATTAACATACCAGCAGGCATATCGGGCGAAAGAAGTTGGCCTCGAAATAATACGCGGGAATCCTGCAGAGTCATACAACTTGCTTCCCAAATACTCTCACGTGTTGACCATAGCAAATGAGGGTACAGTTACTCACCTACAGCAAGATGGAAATGATAATTTCCTATACTACTTTCTAGCTCTTGGATCTTCCATCAAGGGTTTCATGCAGTACATCAGGCCAGTAATTGCTGTAGATGGTACTCATCTAAAGGGGCTATATCGTGGGAGCATGTTTGTAGGCAACATGCCTGGATGGAAATAATCAACTGTATCCGTTAGCCATTGGGGTAATGGATTCGGAAAACAACGATGCTTGGGAATGGTTTATGACAAAGCTACATGGAGTGATTGGCGACAGACCAGAGTTAGTATTTATCTCTGATCGGTGCACAGCCATTAAGAGAGCCGTTCTGAAAGTATTTCGCACTGCTGGCCATGGTATTTGTTTTTACCATGTGAAAGGTAATATAAAGTCTAAATTCAGAATGTCTAAAGCTATTTGGGCTGAATTTGAGCCGGCCTTTATTAATGCAGCAAAAACATACGGACACGAAGAATTTAAAAAACAACTAGAGGGGTTGTGGATGCTCCATTCACGGGCGGCTGATTACTTAGAGAATAATGTGGGTGTGTGTAATTGGGCAAGGTCTGAGTTTGAAGGTAGGAGATACAGCATCCTCACCACCAACATCGCAGAGAGTGTGAATTCATTTATGAGGGAACCGCGAAAATTTCCGGTTACTCATCTTGTTGATCACTTTAGACAAACATTGCAACAATGGTTTTATGACCGCAAAATTGGTTGCTGAATCAATGAGTACTCGCCTAACAACATGGGCAGACGAAATAGTTGCTGATAGGAGAATTTTGGCAGAAAGAATGACCGTGAGGCCTATATCTCAGCATCGATTCCATGTTCTGGGTGGTGGTATTAAGGAAGGATTGTTGATCTATGTAACAAGACTTGCTCCTGTAGAGTATTTCGAACTTGATCAGCTTGTCTGTGCCCACGCAATTGCTGCTTGTCTCACCGTCCGAGTTGATTACATCAGTCTTTGTTCTAACTTTTACTCAAAGGAGTCGTTAGTCATGGCATATGCGCAACCTGTAGAGCCTGTTGGCGACATGCAAGATTGGGATATTCCTCCGGGCATTCGGGACATGATGGTTAACCCACCAATCGAAGCACCACCAGCTGTCGTCGTCCAGAGCTCAGAATACCTTCTATTGGTGAGGATGGAAACCGGAGGACTGTGAGATGCGGGCGGTGCAACCAACCGGGTCATAATCGCAAGAGATGCAAAAATCCCATTGCATCAAATCCAAGCTAGTCGCATTATTGTTTATGATTGTTAACATTCGAAGTGTTATATTTGGTGTGTTGTAAGGACTGTATTCTAATGAAGTTATTTTTTTGGGTGTAAAATTAAATTATTAACTACTTAAATATATCACCGAATATGTGTCCGAATGTCAACAATGGCTTACAGTCTAATATCGCCATCAAATATATCAACAGCAATCTTCTTCCTAAAGTACTGCCCATGGCTACTATCAAAATTAAGTTTGAGCCCAAACATTAAATACATCGTAAACATTAACAAAAAAAATGCCACAATCGCCACTTCCAACTTCTTGTTGTGGTACGCCCTTCACTACTCTAACTTTCCAAGAGTCCGAACTCTGAAGGTCAGGACGGATGTTGTAGAGTCCAACAGCCTCAAGCCATTGAGGGAATATGACTGTCAATGGTTTGAATTGATGAATGTATGTTTTATCGTCGGCACATGACAATAACGAGTCATAAATCCACACCCTCTTCGCCCGAAGGTCCGCTCGACAAAGCACCCAATGATCACCGCCCAAATTTACAGGAATAAATATCTGCATATACATCATCAACATAAATTTATAGTCTTCATATACTAGAATATTTGAACAACATAAACATTGAGCAGCAATACGCACCACATCGACTTCCGTGAACGGTTTCGACATGATATCTTCTCGTCCATCAACATAGCTATTAAGGTTACCTCCATATTGTAATGATTGGACATCACACTGACCGTTGTTCCATAATTGCTTCAGGAACACCTAATACGTATTTGACACGATGGTTAAATTATTAACTGTGATATCGCCATTGAAGGTGTGGTTTTAAGAAAATAAATCGTTGCTCATTAAGTTTTGAAAACTCCTTACCCAAAAATAAGTGTCCGTATGGGTGACGCGCTGAGGTAAGGCATTCGGATATTGCTGTTGTTTTTGACTGATCAAGCGAAAATAAGCGTGAATATGCTGCAAAATGCAGAAGAATAGAAACATGTCAATTGCTAACATAACATCATATGGAAGCAAGATTAACAAGTAGTACAAGAATTGAAGGTGTGGTTTTAAGAATACTCACTTCGTCACCAAGCCATCCCATTGAAGCGTTGCCGAGGAGTATGTCGAAGAATTTTTGCGACTGTTGGCCAGGGGCACCCACGGATATGCCGCCAGCAAACCGCTGATCGAACTCCTGAAATAGTCGTGTATCGTCGAGGCCCCTAAGCGGATTTATATCGACGCTCGTTCTTTCATCAATGTCGGTCTCCGTGATGTGGAGTGTGGGTAGAGGCCTGACATTCTTTCCTCTCTTGAAAGGAGGAATTAAGTAAGGACTGCTAAACAAATATGATGGTCTGTATGGTCGTCCAAATTTACTTACGCCTGGAGGCAACTCAGTTATGATCTGCACACTGTCAGCACTAACGTCTCCGTGGAAGCTGTACAACGACATGGGGGTGTAATCATCCTGATTGCCGGCGTCTGTGTGAAATCCATAGTCATCCGGGGCCTAGCGATTCGGCAAGATTAACGGATTAAACTTATATTTCATTTAAGACAAAAATGACGCAACAGTTGCATTAAAATATGCTCACCGTATACGAACGTCCAAATGGAGAATCACCATGTGAGCGCTTCGAAGAACTGTCACTGAACGAGGCCATAAATCTCATTACTGATTTTCTGTACAGTTGTTGTTCTCTGCGCTCTTCCTTAAAATCCGACCTCAGTTCCGAAATGGAGTGCTCAATGTTCTCCATCCGTTGAAGGAGTTTATCGTATCGGGCCTTTGTCCTCGGCTGTCGCCACCGAACGAGGAAAAAAATGAGAGAGTGTTCAAATAAATCATGTATGCCTAATATGACAATGCAAATTTCAAATCATAAGTCACCTCTGAGGCATATGTGTCGGCAAAATCGTGTGCCGATTCGTGACGGTCGTCATCAGCGCCAGCCTCATCCTCAACGGGAGTGTGCTCCAACTGTGTTCGGGTCGTGAAGTCGTGATCCTCCTCTTCTGGCCTTGTCATGAGTGGCGCGTTAATTGAAGGTTGATGCTGCACAAAGTTACATTGAAATTGAGTTAACGATACCCATATCAATTCCGCAAAGTGAGTAAATAATCAGTAAACGGTACCCACATTTAGGACCCAACTTGGAATATATGGCACGTATCCCGCCACAGTCAACCAATATTTCGAAGCTTTCTCCTTTCCCTTCGGTTTGATTGTTTGTAAAATATTTCCCTGTTGTAATTAATACCAGAATTTAAATTACTGTGCGTTGTGTAGTATTTAGTAATAACAATAGTGGATATATACATAGGTACGCATATATTACTTACAAGACGAGAGTTGTCATTCAGATGTGAGTTCACTTCAGCAAAGTTGATCTTAGAAGAAGCGAGAGGTTTCCACTGTACGATCCGAGGAATCTTCCTTTTTGTTTTGACGACCCACTCGGATGGCAGTCCGCCAATTGCTTCAAAAATCCATGCCTGCAACAACGAAATATATAAACTCTTAAAACGTATCATTAAATATTCATTATTTTAAATTTAAAATAATGGACGAGAATATCCACACACCTGCACTCCCGACGTGAAGCCATAAATATTGTATTTTTCAATCTTATGCTTCGGTTTTTCGGCGCAGGCGTCCTTAAATTTCTTGGCTTTCCCATTCAAGGCATTGTCAAGACTTTCATATATCGTTTCCCATGACATAAGGCCCCACGGACGGCTTCGAAAGTGATCTATGTCATCTACATCGTTAAGCAACGAGAAATTTATTTGACAATGATCCTTTCTTCCATTCAAAACTCTGTCCGCAAAGTAAAATAGCGCGATCTTCAGCGCATCATTGTCATCCATAGCTTCGAAGTCTAACTCCATAAACCTTGACTCGAACTCGGCAAGATTGATTTTACGAAACAAACCATGAAAATACTTTTTAAGTAACCTGTGCGTTGTTTTATGCTCCCTCAGCGGGACATATTGACCATAGCAAAGTCCCGTAACTAGGCACCACTCTCCAATAGATAACCGTATCAATTCGTCACCAATCTGAAACCATAACTGATCATTGTTCTTACTTTCTCCATGTGCCACTTGCCTAAGCAACACATTATGGACAATTACGCCGCTGAATGGAAAACTTCGGCAGTCAAGGAAGTGCCCAAATATGTCGTCCTTGAATAGTTTCAATTGCCGTTTTGTACATTTCTCTCGGATGGCGTTGATCACTGTATCTAATTTACACATGCTTGTGATACGGCCGGGAAAGTGATCGGCATAAGGTACCTTCAGAATCCCCGGTTCTTTCATTGGTCCGGGCGGATTATGCTTCTTAATTTTCAATTTCTCCATTTATTTGAAACAAGTTACAAAATAAATGTGTTTCAGCCATTAAACTTATTACAAGTAGAAAAAACCCCCACCAAAAAAAAAAAAAAAAAAAACTGCACCAGGGTGCGACAGGGTCCCTATCGCACCTAGAGCCAGTGGCTCTAGGTGCGACGGGCCTCGCATGCCTCGCGCGCGCGCGCGAGCAACAGGGGCCCGTCGCACGCACCGCGCGCGCGCGCGCGAGGCCTTGGCCCGTCGCACGGGGAGCCAGGGGCTCTTCGTGCGACGGGCCAACCCGTCGCACCAAGAGCCAGGTGGCTCTCCGTGCGACGGACCAAGGCCTCGCGCGCGCGCGCTAGCGACAGGGGCCCGTCGCACGCACTGCGCGCGCGCGAGGCCTTGGCCCGTCGCACGGGGAGCCAGGGGCTCTTCGTGCGACGAGCCAACCCGTCGCACGGAGAGCCACCTGGCTCTTGGTGCGACAGGTTGGCCCGTCGCACGAAGAGCCCCTGGCTCCCCGTGCGACGGGCCAAGGCCTCGCGCGCGCGCGCGCGGTGCGTGCGACGGGCCCCTGTCGCTCGCCCGCGCGCGCGAGGCCTTGGTCCGTCGCACGGAGAGCCACCTGGCTCTTGGTGCGACGGGTTGGCCCGTCGCACGAAGAGCCCCTGGCTCCCCGTGCGACGGGCCAAGGCCTCGCGCGCGCGCGGTGCGTGCGACGGGCCAAGGCCTCGCGCGCGCGCGGTGCGTGCGACGGGCCCCTGTCGCTCGCGCGCGCGCGCGAGGCATGCGCGCAGCTCGCGCCCGCGCCCGCGCGTGCCCGGGCGACAGGCCGTGTGGCACGCACAGCGCGCCCGCGCGCGCAAGCCTGCGAGCGCGCGGTGCGTTCCACATTGTGCCTGTCAACCCGTGCGATACCCATCCTTGCAATTCGTCAATCCATCACTAAATGCACTTCATATACTCAAAACAACACATACAACTCAACAATCCCCTCATCAAACATTGATTTTATTAAAACTAAACATATATTGTCTAAGAGAAATTTTATCAAACACTTGATATGCACAACTTATAACTCATCATTCTAATTAAAATTTCTTCATCATAACACTCCAACAACCTATATATCTATCACAACACAAATCAATTTCATGCTAATCATTATAAAAGGTTGAATTTTGTTACCTAGGGTTTGAACTCTTTTGAAAATCTTGGATTCGTTTCCAGTTCCGCTAGATTATGGTGGATCCGGTTCGATATAAAGTCACCGAGCCTTCGTTGTCGCCGTTAGTGTTGCTGTTGCCGTCGCCGACTGCCGGATGCCGTTCGCCGTTGAAGATGAATGGATTCGGTGGAGGAGTAACGTGAGTTTAGGGGGGAGAAATGTGGAGGGTAGTTTGGGGTGAAAATGAAACTTTTGGCTAATTATGATAGGATTTGTTAGCTTGGTTAATTTTGAAATTTGGCAAAGTATTTTGGCTATATTTGTAAATTTCCCAATTATTTGCCATATGATAATACATGTTGACTTTTCTACGGATGCAGCAATGCAAGGGTATTATTATAAAACACACACATCACCATGCCATCTTGATTTGCTGCACAACATTGGGGCTCCACCACCCCGTCTTGCTTGATAACCACTCCCACCTCCTAGGGTTGGCAAAATATGGGCTTGGGCCCAGCTTAGATTTTTCATTAAATATAAAATAATTTTTTAATAAAATAAAAAAATTAAATTAAAGATAATTATCCAATACATAATAGAATAATAGGTTAATACACAAAAACATTAGTAATATAACATAATAAGTCATAAATACTAATTAAAAAACATATTAATTTTAATATTTTGAGTTTCTTTAATTTTTATTTAAATTTAATTTAATTCTTTATTTATAAATTAAGAAGCCAGGCTCAATCCGTGCGGGTTTTATATTTTTTCGGCCATATCCAGGCTCAACCCATGCATGCCGGGTCAGCCGGGCTTTTTTGCCAACCCTACCACCACCACTGCTCTAGGCGACAATACAGCTCCACCACCAACTCGCTTATGGCTCGCCACCGCCATGCCTATCCTTTGCCATATTAATCATTAGGATGAAATTTTGAATTTTTTTTTTAATTTGAGTTTGATTTTTAATTTAGTTTTTTTTTTTTAACGATAGGGTTTCGTAATTGAATGTTTTATAGAATCAATATTTGTAATCATTGAATTAGTTACTGCATGAAGCTTTCTGATTAATTTTTTTTTTTCATAATTGGTGTTAAATTTGTTATAATTTCATTATCAAACTGAAACTCTACTTCCTTCTTTTTTTATTAATTGTTTATTAAATTGATGTTTGATTTTATTTATCTTGATTCAAATTTTTATTTTTTTAAAGAAGAGTAGTAACTGATAAATATTATATTTAATAAATCAAAAACAAAAAGTGTGCTAGCATTTTTGAAAAAGAAGATTGATGCCGAAAATTATGTAATCATTGATTTTATTAGTGATTAATTTGAATTAGGGTCAGTTTGGGAATACTGTAACTTTTAAAATAATAGTTGTTAACTGTGCTATAAAAATAATCAGATGTGAAAAAAATCAGTTAAGTGTTTGGTAAATTTTATTTTCACAAGTACTGTACTGTTAGTTTTGAAAGCAAATATAGGTGTTTGGTAAATCTTACTGTTAAACTACTATGAGAAAATAAATGAATAAAATATACATAATGTATGATGAAATTTACTTATACAGTATAAAAACATGTACATACAATATTTTTAATTGTATAATAATAATTTTAACTAAAATAAAATTTATAATATATTGATTTTATTTTTTATTTTCATCTTAAAACAATTGATAATTAAATTTATAATATAGTGAAACAAATTTAATAATGATTTCGTCCAACAAATTAATATTAATAAATTTTATTGATGAATTATAATAAAATTTATTAAAATATTGATTTTGTTTCCAATTTGGATAAGGATTATTCTGAATTTAGATAATAATTTTAAGGATATTTATGGAATTGTATTAAAGAATAAAATTGATTCTCAAAATCAGAATCTAAAAATTACTCATTTCTTACTTTTCAAAATCAACTGTAGAAGGGATTAATTTTGACAAAAGTAATTTTGATTTTTTTTTACCAACATTAAAATTAGCTTTTAAATTTTTAAAATCACTTTTAAATCTTCCAAAAACAATCCCAAACAGGCGCTTAATCACCATAAAATTAATACAATGCAATAAACCACCAAACATAAGATAAATAAAATTAATACAATCCAATGTAGTACAAAACATTGTAAAGTATTAATATAATACAATGTCAATGCAATACAGTTTAATATAATATCCTATTGTAATACAGCGTGCCAAATGCATCATAGGTGTAATATCTCTAATGTACTATGAAATCTGACAAGCCCTACTAATATGCAAAATTGCTAGTTACGTATTTAATAGGGTGTGAGAATTTCAGTAAAATTTTGGTACCATCACCATTGCTGTTTAGAACATCGAACGACACTTGAATAATATATATATATATATATATATATAATTTTTAGGTGCCGGTGCTGGTATTTTTTTAATGCGGAATGCTCTTAAACCCTATAGTTTAATATGTTTATTTTTTAATGAATTATAAAACTATAAGGTTTAAAAAAAATTAAAATATTAACTCTATTAAATTACACGATTTGAAAGCGTGCCCGTATAAAACAAAAAAAAAGAGTAGGAGACTCCACATTAGAAAATGACTATAAAATTTTTTGGTGTTCCAACATTTAAAGTGTAATAAAATATTAACAAAGAAATAAATGATAAAACAAATAAGATATTTTTCCAAACTCTGAAGACATTAAAGACGAGAAGAAGACGAACTGAGGGCAGTCGCTCAAGTCTCAACCATTTCGTCTGAATATTCATACTATTAATTACTTGGTTGATCGTTTACTTGGGTCAACATTGTTCTACATACAATTAAATGTTGGCAATTTTGAAATTAATGGATGCTAGATGTGTCTTTCTCAATTACCTAAAGTCAAGGCACACTAAATAGCACTAACCTTAATAAAATTCTGACCTTCTATGACATTGCCCTGGTGTAAAATGTATCACACGACTGTTTGTCCTTGGGGAAATTTTATAATAAAATGGTGGAAATGAATGGCATAATAATTTCAATCTTTTGTAACTCTCATCTCATAGTTCATCATGTTAATTCCAACATTAATATATGGTAATACAATTATTGTGTATTTTGAAATATTACAATAAAATTTCCAACATTAAAATATTTGCTAGTTCTCATCCAACAAATGGATTTATGTTAGAGTAATTTTGGAAATCAATCGAATTGAATATGCTTTAATAGAAATCTAGTCTTCTTATTTTCGGGGTCATCATCCTATCTGAACCCTAGTGCAAGAAACTCATAGCTTCTTCGAATTAATGACAGAGACATATATAAGATGAAATGATAAACACATAACATTTAATTTATTAAACTGAATAAAATTATAAAAACCATGGTTAACACACAAATGAAAAACAACGAATTTAACTTTCCCATAAGCTCATCCGCAGAGCATATTCTCCAAATGAAGCTTTGATCATATGCAAGAAAAACGGCGGCATTTCTTAACTGATGATGCTTCCATCTCCGGGGCAATATCGAATGAAGATTAATATTAATTATAATTAAATAAGATAGCGTTTATGTTTTAATCTGAAATTTGAATAAAAATTAATATTAATTACTATTGTTATTATAGTAGTAGTAATAACAATAAAAATTAGTTTACTCCAAATGCTCAATATTATAATAAACATGCAAATATTTCCTTGAAACACTCTTAGCTTATTGATTTTCTAAGTGAAAATACATAATATTAACTAAGGATATTTTTATAACTTGTAATAATTTATTCCAATTATATGATAAAAATAAACACATTAAAAGAAATATTGTTGATTCAGATTCCTACAGCTAAAATAAACAACTTATTTTTATTTTCATTCTTTATTTTAATTCTTACTCATTCCAATTTATACATATTCCGATTCCACAAAATAAACACATTACAAATACTATTTAATAAAATCTTATCCTATCATATTGAGTCCAATCCAATTTAATACACCCTAAATGTGGACTTTAGGTTTTACCATCTAATCATTGACATTAACTTCTGAAAAGATAAATACACTATTAGTCTCTAAAACAATAACTCCTAGGTTTACTCAATTGTACAAATAGTTCTCTTAATTTCAAAAATTAAAATACATACCATATCCTGACTATCATGCCTTTTGAGTCGGGTAGAAAAGTAATTTAAAATTTTATAATAAATGCAAATACAAATTATAAGTGGCTTACGTTTGGAATCAGGGGTTTTAAAAGAAAATTTCGCAATTTTCAAAAACATTTTAATGTGCAAACAAAGAAACGTAGGGTTTTACCAGAATTTTGGAAGGGTGTTAAGAGAGAGCTATCCAGGTGGAGAATACTTTCAACTACTGGGCCTGATCCAGCCCATTTCCTTGTCGAAATTTGAAGACTGTCAGAGGAAGGTTTTGCTGTTCGCTCAAATTTTGGCGCCTTTTCAAATCTCTCCCACTTCCCATTGAGGGTCTCACCGAGAAAAATTAACACCGACCGACTTCACCCACAACGACGTCGTTGGCAAAGCCCTTCGTGGAAGAAAATGGCGTTCCTTCACCAAACGAAGTCTTCACTCAAAAGAGACTCCTCTTCCGCTTCAAAAAGCACATTCCCCGTTCCTCCTTCCAAAATCCCCAAATCCGTCGATTCAGAAATCGAAAAAATGGTCTCAATTTTAGCAGATGCCGGTTGTACTTTAATGTACCACTCGGGCCCACCATGTCTCCCTTCTGATCCTAACAAGCTCCGTCGCCACCTCACCAATCTCCTCTCTCACGACTCCTCGCTTCGCTCCCATTTCCTCGCCGGCTTCTCTTCTTATGTTCAGTCTCCCAAAAATTTCACCAGGTCAATAAGCTTCTCATTTTTCATTTTAAAAATTTTTTTTATTCAATTGTTTGATTAAACTACGTCGTTTTGTTCTGATATCAGGGTTCTGAGCTCATTGAGTCCTGGCAGAAGCGACAGCTTAGTTCGACAGCTTTTGCTGGTTCCGTGTATTCAATTAGACCTAATGCACATGCTTCTCGAGAAACTTCCTGAATATTTTGATGTAAATCCACAGACACAGACGTCATTGTCTTTTGAAGAGGACGTTGGTAGGCTTATTATCAATCAATTTCGGTGGCTTGATTTTCTCGTTGATCCTAAATCCTTTACCGAGAAATTAATGGAAGTACTTTGTATTTGTCCTTTACATTTAAAGAAAGAGATTATTGGTTCATTGCCTGAGATTATAGGTGATCAAAGCAATAATAAATCTGTTATTGATTCTCTCCAACAAATGCTTGGTGAAGATTCAGCTATAATTGTGCCTGTGCTTGACTCCTTTTCGAACTTGAATTTGGATGATGAGCTGCAAGAACAGGTTCTTACCATAGCATTATCGTGTATTAGAACAACTGATGCAGAACACATGCCGTATTTACTTAGATTTTTATTGCTTTCGGCAACACAATCAAATGTTCGAAGAATTATCTCACACATTCGTCAGCACTTAAAGTTTGTCGGAGTGTCAAATTCTCGTGCATCACAACAAAATAAACTTAAGGGAAAATCTCTTGTGGATAATTCAGGAGGCATCCATTCTTGATGCCTTGAGATCAAGTCTTCGATTTAAGAATGTAAGTCTGTTGTCTGTTGTCTGTCCCATATGATTTTAGAAAGTGTTTGCTCTCATTTAATGTAGCCGGTGTACTTGTGTTTTTGCCTCTCTGTGTAGATGCTTTGTCAGGAGATTTTAAAAGAAATTAGTGGTCTTAAGAAACCTCAGGATCACAAAGTTATAGACATATGGCTTCTTGTGCTCATGTATATGAATGGGGATCCCCTGCAAAAGAGTATTTTGAAGATTTTCAAGAAGAAAGTTATTGAAGATTGTATTCACAATGATATGCTTGATCAGTGCATTCGTGGGAACAAAGAATTGGTGCAGGTATCTGTGACGATTATCTTGCATGAAGAAATGTTCGCTTTATATATACTGTTTTCTGAACTGTTCTCCACTTATATTCATTCAAGCTCTTTTATAAGTTTTCTGTTGATTTTGTTAGGATCATTTTCCATCATTTCTTTCTTTGTCCGAGTACTTATTGGCGTGCAAAGAACAAAAGGCAAGGGAGTTTGGTATTCATGTGTATATTAGCTTGTTTGAAGAGTTTACTGATACATATTCAAGACAGGAAGTAAGCGACCTAAATTTTTATTTGTCACCACTGATGTTAGAATACTAGTTGGTGTTTGTGAGACGTTGATATGTGGTTTATGCAGGTTCTTGGTGCTCTAATTATGCATGTGGGATCTGGTGTGAGCTTTGAAGTTAGTTCTGCTCTGGAGACAATGTCCCTGCTGGCATCAGAATATGCACGGGAATTGATTCCACTTTCTTCTCATATAAATGGTATCTAAAGTATCAGCTACCTTTTCTTATAAATAATTATAAATTTGGAAGTCAGCTTGACATGAAAGTCAAACCACTCAGGTATCTTGGATTACTTGGAGGGTTATAGTGCTCAAAATTTGCACAAGGTGGGTTGATTTCTTAAGGTAGTATGTGCTGAATTTTGTACTTGTAAATTTCTCTAGCTCTTGTCATAGTGCAGGTCTATGCAGTTTTCAGCAGTCTAGCACTGTCAGCTCGAACCAGTGCACACTGTTATGGAAGTTCCATTGCAAATGAACTTCTGATGGTAGTAAGGAAGCAGGTACAATATGGATATTCAGTGTCTTTTTAACGTTGATCATCTGCCTAATTGATCATTTATTCAACTTATAAGGAGAGAGATTTCATGATTCTTTGATTTATAAGGAGAGAGATTTCACGATTCTCTGATTTATGCAACTCCTTCCTATTCAACAGGTCAGCCATTCCGAACTGAAGTACAAAAAGATGGGCCTGATTGGAGCCTTGAAGATTGTTTCATATCTTGGCGATGCAAGTCTTGTTACCAGTACATCTCCATCTCAGGTAGGATTCGTTTTGTTGCAAATATGAAACATAGAGTAAAGCTGCAACACACACACCACACACGATGACAACAATGACATTGAGTTTGAAGTTTAAGAGAATTAAAAGCAAGAGAAGAATTCTGTTGGAGTCATTCAGCACTTTTCATTAATCTTTGCTGTTCAATTTAAGGCTGCAGAACTAATAGATAACAAAAGTATAGTATTTCACGTCAGTATTCACTTTCGTGACATGACATTAACTTATGATTGGTGAGTGACGATAAATGGCTAAGAGCAATCCCAATAGCAGTCACATAAGCCACAGCAATGTATGTAGTCAGCCTCTGGACCATGTAACAGATGATGATAAGGAGAGTTACCAAGTGATAGCTTCACCAAACCACTACTTTCTAACAGACAATATAGACTTCTTTAGTCTATATATAACGTCTTACTACCAAAGAAATCACCTATCTAACCCATAACCATGGCTTCCTTCCCTCCATGATATTCTGCACATCAAGAATTTCAGGGTTCAAACATAATGTTGAGGATCCAAATAAAGGGTGCATTTAAGAAAGTTGAACAATATCTTTAATTTTCTGTGAAGACGTCTTGCCCCAAGTGACCGTGGTGAATGTTTTACAAGAATAGGCATATAGGCATACATAACTCTTATCTTATGTCATATGATGACTGAGATGTGGATATTTGATATGCAAGTGTAAGATTATAATTGGTTGAATGAATTAATGCTGTGTTAGATGAACATAAAGAACATGGTCAATTTTTAATTTTTCAATCTATCATATTATTTCTATGAGATACATTCAGCATTTCTGAACACCTCTTTTAACAGAAATCGAATGCTGAAGAGGCTGTAGAACTCTTAAAAACATCTCTGAACTGTTGCAAACAGTTATACTTACCTTTGACCCTCTTTTATGATGAGCTAACTGCAAGTACTGAACAACAGAACACTTCAGCCAGAAATTATAGAATGGTAAGTAAATTTCAGCACATTTTTATCAGGAGTTAATTATCTTTTTAAGTGAGAAAGCTATCTGCACTTTGTAGGATTGTCAAACATGTTGGGGAGTTTGAATCTATATATCTGTCTGATCTTGAAGGTGGACAACTATCTAATCAGGACTCATATTGTGGTATAGAAGGTAAGATTGGTTTATGCAGTCTATTATTCTGCTAATCAGTCTACTTGAGAAGTTGCATCATAAATAATTTTGGGATATAGGTTGCAGTTTCTAATCGGGATTTACTCTTTAGGTGAACTATGGATGAACTTGGATGGAGATATATCTCCAATTTGTTTGAACATTTTGCCATTGGCTTCCTCTTCCTCACGGTAAGTTTTGCATGTTCTACTTCCTATCAAGATCTGTGTTTTAACTTGTCTTAATATTTTGAATGCTGATGTTGAAATCTTGTCTGCAGGTCTACCTCCCTACAAGTTCTTCATGCTAACTTCCTTTTACTCTCTGCTGTAAGTGTGAATGATCCTTTGGGCAATAGATGGACTATTAAGTAATGGATAAATATTTGGAGTTTTCTCTTAATTGTCAGGTTGAGAGGTTGACAAATCAGGGATCTCTTGGAGGAATTGATGCACTGCTTGGCTGCCCTTTACACCTTCCTTCCTCTAAGGTAGGACCTAGAAAAATACCTCTGCTAACATCTTATTTTCTGTTAGCATATCTTCCTTGTCAAATAATATTGACATTTGCAGAACATTTCTTATCTCGATAGCTGTTTCAGTTTTGTACGCTGGTCAAACTTCTTCACATCACAGTCTTTTTACTTTGTTGCTGGTGTCTTCATACCGCGGTTATTATTACTTCATTGATGTTTATGGAAATTGGTCTGAAATTTATGAAGTCTTGGATGGTTTGGGCTTATGTATTTATTGTTTTCTTGTTTGCTTTTATTGAACTTGAAAAACATCTGAATGCTAGGAAACATCAAATGAATAGGAAATTCAACACCTTGGTTTGCACTTCCTTCTTCTTCTTCTTTTCTTTCCTTTTTTTTCCCCATTGTTTAACCTATTCTTATAGGCAAAATAACTGATAGTTTACGATGATTATTTCTGGTCAATCAACTTGGAGAAAAGGAAGTACGTACTAAAATAACTGATTAATGACCATTGTAAATATAATAACTTTGTCAACTGTCCACGTCTAAGTTTGGGTTTTGAGAGCGGCCATTTTCATGTGAAAGGTTCAATTTTTCTCAACTGGTCCCTTGGTTTGTGCAAGAGAGTCTTGAAGTGAAAGCCCTCAATCTGCATCTAATATTAGTTTCAATTGTTCATGTAGACATCCACCAAACGGGGACATATATTGCTGTTGATATGCACATTCCTCACCTACATTTTACTTTATTTTATGACACTCAATATGCCCAGTTGATTTATTAAGTTCTTTTGTGATTGATTGCTTGGTTTGGCTTGTATATTTATGTAGGTCATCAAATAGTTCTTTACATTACCAGTTTGCTGACATTTATTTGGTCTGCACAATGTCAGTGCTTCTCTGTAGCTGGTTGGCAATCTCTCACAGAAAAGCAGAAACAGATTGTGACCCTCTCTCTTTATCATGCAGCAAACTGGATACGGGAACTGGTAAGTGCTATAGTTGACATTTTTATTGTTATGGTTGACAGTAACATACACTATGGTCTACAATGCTTTTTCTACTGCTTGTAGCTTAATGCCTTCTGTACGCAAGTTGCTGGAAGACTGGAATGTATAAGTCAGACTACAAAACAGGAGATAATTGCCAAGCTATTGAAGCGAGTGAGGAACCTAGTGTATGTTCTTACTCTCAGTTCCTATTGTTGCTGAGTTTTAATTGAAATTTTCTTATTAAAAATTAAAGCCTGTTGAGCGCCCATACACACACAGATATATTTTGACTATTTGGGTGGGCTGGGCAGGGCAGACTTGATTAGAGTAGAGAACATGTAAATAGTTAATAATCATTGTTGAAATGAGTGAGTATTTTCTATCGCTGATTATAACTGACAGCAGGCTCTCATATGGAGCCTTAACATCAGAAGGTGCGCAAGTTTTGAAAGAGGAAGATCACGAAAATGCTGACATTGTGTTGCTTTTAAGTTCAAATTTATCTCTCATTGTTCAGGTATTACAAGTAATTATCCTTTAGGAAAGATACACACTCTCCATGCTGGCAAGTTGCATTATTGGCTACTTCCTCAGCTGAAATGCTGAGCATGTGAACCTGGATCCTTCAGCTCAAGGTTAGGATTGGGCTAGAGATCAACTTGACGGGCAAATCAAATTAACAGGATTCTGGAACCAAATTTTTACTAATGCGGAACCCAGACCTTTTGTGATGGGTTCAAGTCGTTGCCCTTCTAGTGGTTCATCATGAGCTTGATTAATTAGCAGCCCAATCAGACTAGAAACATGGATTGTAGATAATGGCTTTAGTCTATTTCTGGCTTAATAGGTTGTTAGATACAAAATGGGCCTGCAAAATGTTGTCTGAAAGTAGACTGGGTTAGAACTTTGAATAAGTGAAAAACAGTGGAAGTGGTGCATCACCTGTATATAAGGGACATATTAAGGTATTGAGGTTGCTGTTAATTTGAAAGTGAATACTGAGGGTAGGGAATTGAGCGCATTTTCTTTCTTTGCTGCAACTTGATACCACTGAGAATGGTTTACATTTATCAAGTACATTTTTATTTTTGCAACATATACTCAATCGCTGAAATTGAAGGATGAGAGTTATATCATTCAAGGTGTTGCTTGATTACCCTACAACATAGTGATAAAGCTTGAACTTGACTCAGACAAGTGACAATACTTATGTCAGTTAGTACTTTCTTGTCTTTTTAGTAATCATTTAAAAGTTCCATTGATCTTGTTTTGCTTTATCATCCTAAGTGTTAACTATTTTAAGACAATCTGATCCTCATGATAGGGAGAATTTAAACTTGCAGAGTTCTTGAAAGCTTGTTAAATTATTCCATCAAATGCTGCCCTCAATCTCTTCCTGACATCCATCTTCATGTGGAGCAATGTGGATCTTCACTCTTGAATAAGCCTAATAATATGGGGCACTTGGAAAAGAAGAATGAACATATTAAAACACATGACAGTGCTTCTCAAGACAAGAAAAGGAAACATAAAAAGATTTCAAGGGCATCAACAATTCCAGATACAAACTGTAAATTGCGGCAGCCGAAAATATTGGATGTTTTGAGGAAGTCAGGAAATCTAACAAGTCAGGGGGTGCTGACAGAGGATGCTTTAAGTACAGTTTCAAACAGTTCAAAATTTGGGTCTGTAGATGAAACTTCCTCTGGCTCTAATGAGCCAGTAATTGTAGAAGTTTCTGCAGTTGCCAAGGCTATGGAAACCCAAAGGTTTAAGTTCAGGCCTCTTCTCTTTCCATGCTTCTCCATTTTGACATTTTCTAAGGTTTGTCTGCTGTACTTTAATTGCTTGGTGTTTGTTTGTATAACTTTTGTTCTGTTTATTTTGTTGAAGCATTTGCTTTGAGTTTACTCATGCTATGTCTTTCCTTATGCAGAACCAAGATTCCTGTTGCTCTGATCCTGCAGCTGAGGTACCATGTTAATTGCACTGCTCATTACTGATGAGAATTTTTAATGAATAAATGAAGTCCTCAAGAACAATAATTTTGTTACTTTCTATGCTAGTTACCGTTGTACCTGTACCTTCTACGTGATCTTCACTACAAGCTGGATTACTTCTCTCCTCCGAGCAAACTATTATCACCCAGATTCTTGAGTATTCCTGCTGGTTTTACAAGGATGACTGGGGAAGCATTCTTGAGTGAAGTAAAACCAGTATTGCCATGTCTCAGGAAGCATTTTGATAGTGCAGTTAGTATTCTTAAAGAAGGTAAGAAATAGCATTCAATGTGGTTTGATAAACACTAAGAGCAGCACTTCTATGCTTTGTAATTCTAAAACAAATATTTTGTAGGTGATGAAACCTGTGAAGATCACTGGAAAGTGCAGTTTGCTATTACTGGGAATCCTGATATACCAAACCTTATGTTTTCCAAATCTTCTGTTTCCTCTTCGGTTGTCAAAGAAGTACTCCATTGTTTCAGTAAGGTGAAATTTTGAAGTCTCTCTGTGTCCTTGATAATTGTTGGCTTTGAAATTGGCTGCCAGAATTCAAATGTTTCTGATTATTTGCATTGAAGTTCTCTCTTTACAGGTTTTACACAAATTTCTGTTTTGAATTTTTTATTGGTCTAATTACAGATGCTGAGCCTTCCTGAGGTTCAAAAGGACAAATCAGTTCTCTCTGATTTGCTTCAATCCTTCCAGCCTATTGAAATACTGTCCTCTGTTATTTCAGACATACAACCTATCCCTTTACCTGGGACAATAGACTATTTATATCTTGGTGCTTTCTCATTTCTAGAAAGTGTCCTGAATATAGGTATGCAATTTTCCTCAGTTTCCATATATTCTTATCTCTCGATTATCAGTGCACTTCATTTGTAATATATCTGCTCCTTGCAGCATGTTCTTTCTCCTTTATGCTTGCATCAGAATCCCTTCTTACCCTAGAGTCCATTGTAATCTCACTTCAAAAGTTCCTTGATAAATTGGAGGGACATGGTAAAAGTGCAAACTCAAAATCTATCCAGGGGGTCCTTCATGTCTTGCATAAAAGACTTGGAACTTGTGCTCAGAATCTGTTGCAGTATAACTGGGATGATGAAAGTCTTGAGAATGGATGGAAGAACAAAGTATGATTATCTACCCAATGGGATTTTCTGGCTCTAGATATTCAAAATGACTTGTTTCAAACTTAATCTACTGAGTATTTATCCATGAAAAGTGATAATCTTTATGATGTTTGCAGGGAGATAGAGTACAAAAGATACTATGGATTTATTTGGAACATAGCAACTCCACTTGTGATTTGTTGCATGAGCTTGCCTGCTTCATCTTGCCTCAGGTGCATGAATTTTCCAATTATAAATAGACATACCATTATCAGTTTAATGTTGGAATCAATTGCAGTATTTGCAATTTCCTTGCATCTCACCTGAGAACTCAAAATTGCTTATCCTAAAATTACCTTGTCAACATTGCTAAGATTGCTGTATCCTGTCCAATACAACACTGACTGTTTATTATGCTTGGCTGGACTGCATGAGGTCACTTCATGTATAATATAGCTCCACGTAATCCAGTTTTCTTGTTTTCCAATCTGGCCTTGAAGAGTATCCTTTTTCTGTTTTAGGTTACTCTGCACAGAACAATAATAGAAGATAATCATCATTGTTTTCCAACTCTGTGTCCTCCAACATTTTTTGTATGGTACCGGGTACTGGTAAGTCATCTTCATTCATCCTCTTCTTTTAGACCACTTTCAATTTACTGTTTGTTGGTAGATATGCTTACAGAGATTGATATTTGCAGCATGAAGTCAACCTTTCTATTCTCAACAAATTGGTGAGCTGTAGATTTTAATGTTCAATCTTCCAAAGTTCATAGATACTATGAGAAAATCCTCTTTGTTCCATAATCATTCTGTATATTTTTCTACCTTCATTTGATTAGATGAAGGAAGTTGTTCACTTGGAGAAATGCAAGACTACTATTCAACCTGAAACTATTCAATCACATTTAATGAAAATGCACAAGTGTGTGAACGTGGTTGTGTCATTAGTAAATATGTGCAGGAATCATGAGAAGGTAACCATACAAAATAGATTTTTGTTTTCATTATTATTATTATTTTTTAATTTTAGTCTTCTAGCTCCATGGCATGTGGGAAGATTTTGACACATTGAAAGTGATGTTCAGGTTACTGTGCATGGCATGGCTGTCAAGTATGGTGGCAAGTTTGTTGATTTTTTCCTGAAATGTAAGTTCCTGACAGTTTTAGTATTCTATGTGTGAGTTTTTCATTACTGGGGATGCTGAAATTTATGATGTTCTGCAGCTTTTGACTTTTTGCAGGCCCACTTTCAAACGCATAATGAAACAATAATCCAATTGGTGAGATTAGATTTACCAAATTTCCTTTTTTTAGGCTTGTTTGGAAGTAAGCTTCCTAAAAATTGAGCTTAAGTCCTGCTTATGCTTTGTCTACTGGTTTAGTTGAAGGAGCTCCAAAAGGCCACAAGAACAATACAGATTCTATGTTCTGAAGCAAAGGTTTCCATATCGTATTTTGATCTGTTCCTAGACTAGTTTACATCTTCACTGTTATAGTTCTAATATAATTTATTCTCATTTTCTTTGAAGGGTTTGAAGCAAACAGTTATCACTAGCAAAATTCCTGCTACAAAAAGGTCTATGGAACGTTTTCTATTCCGTGTCAAGGCTCTTCTGCACACAACATCAAGTGGACGCACTTTCTGGATGGGTATGTGTGATGCATTCATTACGAATTTCCCATTGCGAGAATTCCTGTTTATTGACTTGGTTGAAGCTGTAAGCCACTGTAGATTATGTGATGGGGCTGATTGTCGGAGTTGAACTGATGGCTTCAACACCCAAGCACTTATTGACCGTGGGATCCAGTCAGTGTCTGGTTGAACCTTGGGTTAACATTCTGCTATGGGTTTAAAAGTTTCCATGTTTAGCAATTTGTTAACTCTATAATTCTAATTTCAAAAAGACTAAAAGTAATATATTTGCAAATTTGTAATATTCTTCTAAATTCTAGAGAATTTTGGATCTTGAAATCTGGCACTTCAAATAAGTAAATTCTGTTCAAATTTATTAGAATTACCCAAGTTTGGCCAAATTCTGCTTTATTTGGAAATAATTGGATTCATTTTGAACATTCATGGAATAATTGTTAGCTTTTATCTCACTTTCTGGTCTCATATCATGTACCATATAATAGTAATAAATTATTATTTTCCTTGGGAATTCTCAGGCATAAAAGTGACCCAGTTTATCTAATGATTCCATATTGTGGGCAATCATCATCCATCAGAGTGGCAAACCTAATTTTCTACCCAACTTCATGATCATAATATCTCTCTTCATTTTTGACAGGGAACTTAAAACACAAAGATTTGATGGGTCAGGTGGTGAGCTCACAGGCATATGTAGATGATCTCAGTAACAATGTTGAGGAGGATCTTGAAGGAGCTGTTTGTGAGGATCAACCCGTTAGTCCTGCGAGTGAGCACGAAGAAACAGAATAAAAAGTGCTTTGTTTATAGAATTCCTCAACTTTCTGTTTGGAAACTTTCAGGTACAGTATCAAGACTCCTATGTGCTACAAATGTCATGCAGATATTCATTAGTGTTTGAAGTATTAGTGACTTATTGTACATTCAAAGGACCTAGCATGTGATTAATTGTAAATCTGTACTAAAACTTTCTGTGTGGAGAAGAATCAAGGCAAAATTATTTTATATAACAGTTGTAAAAAATTTAAGAGGCAAAGCAATAAATATTGTGACACATTCATCAACTTAACGTGGAGTCATTAGAAGGGATTTCACACAATATCGTGTCTTAAAAATTTTCAAATTATTCTTCAGCTTTCTTTCTATCAATTGAGAGCTCTGCACTCTTGTTTTATTGCCTGATAAATCTTTGAGGCCTATGGGTGCCTGCACAAGAAAAGAAGGCTTCTCAAGTTATCTTGATAATATAAGTGCAAAGTGCCCTTCTTGGAAACTTATTTTAATATATTGCTGTTAGTACCCTAAATCATTAACTTTCAATTAATTACATCTTCTATGAAAATTACTAATATTCACCGAAATTGTATATCAAGAAAATGAGCACCCTCAATCTTATGCATTTTTTAAAAACTAGAATATGTTATTTTGGTCAGTTAATAAGTTCTCCTTTTTGTTGTATTGATCACATCTTGTATCTAGAATAGGGCTATATTAAATTAGATAATTAGATTCTTTAAACTCACTCATGGTTATATCTAGCTTGCCACCAATTATCATGCTGAAAGATTTACTTTGGTTGATGGGTTTTCACTTTAAAGAAAAGCTCTGCAGCTATGCAATGGTAGTAGTAGAAATTCACATGTTGCAATCAGCAACAGAGAATAGTGCCAAATCGATGTGGCAGTCTCTGGAAAGATCTGAAATTGCACTTTCCTTGGTGTTTTCAAAGTAAGAATTTGCTTCTCTCAAACATTTGCACCTCAATAGCTTATCTGCTGCATTTGATGAAGTCATTTCCACAATCACTTTAGTGCCACTACAACATGATGGCCATGGCTTCGAGTCCTTGCCACTCAAGTAAGCATAGCAGTTGCGAACAACTGGTGCAATACGAGTGCACTCAAACACGTCTGGACTGATTTCCGTAGTTCCCAGTCGTCCTTGAGCTGCCACCACTGCCCAATTCACTGCTAGTAGCCGGAGTAAAAATGATGCTACAGAGCACTTCATGGTGTTTAACTTGGTTGTTTTGTGGGCATGGAGTTTGGAGAGAGTTTGACAACATATATGGGAAGTTTGTGTATGTAGCCTTAAAGAAACTTATGAAACAAAAGGGATGAGGTTGTTAGTTTGTTATAATAATATGCCCAACAATATTTGTTTTTGCATGGCTTAAAAAGAAAAAATTTATCGTTATGATGACATGTATAGACACTCCTGTCCTGTCGTCATCATTTTATCTAATTGTTACTAGAAATGATAGGGCTTTGCTCCGTAGCAGAGGGCGAGATAGGTGGATAACTGAGGTAAGCCAAATGGAGCTTTTGCAGTTCATGGAGTTTTTGGTCCCCGGCAGTGTTATTATTTAATTTACCAGCTTTTCCAAATTTCTAGATGATCAGCCATCAGCAGCTGGAGCTTCTTCTGGCAATTTCTTCCAGTGTGTCCTTCTTTCCCATTTGCTAACTCTTATCTCCCTCTGTCCAACTCACCAACTTCTCCACTTCATTTCTCTTCACTTCTTCTCCATTAATCTCTAAGCCAACGCACCATTCTATGCAGGTAGATTTACAATTTTTCACTTGATCTCCCTCAAAAGGCCAACAAGTCAATTGCTCTCCAGCAGATAGAATCTCAGTCGTTGAATCCTGTCACTGAGTTAAGAATCATCCTATTGACGGGTGGTCTGGTTCAAAGCTTCCTATTGTGGGCTCCAACTTGCAATAAAACCTTTTCCTTTAGCTTTAACCTCAAAATCATATGGGAAATTCGCCCTTGTTATCTATCTATAAAATCTGGTGATTGCTATTAACAAGTCCTATTACAACATGAATAGGTTACCGGTTTGTCATAATTGCAATGCTGCCAAAATTTATATAAATCACCAAGACACTTTATAAACTGGTATTTTACTCGACCATTCTTATTTTGATTGCACTTCATTTTTATTTGTATTTTTTGTTTACGTTCTCGTAGAACAGTACGTTTTGTTTTTGTTTTGGGGTGTTAACGAAGGCTTCGCGTCCCAAGACCAAAATACTCACCGGCTTTGTTTGAACTGTTGATCATTGATTGATAAATGTAGGTGCCAATTGGTCAAATAAGAAAAAACTCAAGTGGTGGTACAAAAAGCTCATAAGTTTGAATTCCACTCACATTGATGAGGAGGAGATTTGCTTACTATCCAATAAAACTCTCAATTTTATGACTGCTTGCTTCTATGACATGAGGTTAGCCAACTGGCTTATTCTTTGAGGAATCTGTTCTGACATAAAAATTAACAAAATCCATATTCTGACGAAAGGCTAAACAACAATTGGACTACCCTATTAGAAAAATATCCAATTTCGCTTTGCATACATTCATATTAACATAATCCTTATCAATCTTAGACACTAATAACAACATTCATTTTAAAAATAACAAGAAGATCAAGCTCTCATAATTCAGTACCACAGTGGAAACGTTAAGCTTACACTCCTCACTGGATGCATTAATTTTTGGACGGTATGAGCCCTTTTGGCAAAAGAACTTGGTTCACCAATTTTTCCAAATTTGTTGCAGAGGATCCATCAGGAGCTGCAGCTTCCTCGGCTAATCTCTTCCACTCTGAGGCCTTGTTTCTCATTTGCTTACCCTTCTCTCCCTGCATCATCTCCCTCACCAACTTCTCCACTTCATTTCTATTCACGTACTCATCATCACTATTAATCTCCATCCCAACCCCCCATTCGTTGCAAGTGTATCTACCATTTGTGGGTTGATCTCCAGCAAAAGGCCAACAAATCATGGGCACTGCACTGCATAAACTCTCAAGTATTGAATTCCATCCACAGTGAGTTAAGAATACTCCAATTGATGGGTGCTTAAGTACTTCCTCTTGCGGGCACCAACTTGCTACGAAACCTATTTCTTTAGCTTTAACTTCAAACTCAGCTGGCAAATCTGCTGTCTCACCAGTAACAAGATCAGGCCTAATTATCCATAAAAAAGGGTGATTGCTATTAACGAGTCCCATTGCAACCTCAATAAGTTGCTGCTTATTCATTACTGTAATACTTCCGAAGTTTACGTAAATCACAGAGTTGGGTTCCATGGAATCGAGCCATTGCAAGCACTCTGTTTCTTCTTTCAATAGATTGTAACCAATAGAGTTTAACATACCATCTTGTTCTTCTATTTGATTGAGAAGAAGCTGAAGTGGGCCGATGGTGAATAAATGATGAGGAAACATAAATGAGAGAGCGTTCAAAACTTGTTGTTCCAATGCATCGAACGTATGAATAATAATTGCTGAAGCTTTGGGTGCATTTTCGGTTGCTTCCACGCAAAAGTTGAACATAAAATCTTTTGGATCTGTCGATCGAATAAAACTTGGAAGATCTCTAATTCGGATATCCTTCATCCCTGGAATCCAGTCTATAATTCTGTTCAAGTACTCTTTCGTAAGACAGCTTTTGTCTGCAATTACGCAAAACTGAATTAATTCTTTGCTTCCGTCTGCATTCATATTGATACTTGATCGCCAGAGATTCTATGTCACAGCTACTAAAGATTTAAACTACGAAAAGGTTGAAGTAACATAAATCTAATCCGAAACATTACACGAAAAAAACACTGGAACTTAATTAGAGCTCAAGGCAGTGATCCCAGAAAAAATAAATAAAAAAGAGAAAAACTGTTAATTGCATACCTTTGACTGGGAAAAGACCTTTTTCTTTAAACGTCCCGAATTGTTTAAATCCCATTAAGCTACAAGCGGAGATGGTGAACAACAGTACAATAGGAAGTCCAAGCTGTTGAGCAGCCGTAATGGTGAAAGGCAAGAAGCCATCTGAGATGATGCAGCTGACTGCAGGATTAACACTATTTGAAGAATCATTGAGTTTGGCAAGCAGATCAAGAAATGGAGGCAACAAGACGTTATTCATGATGTTTTCACCGAGAGAATACATGTCTTGAGAGGTGGAGCTTTCATCTGAAGAAGCCGGAAGGCCGTCTGGGATTGCTTCGAAACGAAAGTTGGGCAAGCCGTCCAAAGAGTGTTGGCCTCTTGATTTGAGAAAGCGTCCGTGATTGAACTCTGTGTTGACAAAAGTTATATGAAAGCCTTTGTGATGAAGAAGCTTTGCCAGTTTCAGCATTGCTTTTATGTGGCTTTGAAAGGGGCTTGGGATGCAGACTGCATGAACCTTGCTACAAGCTTTAGCTTTGGATTCCATCTCGATCCCTTCTCTGTCTAGGCCTTTGCCACCAATGGTCAGCCTTCCATTCTATCTTATCCCCGAGTTAAATATCCATTATCCAATATAATTTTCATTTTATTTTGTTTTTCCCACCATCCATTCAAATCCGACTGCGGGACACGCTGTCATTAAACAATGTTTCACTCATTGACCAATTTAATTAAATGTTTTTTCAAATTTAATATTAGTCCATATAGCGAAATTTAATTTAAAGAATCTCGGTTATGTGTCTTCTAAAATTATTATTTCTGATGTGACGAACTGGAATCTCTCCTAAAGAATTTTTTTTAATTGCACTTACAGTCGGTTTTATGTTCTAAATGATATATCTAACTAGTCACCCATTGATAACATTGTAAAATTAAAAACATTACTACACATGACAAATATTAGTGATAGATGATGAGTTTTTATAAATGTAATAATAATTTTTTTAAATGCTCGTAACATCAAAGTGATATATTTATATGGGAGTTGTGGATTCCACTGCATTATTTTTATATTGTTTTTTATAATAAAAGCTAACCATATCATATTTGGCTTGCCTAATTCTATCTTAATCATATGGGCTTGATTAGATCTACTCAACGGTTTTTCTTTATAATAAAAGGAAGTGGACGAATGAGTGTAATTCGATCTCAATCATATTGATTTGATTAGATCTATTCAACGATTTTTTTCTTTATAACAAAAGTACGTGGACAAATGATACACGTTAAAGATATTGAAATTGCGAAATCGGTTTGTACAATCACATGCTATGTTAAATTTGAAAAACTGTAATTAAATTGGTGGACAAGAGTGAAGCATTATGGCAGAGTCTGTCTAGTCGGATATGGATGGTGGCAAAATAAAATAAAATGAATAATATTTAATTTATTATTTATTTAATTTCTTTAGCTGTAAACTAAGGGTAATGTTTATTTAGTTAAAATATTTAATTTGCATCCTAATTGGTATGTTATTAATAAAATTTTAGATTAAAAATGATAAGGTACAATAATTAATTATCACTTAAATCAATCAAATAGTAACGCATTGTTTACTATAATTATTAGATATAAACTAAGTATTTTAATTAAATAAACATAATATTATTGACAAACTAAAGTACTCCTACGTGGCTTTTATTAATCTTTGGTGAATATGTATCATATATTTGAAAAGCTAACGAAAATCAATGAAGCGAGTTTGGTAAGCGCAGCCAAATTAAATTTCTAATCCAAAACTCGTAATGCAACTTGCCCACGACTAATTTGGTCAACTTTTTGCTAGTCAGTCAATTTAACAAAATGATTAAATGACAACTTTCCCATCTTATCCATTCAACCACCTTTCAGTTCAGATTCTTTTTCATTATAACTAGAGCTAGTAAAATTTAACACGATCTAATTATTCGATACAAATATAACACGAATAAATAGGTATAGATTATCAAATTCGACACGATTATTAAATAGGTTAGATTCAGGTTGACACGAATTTTTTTCGTGTCAGGTTAGGGTTAAAGTTCTTGACCCATTTATCCGAATAATGATATGATTATATTTTCTATTTTAAATTAATTTTTAAGTTTTTGTTATTAAAACTCAAATATTAAACATGATTATCTTTTTTTAATTTTTTTTGAAAGACAGACATATACATAATATTTTATTTATAAAATTTTATATGAATTTAAAACTTTAATAGTGTAAATGTATAAAATATTGATACACATGTATATTTGATGATATCAATATATAATATTATTTACACATATATAATTTAAACTTTAAATAGTATAAATATGTAATAGTTTGGAGGGTGTGTGTGTAATATTTATTAAAAATAGAGTTATTAAACGGATTATTGGGTAATCCGTTTATTTTACGTGTCGGGTTTGAGTTTTAATATTTTGACACGATTATTAAATGGGTCGTGTTTGGTCGATCTAAATTTGACACGATATGAAACTGACACGACACAAACACGATCCGATGACCCGTTTTACCAGCTCTAATTATAACTAATTCGCACAAGCTTTGATGAAGTAAATGAAGAAAATGGAAGCTAATACGTGTGGTTACAAGCCTCAAGTAGTTTGTTTTCCCTGCCGGGTCAAAGCCACTTAAACGCCATGCTTCAATTGGCAAAGCTTCTGCACCACCACAAAGGTTTCCACATAACTTTTGTAAACTTTGAGAACGTACACAAACGCTGTCTCGAATCAAGCGGCCATAAAAACTCTTCAGAAGAAGAATATGGCTTCCCGTGCTTTAGATTTGAAACACTCCTGTATAGCCTTTTACATCAATCACAACAGGGCGTTTATTCATTTCGTAAATCAGTCAGAAACAATATGATGTTGGATAAATTTCTTGATTTGCTCACCAAATTCAACGATTCTTCTTCAACAAATGGCAATCAACCCGCAGTGACTTGCATAATCTCAGATGGGTTCATGCCATTCACTATTGAAGCTGCTCAACAACTTTGACTTCCTATTGTAATGTTCCTCACCATCTCTAACAGTTTCGGACTCTCAAAGAGAAAGGGCTTGTGCCACTCAAAGGTAAAAGATTGAAAGGATGCATTTCAATTCTGAAATATTAATTTAATTCTACTTGTGTTAATTAATTTGCAGATGAAAGCTGTTTTACAAGAGAGTATTTGGATACTGTTATTGACTGGATTCCTGGTATGAAGGGTATTCGAATAAGGGATCTTCCAAGCTTTGCTCGAATAACTGATCCAAATGATCATATGTTTAACTTCACCTTGGATTCAGCTGAGGTTGCATCTAAAGCTTCAGGAATTATTTTTCATAAGTTTGATGCACTAGAACGAGAAGTTTTAAATGCTCTCTCAGCTATGTTTCCGAATTTATTTACCATTGGCCCACTTCAGCTTCTTCTCAATCAGATAGAAGAACAAAATTGTAAGTTGAATTCTATTGGATACAATCTGTGGAAAAAGGAAACTGAGTGTTTGCGATGGCTTGATTCAAAGGCACCCAAGTCTGTGATTTATGTAAATTTCGGAAGTGCTATAGCTATCAAGAAGCAACAATTTATTGAGGTTGCAATGGGACTTGCTGATAGCAATCACCCGTTTTTGTGGATAATTAGGCCTGACCTTGTCACTGGTGGTGGTGACGCAACAATCCTGCCATCTGATTTTGAGGCTAAAGCTAAAGGAAAGGGTTTTATAGCAAGTTGGTGCCCACAAGAGGAAGTTTTGAACCACCCATCAATCGGAGGATTCTTAACTCACAGTGGGTGGGGTTCAACAATTGAGAGTTTGTCTGCAGGAGTGCCGATGATTTGTTGGCCTTTTGAGGGTGATCAAATAACTAATTGTAGATATACTTGCAAGGAATGGGGCGTTGGCATGGAGATCAACGGCGATGAAGACGGGATTAGAAATGAAGTTCAGAAGTCGGTGAGAGAGGTACTGGAGGGAGAGAAGGGTAAGCAAATGAGAAACAAGGCCTGGGAGTGGAAGAAATTGGCAGTAGAAGCTGCAGCTCCTGATGGATCTTCATCTAAAAATTTGGAAAAGTTGGTGAATGAAATTCTTTTACCAAAAGAGCATATATCAGCCGACATTTAATAGAATGCAATTTGGATGAATCAAGTTAAGTGCTTTAATTGTAGTACTTGTTGGTGTTGTAATATAAAAAATTTGGTATTAAATGCAGCTGGGTTACAAAATAATATAATTTTTAGACTGTTTAAGTTGAGATATATAAAAATTTGCAGAGGAAGCAAAACACTGGAAATCAGTTTCTGGAATACATGGGTGACGTAGTTGCAGCTTATGTGCAGGATAAGGATTGAAAAGATAAGAGCAAACAAACGCTCATTTAATATATATAGTACAGGTAGTGCTTAGGTAGCTGCACAAATCTTTATAGCAGCAAGTTTTTTTAAAGAAAAATACAAAAGCTACGGACGTTATTTCCAGCGTAATCTTTTTTGTACATATATAGACAATCTTGAATGTAAAACATCATCCTTTCGTCATTTTACTTCAGAGACTTGAACGTAGAAGTGTTAACTATTTTGATGCATGAGAGGGGCAAGTTTTGGATGCCCTCTCATCTATGTTTCCAAATTTATTTGCCATCTGTCCACTTCAGCTTCTTCTCAATCAAATGAAGGAACGAGATGGTATTTACACTCCCAAGGAACCCAACTCTGTCATTTATGTAAATTTCGGCAGTGTTATAGTAATTACAAAGCAACAACTCATTGAGGTTGCTATGGGACTCGCTAACAGTAGTCGGCAATTTTTATGGATAAATGGGCCTGATCTTGGCACTGGTGACACAACAATGTTGCCATCAGAGTTTAAAGCTAAAGCTAAAGGAAAGGTTTGAAAGTTTGATAGAAACTTCAATGTCCGCAAGAGGAAGTTCTGAACCACCCACCAACAGGTAGGATTCTTAACTCACAATGGATAGAATTCGACTATTGAGAGTTTATCTGCTGGACTGCCTATGATTTGTTGGCCCTTTTATCCATATCCTACGACAAATTATAGATGTACTTGCATTGAATGGGGCGTTGGCTGGAGATCAATGGTCAAGAGAAGTAAATAGAAATGAAATCGAGAAGTTGGTGAGAAAGTTGATGGAAGAAGAGAAGTGTAAGCAAATGAGAAACAAGGCCATGGAGTGCAGGAAATTAGCAGTAGAAGCTGCAGCGCATCATGTAGAAATTTGGAAAAGCTGGTGAATGAAATTCTTTTACCAAAAGAGGGTATCGAAAACAAAAATGAAATTCTTTTAGTTGTTTTTGTAGTGGCACTGGTTTTGAGAGTAACTGTTAATCCATATGCTACCAAAATAAGGATTATGTCAATGGCGTACGCAGCAACTTTCGATCCCAACATAGTATAGGTTATTGGTTTGGTGAGCATGATGGATGGCCGAAATGCCCGAGCCCGCCCCAGTCCTACTTGGCCAAACCTAATGGTAGGAGGCTTTTTATATGTAGACTGGACTTAAGTTCTTTTTAATTGTTAATTCTTAAGTGGTGATATTTGACTTCCTTAATTTCTCACAACAACGCCACTTTTTACTTAATGCCACTCATTTTCAAAAACCCTAGCCATCTTCGGTGATCTTCCACCACCTCAAGCCACCGCATCACTGGTCTTTAGTCATTGGTTAAGCGTGCTAATAAATTCCCTTGACCAGCAATCCCAAATTTCACTCACCACCAATAGTCTTCGCGTTACCTTTGTTCCCAACTCCAATAACACTGCAGACATTCTTACTGAAGCCTTAACTCATCACCCCTTTCAATACTTGCGAGACAAGCTCAACCTTACTCGACCATGCCGAGCTTGTGGGGGGATATTAAGATACTATGCTGAGCTGGTTTGGTTAATAATGATTTGTGCTGATGAGCTGGTTTGGTGAATGATGATGTATGCTGATGTGTTGTACACTTGTGTCAAGATAAATGCACAAAATGTGAGAAGCTGATCTGTAGAACTTGATATAGCAAGATTGCCATTGGTTAGAAGATTCAGCTAGTTAGTAATTATATTATTACACGGTAGTTAATTTTCATTTGTAAGCAACTAATTCCCCAACAGCTGCAAACCAAAACTCTTCATGTATTTGAATTGATTTGAGCGAGATTGATATGGTAGTATCAAAATCAAAATAATATCAAATGAAAAAAGACAAAGAATAATTTCAGTATATGAATAAAGAAATTATAAATAATTGGAATGAATGAATTTAGAAAGAATAATTAGAATGAATGATAAATAATAACAAGCAATAAAACAACTAAGAGAGAGAGAGTTTTGATAATACATGCAGATTATAGGTTAAAGTGGTAAAAAAAAAAAAATTGAGTGGAGTTATTCTTATTTGCTTGTCTTTAAACATAATTGTATTAGAATAGGAGTTTAAAGAGGACTTTGGAGGGGTGCCAATAGTCCATCTCTTTCTAAACACATCCACTTTTAATTCTAAATGCACTAGTCTTAACTAAAATCGTAAAATCCAATCCAAAAGACTACTAAAAATATTGGATTTGATATTTTTCTTACATTAAAATTATTGAGTTGATATTAAAATTATTTACAAGCAACATATTGGAGTTGATACTTTCCTTTTTCTTTACTATTAAAATTATTTATAAATCTAAATCTCAACTTAAAAAACAATAACATTTGCGATCAAACATTTGAATTTATACTTAAATCTTAATACAATGTGTTACTCATTTATTGGATCATAAATTTCATAAATAATAAAATTATTTAATCACCATTAAATAGATGAATGACACATCAGTTGAGATTTAAATTGAAACTTATATATTAGGATACCTAGCATTGCTCCCCAAAAAAGACTTTACTCATTTGCCATATCTAAACCTTATGGTATTAACCTCTTATTAGAGTTGATATTTTTATTTCATTTTAGCTTGTAAGGACTATGGGGACAGGAAACTTACAACCGATACATTATCTTTGTATAAAAAATCGAAAAGGTTATTTAAAAAAAAAAAAAATAGAAAAGAAAAGAAAAAGATTGGCTTTCTCTATCACGTATCCATTAAATTATTTGCAAATACAGGGTAATAGATGGATCTAGCAATCTTCAGCCCTAGTAGACCATTTTTTACTATCTTTTCCGCAAAGTTGTTCTTTCTGATTATACATAGTGTCAGATTGGTTGGTTAGTCTTGCACGCTTGAGCAAGTGAAGAAAATGGAAGCTAAACGTGATTACAAGCCTCATGCAGTTTGTTTCCAATGTCCAGGTCAATGCCACATAAAAGCCATGCTTAAATTGGCTGAACTTCTTCACCGCAAAGGCTTTCACATAACTTTTGTCAACTTCGAGGTCATCCAGAAACGCTTCCTCGAATCAACAAGAGGAGGTTCTGAACCACCCATCAATCGGAGGGTTCTTTACACAAAGTGGATGGAATTTAACGATTGCGAGTCTAAGTGCTGGTGCGCCCATGATTTGCTGGCCTTTTGAGGGAGATCAAATGTCAAATTGTAGATACACTTGCACTGAATGGGGTGTTGGCATGGACATTAATGGTGATGAAGATGTGAACAGAGATGAAGTTGAGAAGTTGGTGCGAGAGTTGATGGTGGGAGAGAACAGTGAGAAATGAGAAACAAGGCCATGGGTTGGAAGAAATTGGCAGCCGAAGCTACAGCTCCTTAACGGCTCATCATCTACAAATTTGGAAAAGCTGTTAAATGAAATTCTTTTCTCAAAGGAGAGCTTACAAACACCAAATTGATGCAATCAACTTGTATGAATTTGATGTCAACTTCTGTCATAAGAGTAAGAACTATGTTGATATTTATATTTCTACAACCAAAAGTACCAGGTTTCTAAATTCATACGATTATATTGCAGCTTATGTTTGCCAAGCATATACTAAAAGTTAATATTCTTTTAATTAAATCTTTCCCTTTGCCAAATTTAATTACCCTCCATTTTATATATTTTAGTCAAATCTTTGTTGGTGAGTAATTTTTGTTTTGATTTTAGAAGTCGTTGTTGTTGTTATTATTATTATTATTATTATTATTATGCTTTAAATATGTTCATCCTTTAATAATTCTGTCAATATGCTCTAAATATGTTTTCCCCATTATGTTTGCCAATATAATTTAATGCATGCTAATTGAAAAACAACTGGTAATTAATTCATTAAACATCTAATATTAATTATTAAATTACTTGAAAACATACAATAATTTAAAGAAAGAAATAGTAGAGTTTAATAATATTTAATAGATTAAAAAAATACTATTATAACTATTAATTTTTTAAAAGAAAAATAAATAATAATTATAGCTCTCTCTCTCTCTCTGTGATAAAAAATAACAAAACATTAATAGAAGAGAGAGATACTCATTCCGTAATATTGAAGAGTGAGAAGCATATCTTGTTTAAAGATTCCTAATTGAAATGTCTTTTAGAGTGTTCAATGCTGATGTGGCTCCTCAAAAAAGAAGTATAATCTTATTTAAAGAGCTCTTTTCGTGACGCTCTTATTCTTTCTTACTAGGGCATAAATGTCGAACTTATTTAACATTAAAAAAAAAAATTAAAGCAAATTAAATCGTGAACAAATACAAGTTAAAGGCCTCTAAAATCTATCAGTAGATAGATGAATAACGAATGTAACTTTCGTTTGCCGAAAAAGATTGATTCTATGAGCAATTATATTTAAGCACGATGCTTCTCTTAGAATGAGGAGAGAGAGAGCTTACACAGCAACCCAATAAACCCACTAAAGAGAGAACAGGTACGAAAATATAAAATTCAAGGCATGTAGTTATGGTGCAGCTTGCTCAACTGTTGTCACTGATTTCTTTCTCATTGACCAAAATGCAGTGAAGTAATGGTTCTGCAAAGATGATCAAACATAATGAGGCCAAACGACCATGGTTTAGCACAATACCTATCATTACCCAGGGCCTGAAATACAAACACGCATAACTGTAGATGTCCTTTCGACATATGAAGCATTCAAAAAGCAAATTGACACACCTAACACAGCGGATATGGATCCCTATGCCAACTGGAAAAATAGAATTACAATGTGCACGGCAGAAAGCTTACTTGCATCATAGACCGGGGATTAGTAGTATAGGTTGTCTCAATGGTCTTTTCCTTCTGCATTCCAAGACCAAGTAAAATTACACATTGCTAAGCAAACAAGTAATTCATGCAGTTACCCAATAACAGATAAACATGGGCCTAAGTTTACCTCAAACTCAAAACCATAGTGTAAAGCAACCCGCTTTACATCTTCTAAACTCAGTTCAATCGACATTTCCTAAACCATGATAAAAGCAACAACATCACCATGATAGAAGTCACTAGATATATCCTCAGCATGTGTAGGTATGAGTTTTAAGGAAATGAAGCTTACATCTTCCTGCCCATACAAATCTGCAAAGTGATAAAGTAGCGGCCCCAAATTTATCCAAACCTGTCAACCAAAAAATTTGTTAAGTACACCACGAAAGTACTGAGACACATGAAATGATAGAAAAAAAAAGACGGGGAAAAAAATAAAAAAAAATTAATTGATCCAAACACAGTAAGAACCTACACCACCATCTTTGAGAATTCTTGATATTATTTCAATGTATTCAACAATGTTATGTGCAGTATCAATAAAGAAGCAAGTTACAACTGCATCCCAAGCTCCTGCAGATACCATTAAAAAATGGAAATAAGAATTTCATGATAATGTAATAAAAAAAAATGAATAAAAATGAGGCAGTATTTGTATGTCTTTAGTAAATTTGCGGACAACATGATGTTCTGGATCAAAATTAAAATGTTATATTGAACCAAACACGCAAAACATGCAGATGCTGTTTTGATGGAGTGGGGTGGCAGCTGCCTGCAAAGTCTTTAAAAGGCATGCAAAGCTGATTCTAATGTCCACAATAAATTTGGCACAGCTAAAATTTGGCACAGATCAACATTTGGATGCCTCTTCCCCTTCAATCTCCTACATAGATAAAAGAAGCTAAGGTAGATACCTCTAGGATTCAAACACTTCGTACAAGCCTATGACGAGGGAATCCGATGCCAGAAAATTGCAGATAAACTATATTAAAAACTCTGAAATCTATGAAAGCTCAACAAGTCTATGGATAATGATTGCAGGAGCTACCATGATACTGGTCTAGCGTTCACTAATATTATTAATAGAGTAATGCTAGAGATCCCAATAGTTGAGTCCCACCTTGAATCTCAACTTATGTGACATTCATCTATTGTAGAATATTAATTTTTCCGTTTATAAAATTACTATCCAATAGATGAATGACACATAATAGTTGGGACTTAAGTTGAGACTCAATGTCCCACTAATATTATTGTTATTAATAACCATATCAAAAACAATATATATCCAATATTAAGAAATAAGATATATGACAAAGAAATCATTTTAGTTTCCTACCTACTTGGCTTGGGTCACTGTAGACTTCAACAAAGTCACCACCGCACATAGAAAAACCTTCGGTAATCCCGGCACTGCTCCCAAGGAAAGTAAATGATGCAGATTAGAAATGAAAATTATATCTTTTATCCAGAAGAAAAATGGAGTTGTAGAGAAAAATTTATCCAAAATAAGAAAAAATCAGGTAGCAAGTTTTTCTAAAATATGTTACCAAGAACACAAGTGCATTATTTAATTTGTCTACCACCTAGCCATCCATGAAATGAAAATGTCATGCAAATCAAAACATTTTAAAAACTTGGACTACTCGACAAGCAGCCAGATTCTCCTTACTCTGGGATAAGCAGGACCCAGTTGAGAAGTCTTTAGCTTGGGTCACTCAAGATAGCCTCCAAAAGGCCAAATTTTGGGAAGTTACAAAAGTTAAAGATAACAAACTATATGGCAAGTGAAGAATTAGAAAGGGAAAAAAGACATGTGCAGCAGTATGAATACCTTGCCGGATGAATGTCTGGGATTGAAACGGGACGAAGTTGGTAACTGTCAGAAAGTGAATTGCAATTGCTGTGGATCCAGGGATATATATTCCACTCCCCAGCAGTTTGAGTACTGAAGTGATCAAACAAAAAGAAAAATGTAGCAAAATGTAAATTCTTGTCAAAGATGAATTCTCATTAATTAATGAAAAAATGCATAAAGGAGTTCCATGGGGAAAATTTGACATAAGTTCTTACTGATTAAGAATAAAACTCGAGCATATCATCATGTAGTAGGAAAATTCATTTCCCTGGCTTAGAAAACCTGGTATGCGGCATGAAAAATGTTGGGTACTGTTGAAAATTAAGGGTTGTAATTGTAAAAATTCAACAGCTAAGGCAAACCTAGACAGGAGATCTCCAAAGCCAACCGCCCAAGACCAGCACCAGGGACTAAACAGGCAGGAGGACTGCAAACAATTTTATAATGTCAATAGATACTAGAACAGTTGCAACAGTAGTACAATACTAAATAGTGTTTTGAACATGACGTGATCAAGATGCGGTAAAATTATTGCAAGTAACATCACTTCTCAAAATGAGAAAATCAACAAAGAACTCCAGTATACCTCTCCTTGGATCGATTTGGGAACAGAGCATCAAGTTCTTCAAGAATAGGCTTGTAGCATTGATCACGTTCTGTTTTTCCCTGTATCAAACAAGTAAAATTGAAGAAATGAATAAGGCTTGGCTCCACGGTGTAGATGATAACTGCTAACCTAAAAGTCTTTAATTAAGTAAACGTTACCTCCGCTGCCCAGTCTCTAACTATATTCCTTATTATACAACGGACCTGAAAAGACAAAGACAATTATGGATTTCAGTGAGTGTCACATCAATTGTCTTATTTGACAATTTTCTATTCACGTATTGCTCCTCACTACCTACCAAATTCATCATAAATTAATATACAAATTATTTATTATTGTTTTTGCGACGGATACTGAAACCCAAACTATTCATATCCGAGATCAATAACTATGGCACACAAAACAACATAGCCGCAAGCAGCGTCAGAGAAAAAGAACCAATATACCTTATCAACATCAGCTAACGGAACATTCAACTGAATTGATGGATCCAACCAGTCACAAGCTGGTGAAGATACCTGAATTAATGGCCGGCAAGAAAATAGTTTAACTAGGATGCAACAGAACAATCTAAATTACAGAGTAGCAAAAAAGCGAGTGAGAGAGAGTACAAAATAATACAAATAACTTTTTAGTTGCATCTGAAGGAAAAGAAAAGCGGAAGTGAAGGTAACAAAACAAATCTATCTGTATGATATAGCGCAGCAACAATGCAATACTGTATATACATTTGAGTAAATATGGATCATGCCAACTAAAGGAAAAGTTCTTTTATATAGATTCTATAATTACATATCCCTGCCTATAGGATCTAGATAAAAGGGTAATAGCCTGTAATCTCTGACAGCAAAGCCATACAAATGGCTAGTTTCCAAGACTTTAGCACAAAGTTGCCATAATTCATTCTTTACAATACTCATTTCCCCTCTGTGAAAAGTCAATGCATGCAGTTAATCTAATAAATGATGTATACAGGATACTTTTTTACATTCACCAGATAAAATGCAATACCATTTAATTAGGCACTCCTTACATGGAGCATAAATTTGAGCATTAGGCTTGAGCAATATAACTTTATTAAGCTCAACTTCAGCATTTCACATTTGCATGGAGTCATCCCAGAAAGCAAACAGATACCAAAAATCAAAGAATTTAATATATAACAGGGTGATTCTTTTTTTAGGAGGGTGAGAGCAGGTCGGAGAGGTAAGTACAGCATCCAACATAAATCAAAATTTTAGAGAAAAGATACTAAAATATTGTTAAGATGAACAATTGACATTACATTTCCATTGGAATCAGTAAAATCATCGCTACAACTGTGGTTTGCCTCCTCTTTATTTTCTAAGTTCACAAGGCGGCTTGCAGCTTTATACTCAACGGGGCCTTCTGATTCTACCTCCTGTTGTTATCTACATAAGTCAAATTTCATAATGAAAAGGACATAAACGAATAACCAGAAAATGCATCTTTATCTGTTATCATTAACCAAACAGTTATCTAATTTGTGCAGAGACCTCATTTGTAGCCATCTCTTTTGCAGTCTCAACTACTTTACTCTGTTCATTGCAGCCGGCACGATCAGCTTTGGAACAACACATTCTTCCACTGCTTGAGGTAGAGTGACCAGAGCAAACATTCCTTCCATCAGACTGATTATCATAATGGGTACGACTAACATGAGAGTCCTCACAAGTATCCATGTCCTGGCTCATATCCAGCGGTGGATCAAATGCCTGCCAAGTAGATATTTCAAAAAGTCAAAATAAACAATGTCTATAAATCTATCACCCTTAGAAAGAAACATGGGCTACAACTCACTTGAAGCATAGCAAATATAAAATACGAATTCATTGAAATACACCTGCAAAATCAATAGCCAAACTAAGCAGTCAGCCAAGATGTTTCACTTAAGTCCATCATACAGAAACACAGCAGCTTTCAGTTCCAATAAATTTCATCACACTTGCACTAGCTGCTAAATGCTTAATGCCAGTAAATGCCTAGTTATAATATTGATAAAATAGTAGCAATATTCGATAATAATGAAAATTTTTACCTTCTTAGCTTTTTAAACTTCAAAGGGTAGTGGGAAAGTAAAGCCTGTAATGCATTATTTAAAAAAAAAAATTTAATCAACAGCAAAAAAAGAAAATAATAATAATAATAATAATAACAGAAACAGAAGATAAAACTACCTTGTGGGAAGGCGGAAGCTTTCTAAATGACCGTTCGTATCTTTTGACATCTTCTTCAGCGGCTTCAGGGTAGCTGTATTTCGAATAAACGAGGAGGAGTACATTAAATTATTTGCTAATCAAATTCAAATATAATTTCTTTTGACTATTTTTCATTTTTAAAAATTTTTAAAATATAACGATGGAGAATAAATAAATAATAAAATAAAAAGGTGTACTTGAGATAAGCGCTGATGATGCGACGAAGGGATTTGACTTCGAGGGCTTCTTCGAGCTTCCTTTGACGACGTCGTTCCTCGTCTTCCTCCGCCAACTTCACATCAGTCTCTCCACCTCCAGACATTTTTCTGGTAGCTGGTGCCTGTTCGAGCCTGGAGAGTGAGTGTGTGTGTGTGTGTCTCTGTCTCTCTGATTTCGCTCGTCTTCTTCAACTTTCTTCTGTTATCACATCATTCACGATTCCCACCAGACCTAATCAGAAGTTGGTTGGGCTTTTTACATGGGCTCACTTGCTGGCCCATCACGGCCCACAAAAAGTCTTTTATGGATAAATTTTCATTGATTTTTTTTTCTTTATTTTTTTAACACTCGGCTATAATATTTCTCAAAAAAAAAAAAAAAGGCTAAAGTACAAAACAACTAATCATTTGAAAATTCATTAAAAAAGAATTTCATGAAATTTACCATTCGTGTCCCTGAAAGACATTTGAAAATTAATTTTGATTTAGGTAAAGGAAACCATCCTTCAACTATCTTTAAAATAAAAATATAATAATCGCCGCGAATTTCTAATAATATTTCGGAATCACTCAACTTTTAATTTTATATTAATTAATCAATTTTTATTAACTCCATTGGGCATTGTTAAATAATTTAAAATAAAATATTATTTTGTCTCTTGAGCCCCTCGAAATATCTTAGAATCTTTAACAAAATAATTAATGTTAAGGCTTGATATAAAACTTAAAATAATTCTAAAAAATTATCAAAAACTTACTTTTAGTATTCTTGAGATGATTGAGGTATAATTTATATCATATTCATATTGTAGTGTTCAAAATCAAAAATAAAAAATATAATACCACCCAGAAGTAAAGCCTTACCAATGTTATGGAAATTGATTTATTTAATCAATGTTAAAGCTTCATCCTCGCTAAAGTGTAGCTTTCAAATTATTGCACCAAACTTACCATTGTGGTTCAAAAGTTGTTTTTTATCCTACACTTGTGATACTAAAAATTATCATCATCAACTTTTATTTCACAATTACAAACATTTCCCGAAGCAAAGCAAATGTAACTTTTAAGCCATAACCAAACAAGGCCTCAGTTAATAAGATCCATTGTCCCAACCACCAAAAGGGAAAGGAGGAGGAGATCATACACTTGAATTCGTATGCAATGAATATAACAAACGAACAGAATAATTTACACAGGATATTATACAACCTCCTTGACAAATTTGGCTGAGATAACCTTGAACTACTTCCAACAATGCAGCATTGGAAACAAAACATCACAAAGCCAAAATGACATCCAAAGCGAATCGTATACATACCTTTTGATGCTAATATCAATCTGTCCAAGTTATAAAAAGGCAGGCAATAACAAGCAAATAATAAGAAGCAAAAGAACATCAGTACCCTGATCTAACAATCGTCAATGTCTGAACAATATTTTTCAGTTAATACAGGTTTCTAAGAATTCATAACAAACTCCCTTTGTCCCCAAAGAAAATACATTACCTTTGAACATAATCACAGCTGACTTTTGAACAGTATGGAACAAAAGTGAGTTTTTGATAAGTTTTCCGAAACCAGACCACCTGTACATTCTCTATCCCCCCACCTAAGCTTCCAGTACCTTTGTCTGGAGTTTCATCAAAGAGCACCAAAATAAAGCTCCCCAGAAGATAAAAAACACTTCCAGTCACTAACTCCCATCCATCATTTTCATCATATTACACATTTTTATGCATCACCATAAATTCAAGATGAGCATTTAGGTATTTTCTTCCTTCTTTTTTTTTTTTTTCCCAAGAAAAAGGAAAATAGAACATAGAATGCTGAACCCTTAAAATGAACTCCCTCGTTAAATGCACAACCCTTGCTCCCAGTGTACACAGACTCCATCCTTATGCAAATTCAATTTCTCAAAGCATCCAAGGGAATAATACAATGAGATTACCCAGCAACAGCACTAAGACTTCCAAGACACATCATCCCTTCACTAACCTCGCACTGATTCGGAAATTATTTGGTTACCATGGCCAGTACATGGAATGGATTCAGCATTGGACTCACATTGGCTGGCAAAATTTCTTAGAGAATTCAGCTGTTCGTCGCTAGTGTGAGGAAGACTAGCACGTAGAAGCTCCCTGGGCATTTCTCGCTTTATAGCCTCTGAACTGTTAACTTCTGTGCTTGGCTGGGACTGCTTTATTGTCTCATATTTACTCATGCAATACTTGGTCAGAAGATCGAAAAAATTGTCAAATGAAGCATGCCAAAGGTCAAGATTACGCATGCTACCAGCAGCATGGGCTAGCAGTTCATTTGCTCTATCAAGAACTGATATTAAAATAATGGTAGCACTATCACCAGCAGGGCTTCCAAGGGGGCGGAGTGGTGGCTGCTCTGAAGAACAAACAACTGCAATAAGACAAGCGCTAAGTGAACGAAGGTCCATGGTTTTAACACAAGTGCATACTGTTTTTGCAAGATTACTTGTCGTCTCAGCTGCAGCTTGATCAGAAGGAAGGCCACCAAACAGAAACCTCAAATGACGGAAAATAGCCATACAGACAATTCTTGTGAGCTCACTACCAGGAAAGAGGAGTTTAAGGAACTTGATGAAGAGCTTCCGGCCCTTAGGAAGAGAAACCAACCTAAGGAACACAATATCATCCTTCAGAGCTAGCCCAACTGGGTGGCCGCTTTTGCCAAGTGGATCAACAAGCTGAAGTGACGCTGCCAATCCTTCCAGCAGGGCCTGCCGCCTCTGCCTAAGCTGAGCACCACCATCTTGAGTCTGACCAGATTGTAAGAGCCGGTCAATATCATCTATATCAAGAAGAAGAGAAAGGCCATCTTCAATAGTGATCCTAGCTGCAAGCATTGGTTCCTGTTCCAGAGGCTTCTCCGAGACTTGCTGGTCAGTGTTCCCATCAGAAGAACCAGAGGGAGGGTCCACATCCAGAAGTGGACGAAGCCTACGTATGGATGCGAGGGGAATTCTCCCAAGAGCATCAGTTTGAAGATGTTCTGTGCTATTACGAGCTCGAGAATGGAGCTCCTTCAAGTGAGACGGACAGAAATGGCTTTTCATCCTTGATCCGGTAGATTTTTTCGCAAGACTAGCTTGGTGGTAATAATCATCTATGTACGGGTCATTGCTATGTGTCGCTGCATGCTGCATTTTAAAAATAATTTCTATCTCTTCAGCTGTCATATACTTGGATCTGAACTGCACCCCCCCACTATCACTTTTCTGGCTACTAGCATCAGAGCTTTGATGGGACAAACGCGTACCACCTCTGCTTCTATGCGATGTTTTTGGCTTATGATCCCTAATATCAGCTCCATGCATTGCCTTGTGGGATGATGAATGATGGGCGCTGTATAGTTGGGATTGCAAAGCTGCAAAATGGGCCAAAGATGGTGGAACTGGATGGTGCATTCTTTGCTGTTGCAACTGCTGTTGTGGCGACATCAACTGCGGAGATATCAGGCCATTTTGATAGGGTAACTGTTGTTGCAGTAAATTGTGCAAGAGGCTGGAGTGATCACCATGTAACAGACCAGCATGGCTAACCCAGTGATTTTGTAGCCTGTTATTAAGAGAAAGGCCAGGCGAGGTGATCTGAGACATATTTGCACCATATCGCAAACCATGAGATAAGCCAGCCATATGAAGGTTAGAGCTGGATACAGGAGAGAGATTTGGCGCAGTGAAGGGTGACTGAGATCCACCAGCTGGAGAGGGAATATTCAGATGGCGTGGTGAAGCCTGCTGAGACCTGCTACCGGGAGGAGGGAAAGATGTGAAACTTGATTTGGGAACAAGAATTGGTTCGCTAGAGAAATGATGCTGTGTTGGCTGCTGGGGATATGAGGATGTTCTGTACAAAGGTTTTGATTCTGAAAAATGAGCAGAAGAAGGTTGTGGTTGGGATGACCATCTCTTTCCTTCCTCAGAATTTTCTAAGTCAAGCATTTGCTGATCTAACCAGTTCCCAAATTCTCCATCTTGTGCCCAATCTGTAGCTGTTGAACCTGAAAAAAATTGACATCAGTTAGGGCAGGAAAGAATCTAAGAAGCTCAAAATATTCAAAGCTCTTGTGAATTGTGATGAACAAATTCATACAACTGTAATATTGCTTCAAAAACTGGCAAATTGAAAACCTTCAAACCATTTGTCAATTAGCATCACTTAACTAATAAAAAGCAGAGATCAAAAAAATAAACTTGTAGGTTTAATGCAATGAAATCTAATGAACCATAAATTTGTATCCTGATATAATGTTTTGGAGCCAAATTAGTCATCTTTTTTTTATTTTTTTTTCTTTTTTTTTTCTTACCTGTTATCCAAATTGAATTCTGGTTTCTTATACATAAATATCAAAGGGCAATTAGCAAATCCTCAAATTCTACTACACCATAGATAAGAAACTAGTCCTTTACTCTAATATTGCATGTATAATTCAACTGGTCCAACATTCTCATTCATAAATAAGAAACTACACCATTGTGGTGGAAGAAACAATAGCCAAAACGCTAAAACCACCAGAGAGTGCGCGAGCAGAGAAAAAGTACCCTCAAGTACCCACCTATAGGTCTATGAGTATCCTTTTCACTCATGGGAGAATATAGTATACATAACATGCCTTTTGAGAGTAGATAAATACGTTAATAGTTGTCTTGTGACAGAATCTTAACTGTGCAAAGTAGTGAATGATGAGATAAAGATGCTTTTGGACACAAAAAAAATTGCATGATAGTGGGCTACAAACCATCAGCTTCAAGCCTACTTTTAACTTGTGTTTAAATTAGGTGTTACTGTTAATGGTATGCCAAGCAAAACTACTGTTTAGTAGCAAGCAATTAACACAAGTGATACTATAACACATTTATGTATCAGCTTAAAGGTGAATTGTCTGATAACTATTAACTTTGAAATAAAGCATTGTTGTACAACATCCAACAACATTGATAGAGAGACTAGAACGAGGATAGAAAAGACTTTGTCAAATGACAGAGCACTAATTTGCTTTACTGTGAAACACTACTGCAGTTTAATTAAGCTCTTAATTCTTCCAGATTGCAATCAGCAGTTGTTGCACGTGTTCACTAAGTCCTAATAATCACCAAAGCCAAGAAATACCACTGATTGGCAGGAAGAAAATTCCCCCCCTTCAGGACTTTTACACAACATTTCACATATATATATCATCACAATTGCATTTATGACAAACATTCATAAAGATCTTCAGAAAAAATATAGAAAATATCAAATGCAGATTTCTAAAATCAGAACATTTTTACTTGTGTCAAACAATTGACCAACACATCCCACTACATCATTCACAGAAGTAAAAGATCGCTTCAGACTGACATAGTCTTTTACACATACAACTTGCAGCTGTGATTTCATAACATGTATAACGTTAAAAAAAATAAATAGAAATAAAAATAAGAGGTAATTGGCAGAGCAATCTATGAAAATTTGAAAAATATTCCAAAAGATTAAGGCAGAATAATAGAAAAAAATTTCTACTCACTTTCCCTTGAAAATGATCCAGATCTATCACCAATAACTCCCGGGTTTCGTGGTCCTGTCACAACTCTGTTCAACTGCAAGGCAGAACAATTTCAGAATCTACCTTAACAGAAAAACAAATGCAGAATCTACCTCAGAAAGCTAGTTACTTTAAATTTCCACTGATACATAAGTGAGAGAACTATCCCGAACGACAGTTAAAACGACAGAGCAATAATTAATCATTTGGTGTAGTCATTTAATGTCTGGATTCCAATTTCAACCACACCAATAAAAATCAGTGAAGGGAATCTAATTGACAATAGCTACCTTGAATTTTACCTTCAAACACATGTATGAGCCTCTATTAATGCAGGATCTCAGTAACTACTACTAAAATTTCTTTGTTCCTCAAATATATTAGCATGTATAATGGTGTGCCATTTCATATGGGCTCCAAACTTGGCATGTATTTGACTACCATATAATTAAAAAGAGGAAAGAAAATACAGTGCTAATCATTCTTAAAAAAAAAAAACAACAGAAAATGGAAAATATTCATACATATTAATATTACCAACTGTTGGAGGCTCCTCAGCCACAACTTATTTTTTTCCTTCTCTGTGACTCAATTATGACTCTCAGCCGTACTAGTAGGTGAATGGGCTTACAGTGTAGCATGTATAAAAGTTTACATTCACAATTTGTCATGCATACAGTGAACAGTATATTTTGATCAGCATTTGAACCAATAAAAGGGAAAGGGTCTGACCTTTGCAAACGTAGTAGCCAAATCATCCACATCAGACAAAGAGCCTAAACCTAAACCCTGCAAACCAAATAGAAAAAAGAAAAAGCTAGGGCCACCTCATCAGTGTGTTATTCAGTAGGCAGTAAAAGTGAAGTCAAAATTTGAAACAAAAAAATGAAAAATTCAGCCTCACAGAGAGAAATGATGGCAAATGCCATCAATAATTTTCTTTTGTCAGCAGCCATCAAAAATTAAATCAAGAAAAAAATTTGCACATCTCATAAATAAGCCCAAGAAGATACTGCATTTCTCTAAGAGATCAAATATGCAGAAAATAAATTCATGCAACTGCATTTGCACCTAAATATTTATGAAAACTTACTAAAAGTTATCATAATAAAGAACAATAACTAACTACTTAATTTCCACAGCAGACCCCCAATTTCCTAGTGATGATGAACAAAGAAGAAAGAAGTCCAAAGCCAAGCGAGTTGAACAAAATTGAATTCAGTTCCATAGAGGATAGAGTATTTTCCCCATTGGAACTTTCAAACCTTCTCCTAATTCTTTCTAACTAAACTGCCAAAAAAATGAAATAAAATAAATGCCATTGCCATCTATCTACCAAGGATAATCATTTACCATTTATCTCAAAAGTTCACTGACAGAATGGATGCCCAAAAATATATTGTTGCTGTCAGATCTCGAATAAAGATGAGATTTTGTCCTCTATATGTTCAGTGGGATGGACTTAACTTAAAAGACAAAAACTAATATCCTCCCCATTTTTAATGCAAAATGTTTCATAGGTTTCAAAGCCTACAAAGAATCAATCACCTTAGTACAAAACACCAGCCAGATCAATTATACAGTTTCCACAGAACTAAAATTATATTACAATATAAAACAAGAAAGAAATCTTACTTCTCCTTTGTCGAACAAATGATACTCATCATCAGTTACCGATCCAAAGACAGGAGCATTATTATCTCCCTCATTTTCCAGTCCCCCTAATTCAACTTCCTCCCCAACGTTTTGACCGAAAAATTCATACTGGGACGCATCAAACATCGCACTCCCTGCAGCACAAATCATCAAGTAACAAAACCAGTTAACAACTCAATGAGCAAATCAACACAACCCGCTGCCCAGTCAATAAACTTCAATAAACACGTACAAGAGACCATTTTTTTTTGGTTGGGTAAAAATTAATACTTTGGATTTCTAGAAGTGTAAAGAAATGATTTTGGAAACAAAGATTTAGGGATTCGGAGAGATACAAAAAGAGAGAGCTAACCGGATGAGGTGCGAGTGAAGTTGTTGAGGAAATCTTTGCTACCCGATCTCTCCATATTTACAGAGCAAACCAAAACCCTAAAATGATGAAACAGTGAACTAAAGAGTAGGGAACATGATCGTTCGTCGGAACCCTATTTAGGGTTTTGGTTCTCCCCCTGTGAGAGAGAAAGGGATGGGAGAGAGATGATAAAAACGAAAATCGAAGATCAGATTTAAGGCAATTTTTAATTTTAATTAAAAAAAAAAAGGAAAGACTTTAATTTTTAAAAAAATAAAAAAATGGGGCGTAAAAGAGACACATGTGCACGCTGATGACAACGACGGTCAAGGGCCAGCTAACGCGTGTTCTCCTGTAGTTGTATTCTTGCAAGCAACTGTGTTACACGCGCACGCCTCCTTACCGTTTTTCTTTCAGATCCCTATATTTTTACGTAATATCATATTTTCCTATAACGTTTCGTATGTCATCATTATAACCCACACGTGGGTTTTATACTCCTATTAATTATTACTTAACCTTTGCTTTGCATGTTGACCGACCTTGACCTTATGTAATAAAAGATTTTTTTTTTTTTAAGAATACGCATGTCTTACTTCGATTATTCAGTGATATTATATCATGTACTTCTGTTGTAAGTTGTGACTATATTTTTTTTTTTTTTGAATAAAATGATGTATGGTAAAATTTTGTTACATTATTTGTTATACGTACAAAATGATGTAAAATCCTACATGTTATAATTCCAAATGTTTTTTCAAGCATTGTGAATGAGATTTACATCATGATTTCAATTTTCATCCATACAAGCTCTTCCAAAGTTCTTCTCTTTCCCACTCCCAACCCACACCGTTTATGGAATCACAACCTAAGAGGTATATATGATATTCTTCAAACCTCATGTGAAATTTTTGTTTGTTCTTAACGAATATAAGATTTTTATACTATTTAAAGTATATATTTATACTATTTAAAGTTTAGATTATATATATGTAAATAATATTATATATCAATATCATAAAATATACATGTGTATCAATATTTTACACACTTATACTATTAAAGTTATAAATTTATATAAAATTTTATAAATAAAATATTGTGTATATGTCTGTCTTTTAAAAAAAAATAAAAAGAGAGAATCATGTCTAATATTTGAATTTTAATGATAAGAACTTAAACATTAATTTAAAATAAAAAATATAATCGTGTCATTGTTCGGGTAAATGGGTCAAGAATTTTAATCTTAATTCGAAACGAAAAAAAATCGTGTCAACCTAAACTCGACCAATTTAATAATCATGTCGAATTTAACGACTCATACTTATTTATTCGTATTGTATTTGTATCGGGTAATCGAATTGTATTAAATTTTGCCAACTCTACCCCCACACCGTGTATGGAATCACAACCTAAGAGGTATATATGATATTCTTCAAACCTCATGAAAGATTTTTGTTCGTTCTTAACGAATATGAACCTTTTAGCTGGTGTATGTGGAGGACGACAGTACAAGATCATCTGATCAATTGGTCCATTTAGCTTTGCAGAATTTAAAAGGATTAATTGCATTACGCGATTCTTATTCGAGATTATCACATAAACGATAAAATAATAAAAGGATAAAAGTGCGGCCATTTTTTCTATTCTGGGTTGATGATGAGTTATAAGTTGATATATCTTTTGGTGGGGATTTTTTTCCCTTTTTTTAATTAGGGTACCTCATTTATAATCATTTCCTTTTTTGAATGCTGAGGAATTGAAGTTGACACATTATTAAAAAAAAAAAGATTTAGAAACAAAAATTGTACGCACCAACTCACATTGAAAAGTCTTTTTTTTTTTTTTCTCTCTCTCTTTATGAGGTACAATAATGAAGTCGAGAAAATCATTTTTTATTTCTAAATTATTTCCATTGCTCAATTGTTTACAGACAGATCATGGACTTCCTTGCGCGTATGTAGGCATGAAAATAACGTAAGTAATACGTATAAATAATAAAGTCAAAAGCATAAATGATAAATCAGGGTCAGCCCATAAATCGTGCTTAGAAAAAGCCTTTTTAAGGAATTTATTAATTACGCTTGATGAAATGAAAATGCTAGTACTAACTGTACTGTGTTATTTGATGTATGGTCTTATGATTATTTACGAAGAGTTCACATGCTGAATAATTATAATAATATATAATCCTTGCTACAATATTATAATCTTCACACGTAGAATTGACCTAGTAGAAATTTGAGAATTGAGCTGTTATGTATCCATAAAACACCCTAGTGGTCAATTTGATAATACTATAGTTTTTAAAATAATTACCATTAACTATATTATGGAAATAATTAGCTGTAAAAAAAAAGTTAAATGTTTGATAAATTTTATTTTTAAAAGTACTGTAAGTTCTAAAGACAGTTATATGTATTTCGTAAATTTTAGTTAGATGGCTATAATAACACAAATGACGAGAATCGACAAAATATTGAATAAAATTTATTTATATATTTATATATAATTTTTTTATTGATATAATAATTAATAACTTAAAAAATATTTTATTTTATTAATTTTATTTTTATTTTGATATCTGACTATAATTGATGATGATAATAATAATAATAATAATAATACCCTCTTAAAATTTAATGATTTTATTTCCTAATTTAATGATCTTAAAATTCAAAATCAATGCTTCTTAAAATCTGCCGGAGGATGGAGAGACTTTATCATAAGTGATTTTAAAATGAATTTACCACACACCAAAATTAGTTTTTAACTTTTCAAAATAATGTTTAAGCTTTTTAAAAGTAATCCCAAACAGGCCCAAGAGGATGTGAAAGACATTGATTCATAGATGGATAATAATAATAACAGTAAAAACTATTTTACCTCTACTTGGAGAAGATTAAATGTGGGAATAAATATTGTTGAGTTTTTTTTTTTTGTTGGCGGCGATATTCTAACTTAAAATTTTTTTTTTGCTTAAAATTTAGAGTGATTGATTTCGAAAAATCTAATGACGAATGAATAACCATGATTAAATGCTACTTTCACTTTTAATATCTATTATTAGATTGCTTGAAATCAATAGCTTACGTTAAAATTTAAGTTAAAATAGCCCCACCTTATTTTTTTTTTAAGATTAATTTCTCTGAAATACTCTAATTTCATTTTAACAATTTCATTTTATTCCCTCCTTAAAAGAAACAGTCTATCAAAATAATTATAATTCTTTTTAAAAAAAAAATTCAGTAATGGATATCTACAGTTGAAGAATCTCTATCACCAAACGACCACTTAAAATCCTAGTTAGATTGAAATAACAAATACTAGTGCAAATGTACTGGACTCCTGCAACAAGATATGAAGAATAGTTTTATAAGAATTTGATATCCGTCCAAACGTTAACTTTAAGGATCACAAATTAAACACATCATGCATGCAAGAGAGAAAATTTTAATTGTGAAGAAAATGTGCAGTGTCTGCATGCATTCAATTTATTCATATTCGTATGAGAAAGTCATCTCTTCATAATTCATACGTTACCTAACAAAGAGGTGTTTTTAGCATTTTGCCGCCAAACAAAGCACATGTATGTATATATAAATTTCTCTTCTCCTCGTTTAAAAGGCAGACCAAGACTCAGTCCCAAAGTCTCAGCGTCCCGTCTCTTTTTCATGTTAACATAAGTTTCAAAGTCGCTTTCATTTCACAAGACATATCGTTCTCCGTACTCATTGTTTTGTCAACTTTTTCTTTCATCACAACGCTTGACATTTAAACAAGTTTCTTTAATTTCAAGATCCCGCTGCCCTTTAATTGCTGCTGCCTCGCCTTCTTCTCAATTCAGTTTTATGTTTGTAACTTTTGGCAATGTTAATCCCTTGATGTGTATTTCTTTTGGTATGATATTTATTTACGTTCATGACTCTTGGTGCGATTTGATTACTTCATTTATGCATTGTTCATATATGTTATGATCATCTGGGCATGGTCTTAAAAACTGAAATATCATAGCTCTGATCTTTGTGTGACGTTGAATTTTTGTCCCCTCTTTTTCTGCTTTACACAAAATTCACACACCGTGACACATCTTTGGTTTTATTGATTCGGATTATAGTTCATCTTCATCGAATGCTTTTCGCCGGTTAAAACGGACAGCACAGGGCAGCGCATATTTTGAAGGTGGGGATTTATTTTTAAATATTGTATCTGTTATATGATTTTAGTACCATCTATTAGAATGAAGCTTGCTTAACGTTGTTCTCTAAGAAGTTGTATGAATAACAAAACAAGACTGTGAATTGTGATCGCCTTGCATCTGTGAAGCTTGCTTCTTCAAATTAATAAGGCTATTTTGTAATGATTTGTTTTGCTTTCAGCTATGGACATTGTGAGTGCAAATCGAAAGAGAAATTCTGCCGGCAGGGTTCTGGTGGCTTCTGTCCTCACAGCTGTTTTTATTTTCATATTCAGTCTGTCCCCCGATTCTAACAGCACCAACGCGGTATGTTTCTGATCTTAACAGAACATAATTTGTGGAAGGTCGATTCTTGTTTTAATGTGGAATGCAATTGTACTTATGGGTCAAAGTTTGACGATTTAGGCTTCTGTTTTTGTTCTCCAATGTAACATCTCCTTCCATTACATTTCCAGTTCTCCAGGCATGAGCTAGGCGTGACTCATGTCTTAGTAACCGGAGGTGCTGGCTATATAGGCTCTCATGCTGCTCTACGACTGCTAAAAGATTCATACCGCGTTACAATAGTGGTATCTCTCATTCCAAAAGAAGCTTTTCATTGAAACCAATTTCAGTTAAGCTACATATACATTAACTTGTTAACTCTTGCTTCCTTTGACAGGACAACCTGTCACGAGGGAATATGGCTGCTGTTAAGATTCTGCAAGAGCTATTCCCCAAGCCTGGGCAACTTCAGTTCAATTATGCTGATCTAGGGGATGCACAAGCGGTACTAAATGACATTAAGACAATCATGGGATAAGGATCTCATTAAACTTCTGCCTTAATCTTTTAATTGCATTAACATCTGACTTCTCTTCGTTCAGGTCGATAAAATCTTTGCAGAAAATGCATTTGATGCTGTTATGCATTTTGCGGCGATTGCTTCTGTTGCTGAAAGTACAATTGAACCTCTGAGGCATGATTTGTTCATCTTTGAACTTTAGCTGGAATGTAAATGACAAAATTACATTATAATATGACGTCTAATAATCACCATTTCATGCAGATACTATCACAATATTACATCAAACACCATGGTAATTTTAGAAGCAATGGCAGCACATAATGTGAAGACACTGATCTATTCCAGTACTTGTGCAACTTATGGTGAGCCTGATAAGATGCCAATTACAGAATCAACTCCTCAAGTGAGATCTCCAAAAGCAATTTTTGTCAACTGTAAAAAGAAATTAATATAGGAATTATGAGAATGATTAGTGAATTTGTGTTTTGTACACTCATTTATATTAGTTTATCAATACAGAAACCGATTAATCCATATGGAAAAGCCAAGAAGATGTCAGAAGACATCATAATCGACTTCTCCAAAACCACCGATATGGCTGTCACGATCCTGCGGTAAGTGATGCTAGAAAAATTTTTCTTGTTTTTCTTGTGTTTTTCATTATTCTTTATCCTGTTTTTTGGTCTTCGGAGTTCTCCTTTGGGATAAAGAAATTGGTCACATCTTTGGTTTAACAAACCTCATGAAAATTTTATCAAGCAATTTGTTAGCTAAATCTTATATCACGAGTCATAATGAAAGTTCTTTTTTGTGCCAAGGGACTGACTTCCATATTGCTGTAATTCAGATACTTTAATGTGATTGGATCGGACCCGGAAGGAATATTAGGGGAAGCTCCCCATCCAGATCTACGTGAGCACGGCCGGATATCTGGAGCGTGTTTCGATGCAGCACGAGGGATTATTCCTGGAATTAAGGTCCCCCTTCTTTTCTATCTTTTCTCTGCTTCCTTTTTTGCTCCAAAAGCTGAAAATTGTCTGGCTCATATTCTTACCTGGAAGATAATAAATGCGCACACAAGAAATGAGATTGCTTAATTATGCAACAATTTCAGGTTAGAGGAACAGACTATAACACCGCTGATGGCACTTGTGTGCGCGACTACATTGATGTCACAGACTTGGTTGATGTTCATGTGCTAGCTCTTGCCAATGCAAAACCCGGGAAAGTTGGCATCTACAATGTTGGCACTGGAAAAGGTGATTAGCACTTACTTTTTTCTTAAACCCCCTAAACTTGGTTTCCTCTTCTCTTAAACTCATAAACTTGTTCTTAAATAGGCTTTAATTGCAGTAATAATCTCAAATTCATGCTCTATCCTGAACATTGTTTGGTATGAATTGCAGGTAGATCAGTGAAGGAATTTGTGGAGGCCTGTAAGAAGGCAACAGGGGTGAACATAAAGGTTGAATATCTCAGCCGCCGGCCAGGGGATTATGCTGAAGTTTACAGTGATCCTTCAAAAATAAGGGATGAGCTTAATTGGACAGCAAGGTTTACAGATCTCCAAGGGAGTTTGCAAATTGCATGGAGATGGCAGAAGAAGCACATCAATGGATATGGTCCTGATAACAATTAAATATATGTCTCTGCTCATTGCAGTAGCTCAGCAAGTTTGAGCTTAGACAAGCTATTCTTTTAGTAGTTCGAGGGTTTGGGCTCAGAAAATAAAGGCATACATAAAATAAGCAGATGATTTCCTCGACGAAGCAAAACTTTGTATTAATAGAGGCTATAGTAGGGAAATGAAATAACAGTTGAAGATCATACACACTGTCTGGGATAAGCACAGAAGCTCTTTTCTATCCAAACACTTTCCATTTTACAACCTTACATAGTTTCAGAACGAAAAATGTTACAACTGACTATTGAGTCATTGTTCATCTGCCAAAGCAAGTAACAGAAGCCTTATGATACAGATTGTCAAAATAGCGGCCTGAGTACCAGATAAATACATACTTACTCAAAGAAAACAGCTTAACCTATGATCATATGGTACTGAACTAAAAGATAAACACTAAAGAGTCAATGAATCGTGTATATATACAATTGTATGAGCTTGCAAACATTTGACTGACATTACCACGGCATGCAGGGCATCAATAGTGAACAAATGATTAAAACAGTGGTACCCTTCGGTGTCCTAGTAGATGAGAAAATCATTTCAGTCATAGATTGCCAAGAGCTAGATATTCACTGCTAGACATGTGACTTGTGTTTCTCATCTGGGCAGCTAAAGTCTTCAATATATAGCAAATCTCTGCTGTTCTAGACTGTTTCGGATCACCCGAGAGAAAAGTATGAATCTGGTTTTTAACCTCTATCCAGCTGCATCCAGGTTGTTTTTGTGAACCACTACCTTCCATGGACACCCTCACTTTCTGCACCTCATCCCATCTGCCCGCCTCAGCATGCATGTTGGACAAGAGTGCATAACGGGAAGTTTTCTGAGGTTCAAGTTCCGAAAGCTTCTCAACAGCAATCCGACCAAATTTTATATCTTGGTGCATCCGGCAAGCTCCTAGTAACGTACCCCATATTCCTGCATTTGGCTTGATCTTCATTCCCCTAACCATTTCAAAGGCTTCATCCAACCTTCCGGCACGACTTAGCAAATCAACCATGCATGCATAGTGTTCCACCAGAGGTTCTATGGCGTAGACTTCAGTCATGCTTTCAAATAATTTTAAGCCCCAATCAACCAGGCCAACATGACTGCACGCAGAAAGAACCCCAATGAAGGTAACCGGATCAGGAGCCACACCTTCCATTACCATCTCCTCGAATAGTTTGATTGCCTCTGTCGCATTCCCATTTATGGCATACCCAGCAATCAAAGAATTCCAAGAAATCACATCAACTGGATCTCCATCTTTGAATAAAAGTTCAGCATTTTGAATGCTTCCACACTTAGCATACATGGTGATCAAGGAATTGCCAACAAACAGATCCTTCATATATCCACTCTTAATAGCCAGATGGTGAATCTGCTTCCCAATTTGCAGAGCAGCAAGGTGGGCACATGCACTTAGTGCGCATGAAAGAGTTGAGTGGTCAGCTTTCTTCCCTTCCTGTATCATCAACACAAAAATCTTCAATGCATCCAAATGGAATTCATTTTGCAGAAAACCTGAAATAAGTGAATTCCAAGAAACCGTATTCCTCATCTTCCCCATCTCTTCAAAGATCTTAACTGCATTATCCATTTGTCCAATTTGAGCATAACCAACAATCATAGTGTTCCAAGTAACTACGTCTTTGTTGACCATTTGTCTAAATAGATTAATAGCCTCCTCCATTCTTCCACACTGAGCATATCCTTTAATCACGACATTCCAACAAACAATATCATGGGTCCCCATCTTATTGAAAATTTGGTTAGCTTCGTCCATTCTTTTATTTTGAACATATCCAGAAATCATAGCAGTTTGGGCAGCAATGTTCTTGTAAGGCATCTGATCAAGAAGTGTCCTTGCTTCATCAAGCTTAGCAATACGAACATACCCATCAATCATTGTAGTCCAAGACACATGATTCCTCTCTGGCATTTCCATAAATAGCCTAGCAGCCTCCTCAATTTTTCCTCTTCGAACATAAGCTGCAATCATTGCATTCCAAGCAACCATATTTCTAATTGGCATCTGGTCAAATAGTCTCCTAGCCTCAAGCATCCTACCATTTCGTGCATACCCACTTAACATTGTAACCCAAGAAACAACATTCTGTTGCGGAATCTTTTGAAAGAACTTCCAAGCAGAATCCAAATCATCCAATTCAACATACCCATCTAACATTAAGTTCCATGAAACCACATCATGTTCTTCCATTGCCTCAAAAAATTTCAAAGCGAAATTCATTTCACCATTCTTAGTATACCCGGAGAGCATTGAATTCCACGACACAATATTCTTAGACGGCATTGCATCAAACAGCTTCTTCGCCTCATTATAATTCCCTATCTTCGCATAAGCTGCAACCATCGCATTCCAACATGCAGTATCTTCTTTATTCGGAAGCAAATCAAATAGTTCCCTCGCCTTTTCAAGCTCACCTTTACGTGTATAACAAGTAATCATCAAAGCCCAAGAAAAGAGATCTGGTCTGAACATTTTATCAAATAGTTCACGAGCTTCTTTGACTTTATCATTATGCAAGTACCCAGCTATCATCGAGTTCCAAGAAACCAAGTTTCTTTGAGGCATTTGCTCAAACAGTTTGCGTGCATCGTTGACTCTACCATTCTTTGCATAAGCAGAGATCATGGCGTTATATGTTACGGTGTTCCTTTGAGACATTTGTGAGAATATCTTGATGGCTTCTTCAATCCGACCCGACTTCCCCAATTGGGTAATTTTTTGGTTTTGGTTGAAGATGTAACTGCCTTGTTCTCCAATTGGTTTGAGACTTGCCTTCATGGCTTACAATAACTGTATAAACGGTACATGCGAACGATGTCCTTTACAATTCACATTGAACTAACTACTACAAACATAATAGTTAGTGTTTCCATCAATCACTTTATGAGTTACGTCTGAATCGGTCTGAATCGGTCTATTATTTATCACTTACGAATAACTATGGACGCATCCAAAAATTTATCTCAGATTAAATGATGAGTTTTAAATTTATCAGTGAGAATTTTTTTATCTCAAAATAACTAATTATTTTTACCTCATTGATGGTAAACGAGGCTATAAAAGCAAATTGAAGATTGTCCATGGGTAAACTGAAGTTTACCATGACGACTTTAAGATGTAAAATATAAGCAATAGTTGCCTAGTGGGTTTATTTGCGTCCCTTTGACATGAGTTTGAAGCTCATATGTAAATTCTCTTCGCTTAGCAAATATCTTCGGGAGATACAATAACAATTTTTCAGCTCGCTCCTATAAAAAAAAAATCACGAATTTTGAAGACAATTTTTTCGTCTTTGACTCTTTGGCACGCCTTGTCTATTGGTCGCACTAGATAAAAGTCTGAAAAATTAATTAAAGAAGCATTTTTCATGAGAAAATAGAAATTTTACAGAAAAAAGAATACCTAATCCGTCGAATTATCAGACATCCATATAGCAGAAAGAAAAGTAATAAAAAGGAAAAAAAAAAAACTACATTTTCTAAAGTATGATGACACATGGTATCTCAGGACTTCAAAATGATCAAAACTTCTGCGGGGCCAATCAGTGCCCCTTAGTTATATGGTAATTGTATTTTTAAAAGTCCAATGCCTAAAACATTTCTTTGAACTACTCTTGAGTATTGCCATTTCTCCCAGGCCAGATATTTAAATCTCCAAAGCAAAAAACTGCAGCCTCTGTAAATTCGGCTCACTTCCATATTCTTCAGCTTTTATCTTTGCTAGAATGCACTGTTCCCATTTCTACCTGCCTACTTGCATTTTTGAACTATGAAGGAGGATAATCAGTGGTGAATCCAAGCACAACGTACTGATCTGATCATAACTCGTCGTGAAGCTCAGGTTGTGAGTCAATCTTGTCCTTTGCTGAGCCATCTGATTCAGATGCTGGCTTGTCGTTTTCTGTGTTATTTTTCTCAGTTGTGCTGGAGTCCTTTGCATCCTCTGCACTGCTCTCCGTTTCATTCTTTTTGGGCTTCCTCTCAGGTTTAGGCTTTGGCTTGGGAATTCTATTAATGCTGTTAATCTGGGAAAAAGACCAGGAAAAAGGAAAAAAGGGCAAAAAGAGCTTATAATGTTGTACATGACATGTAACCCACAATTACTAGTTGATCAAGGGCTTTTCAACAATACCTTGTCTTGCAGTTCCAATATTTTCTTATATACTTCTTCAGAGGTGAATGCTGGTTTGCTGAACTCAGAAGTCCTGAAATATAGACCAAAAAAAAAAAAAAACAAAATAAAAGAAACACGACACAATTATATAATGAATATGGTCATCGGTTTAGAAAGCACCTTTTTTCATCTTTGATCCTATTATTTTTATATTTGAGTTGATAGAAACACCAATTTCCTTAAGACTTGACAGCATGTAAAAATTTTTGGAAAGAAACATCCCATTTGGTCTCCAAGAAATATTCCAGAATACTTTCTTTAGTTTTATTAAAGGTTTAGAAAATTCAATATTCTTCAAAACAGAAGAGTAGGATTCGTGCCTATACCATGTGTTTAGCGAAGTTCCTGTCTAATTACATATTTGAACACATAAATATATCCTCAGGGATAAACATGCATGCATGCAACACCAAATATATACATATTAGAAAAAAGAAAACAGTATAAGGAGAGATGACTGCCTACGCTACACTAACGCTGGAAAAAGAGAATTTCAAATTTAGTAATAAATGAAAGTAAAACTCCCACAACTCACTTCTTTTGCTCATTCTCCTTCTCATCCAACCAACTCTTGAACTTGTCAGAATCTTTCAAAATCTGGAAAACAAAGCGTGTAAATTCCATGACAAATATGCAAGACAAAAGGAGCCGAGTCAGATTAAATATGAAAAAGGACCTCATCGATTCGATCTTTTGGAAGCCAAGGCTTGTTCGTCTCCCAATCACGAACAGTCTGCAACACTCAAGAATGAAAAGTTAGTGCACCAATCACATCTTAGTGCTGCTAAAGCGAACAAAAACCGAAACAACTATATTACAATAGAAACTTTAAAGCTCTTCAAGGTTTTGGCTTATTGAAGCCTTTCAATAAAAACTGTTTACACATAGAAGCAACTTATATGCAGCCTAATAGAACCATGTGTAGACATAAAAGCAAATTATATGCAACCAAAAGGGACCATGTCCCGGAGCATTACTAAAATAGTTATTGTTAATGAAACATTTATAGCAATCAAAATTTAAATTTTAAGGCAACACCAAATTTTTCCTTAATTTTGATAAGTAAAAATCCCCGAAATTTCTAGGGTAACTATCGAAATTTATCCCAGGCCACACTACAATTTTTGGGGAACATGTTACACAAAGGCCTTCGCGAGCATTCAAAAAGATACATGGTTCTAGCCAAGCAGGAAGAACTTTTGCCTATTAAGCTTCATGTAATTAAATCATGTGAAGTACCTGTTGGAGTTGACCAAGATATTTTTGAGCATGTTCAGCAGACGCTGGCCTTGCGGTAAGCTCTTTAAATCTACGCCAAAAAATTTATCAGATTGTTATTCTTAACTAGCCATAGTATCTTTTGAAAATTTAACAGGCTCAAAATGAATTATACTTCATTGAAACTCAGCAAATTATTAACATCAAACACAACTGAAAATGGGACGTACCGGAAAAATACTGGGTCGCCTGTAGCTTTTAATATATCAAGGCGTTCCTGAAACTCCTTGGCAGTAGCATCTTCACCATCAGTGTACAGCCATTCCTGGGCCTGAATCAATAAATAATGTGCATATCACAAACAGACTTAAATGAAGCTAAAATACAGGTTTTTAAGTTGTTAAATAACATGGAAAAGAAGCTAACCTCATCAAGCTTTTCGATAAAGGATTGGCGCTCTTCACTGGTAGAAACTTTTTCATAATCCTCAGAAGTTTCAAACTGGTATTATAGACAAGTTCCATAAACAAGAAAATTAAAATGAAAAAAAGAAAAAGGAAAGCAAGGACCAAAAGAATGTTTGAACCATTTCACGCATATATTTCAGATGGATCTTGATATTAAATATAAAACCCCACAAAAGAGAAATGACACCTTGACTGGAAGCTGAAGAGAAGAGACCAGTAACAAACAAGACCAGCAATCTATAGCAGAATTACTCAGCATAGAATTCAAACCTTCTCTTTGGTAGCATATATGTAGCCTTCCAGATTGTTTTTCAGTTCTGCAGTCCTCCTTCGGTCTGCATCCTTCTTGTTCAATTCTTCTAATTTAGCTTCAGCATCGATCAGGGACTCTTTTGAAAGGGAAGCACCAGGTCCCACAGTCTTCTCAACTATCTATCACCAATCAATAATGGGTATAACCATTAGACATGGATGCTATACAAGGTTAAGGATGCAATGCCATATGAAGTGCAAAGTAAGAGAAAATTTAAATTAGCCAGCTAGTTTTCACCTTCAGTGGTACCCGAAATGTCCGTTTTTTCAGCTTTTTCTCTGTAAGAAGTTCAGTGTTACTCGGTTCTTCAGCAGTAGAGATAGATGGACTCGGTTCTTCAGCAATAGAGTTAGATCTCCTAGTCCCACTCTCAGACTGCAAGTTTTCATTGGCTTCTTCTGTCATGTTTTTGGCATAAGTTTCAGCTGATATGTTGGGAGAAGAAGAAGTTGCATTCTCCAGAGTCAAATTCTTTTTAGGAAGCTCCACCCATTCTGTTACTTCAATAACAGCATCTGCTCGATCCAAAGAAAGAACTCCACTCCTACTGAGAGAGAAATGCAGATTTGCCTTGATGGGGGATGACAAATTTCGTGATGAATACCTAAATAGTAAAAGAAACAGATCAAGAATCTGCAGTGAACTTTACGTGAATATTTATTATCGATAAAAGGAAAATTGACACCATTATAGACAACCAAAAGAATGCGAAACAAGAGAGAGAGAGAGAGAGAGAGAGAGAGAGAGGATTCTACAAAGAATTGAGGAAATCGATATTCTTACTTTTCACTAGCTTCTGCCAAGCCGGATACTGCATACTTAGCAAAAACTGGGGAGGTAATGCCAGGGGGTAAAAGATCTTCACTTTCATATGCAAGCGAAACTTCAAAATCCTTTGCATGAATAATGGATCTGAACATCTGTCAAATAATCAAATAAAAAAATTATTAGAACTAATTAAGCGTTCAAATTATCTTCCCAATTTCAACACCACTAATAGCATGGTACCATATTTTGTGTTGGTTACCTTACTAGGGAGTTTTTTCATCCTTGGTGCAAGTGACTGCCTCGTAGATTCATCTTTCCGAAGTTCAGGTCCATCTAGTTCAACCACAAAACCATAAGAGGAACCATCAACCATTCCTAATTTACGATTCAATTTGATTCCATCACTTAAATTTGCTGCAAGCAGTGATGCACCAAGAACTATAGCTTCATCGGCATCAAGATGCCTATCTAGCTCTGTCCTTCCGAGATATTCCTGGAGCTTAGCCTGTCAAAAGGAACAAGAGCTCAGATTTAAGAAATTAACTAGCTAACATGATTTTCCGGTGTCATATAATTCATACCAAATATTCAGAAATTGCAATAAAAAATGAGCTCAAACATATGACAAGATAACATTGCAAAGATTGCTTAACCATACAGTTATCAAAAATATTATAACTAATGATGAAAAATGAAAAACTACTCATGGTATCAAGATTGTCATTGTGCTGAATATTCAAAATAAAAGGTCTTTTGAGAACAACAATCTCTGTGGATAAAGAGTAACAAAACAAAACTATTAACACTAAATTACATCATGCAGAGCAAATATATTAAGTTATTTCTTATTCGAGGCTAAGTGATTAAATGTTAAGACTAAAACAAGTAAACATATACTATATTCTTCTCTTGAATTGAGCTCAAGTCTACAACAATTGAATTGGACATATTATCTTACAGGCCTCATGATATTCGCACTTTCAAAACAAAGAGGATAGTGCAAACCTGCAACTTTGGCACTCTAGTGCCTCCTCCAATTAACTCCACTGCATATATCTCGTCCATTTTCAACCCCGAATGGCTAAGTACCTCTTTCAGAGGCACAAGAGATCTTTCCCACAGATCTTCGCAGAGCTCTTCGAACTTTTGACGGGTAATGCTGCTTCTGAAAGACAAAACAAACCCCAGACATGCATGTAAATATATTTGAGTTTATTATCTGTATGCAGCACAGCAAATTTTGCAACAAAATCAATAAATAACATTTATATCTACCAGCAGCATGAACCAAAAGAAAACGGAAATAAGCCAATATAATTGATTATTATACTTATATATACATATACATATAATAGTTTACCACATGAAAATCCCACTAGTAAATTTGAAAAAAGAAAAAATGGAAAAATGAATCTCATGTGAAAATTGGAATCCAAAATGTAAGGTTCTGTCAGTCTGGGGGTCATTCTATTGACTCTATTGTTTTATAGAAGGTGTCTTAAAGTACTATATCAACGAGCAAAGCACTTGTAAGAGAGGATGCATCCCTCACCATAACAAACTCTATTTGTCATATTCTACCATTCCTCACCCACCTAAAGAAAACATAAATTTTGATAATAAACTTAAAACGTACAGCAAAGTGTAAAACAATGCTTGAACTCCACCCACCTGAAGTCTCTATCATCATGGAGGGATTCAACTGATATTGGTGCCATTATGTTCGCACTAAGAATTTCTTTTGTACGTTTAACCTGCTTCTTCAGTTTAGCCATGGCCTTGGGAGACTTCCTCACATCAATCCCATTACCAACTTGTTTATTGAACTCATCAGCAAAGTATTCCACCAACCGTAATTCCATGTTCTGACCGCCAAGTTCTGCATCCCATCTGACATCCTTAACCTGAAAATTGTCAAATATCAACTAGCATTAAGAAGTAATTAGATATGGAAGAACATAACAGGCGGCACAGAAATATTGTATATAAAGTATGGATGAAGTGAGAAAAATGATAATGCTATGGGAACAATGACCAGTCAAACTCATTTTCACATAATACCATATACAATGAAGATTGACAGGAGGAATAAAAACAGCAACATGCATGATAAATCCAAAACAATACAAAGAGTATATGCACACCTATATCACAAAACAATTTATATCAAGTGTAGAAAACGAGTAAGGTAACTAAAACTGAACATCTTAGATTCATTTCAAAGAAGCTACACAAAACAAACAGGGAAATTCGAAAGCAAAGTCTATAAATTGAATATCTTAGAAATGATATCTTTTTACTGGTAATAAATCCAAGGACTAGAAACTAAGTCATTTACCCATAAGAGTGCATTTCAAAGCTACCACGACAGTCATACCTCTCGGCAATTCTGTGAAATATTAAGCTAATGGTTCATTATTCCAACATGTCATTGGAACCAAATCAAAATTATCCTATGGAACTTCCCCATCGAACACATCAAATCAAAAACTGAATCAAGCTTCATCCATAGCAGAAACATTAGATATAGCATTATTAGTCGAAATTAACACATCAGCATAAATAACTTCATAAATTATGGAATTTAAACAACTGACCTGAAACTGATTCACAGACACAGTCTTGCCATACTCCTTAGCATTATAAGCAGAGAAATAAATAAGTGCAGCATAAGTAGTAGTTGCACCCATATCATAAAATACAACATGCCTAGACTCATTCGAAAAATCTTTATCAATCCCATACTGCAACGCGGCGCCAGAATGCTCGTTAACTAACGAAAGCACATTCATCCCTGCCAATTCTGCTGCCTGCATTAATCCCTTCCTCTCGGCCTGCCCAAAATAAGGTGGCACACTAATAACAAAATCCTTCACGGCCAGTTTAGCATGAGTGTCCGCCAAATTCACCGCATAACTCAACACCATCGCCAGCAGCTCCTCAACAGAGTAATAATTATTTTCATCAATCTTAAAACTCACGGCACCTCTGGAATCTCCGACAACATCAAAAGGAAGGTATAGCGAGTCAATCAAATGTTTGACTTGCTTGTACGGTTTGCCAATCATGTCACGGAGCTGAGAATAGACTCGGTGAGGATACCGAGCGATGATTCCGGAAGCTTCTTCGGCTAAAAGACGAGTGCTTTCTTGGAATGCGACTAACGCTGGCGATTTACGCTTCGACATCTCGTTGATCGCTACTGAAATCGGACTTTGACCTGGCTTTAGGTTTACTACTGCTACTTTTAGCCATTCTGAGCCTAGATCTACGCTCGAAACCGCTGATTGCGAAGGACTTACGAGCAATGAAGCAACTGATAAGAATGTAAGTAATTTCAATAGCATTCTCTTCATTTTCTGCAAATCACGTAATCAAACAAAGACTATTACTAACAAATTTAAATTGATTTGCTTGGCTTTTACTAGCTTAAATGTTTCTCGAGAAACGACAGACAATGATTTGAAAGAAAATGTGAGAGATTACGGAAATATAAAGTAAACGAAAAAGAGAGTAAATCGCATTCTCTGGAAGGAGAGTGAATTTAATTTTTTTTTTTAATTTTGATTTTCTGAATTTTGCTGTTTGGTTGACGAGAAACGTGAGGGAAAATTAAACTAGGTGTGGGAGTTTTTAATAGTGATTCGGTCAGGAACGTGAGTGAGAGTTATATGTGGAAAAAGAATGAGAGACGATGACGAATGATATTGTGACATCTGGCAGTTGGTACACGTGGTGAGATCTGAGTTGCCTTGTGGTGTTGTGCTAACCATTTGCATAGATCCTCGTGGAAAGTTTTAAGCCAAGTCACTTTGATTTGGTTGGAATTTTTTATAAACTAAGAGAAAAATAATTGCAAAAAAAAAAGGCAGAGAAACTTTATAAATATTTTCTATAAAATGTTTTTTTTTTCTAATTTCTCTAATTTGTTTTTTTGGTCGTCACACGTCAACCGGGATGAAAAATCTGTTCGGGTTTTGAATACTTTATGTAATACAAAGTCTTTAATTCCAACAAAAATAATGTAATACAAAGTGTTTAATTCCAACAAAAATAAGTTAAAATTGAAGCCCAAAATCCCAGCCCATAAAATTTAACAGCAGCTCAGCCCATAAAATATGATAATAAAAGGGAGGAGGCGCTGATAAATCCATCTACAGCGCTGTTAAAATTATTATTTCTAAAAAATTCAAAAACAATTATTAGCTAATTAATAAATTGCTATTTATTTTTAATCATAAGAGAAGTGGGGCTAAGTGCCAACAATCCCTTAACGAATTGGTTGAGAGAAGAATTCTTAAAATTGAAGGTTTAAGTCGTATTATATTACTTTTATTAATATTTTTATTGTATTTTTTAATATAATATTAACCAATAATAAGAAGAAAAGCGATGCCCGTTCGTTTTAAATTAAACTTAAGAATATATATCATGATCAAGTATGTTCATTAGAATGATAGTACAATTACTGTTTTATTAGTACAATTACCACAATCTCGTCCATTATGTACAAATATACATATATTTAATATCATTAAGTTTAAATATTCAAACAAATAAAAGAAATTAATAAGAAAACCCACAACAGAGATAACAAATTGGTTGATAAAAATCTAAATTTGGTACCAAAAAAATGGACCAAATACTAGATTAATTTTATTATGTTGAACAAATCCAAGATGAGCAGAAAGCAAGTCATTCTAATATTTGCACATTGCAGCAACAATTGTCTGTGTCGATGCATGCACCATTTATACTTTCATTATATTTTTTAACACAGCTTTGAACACAAGCCAGTTTTGAGCAATTGATGATGTGGATCAAAGGCTTCCCACAAGGATGATCATCTCCCAGTGCTTTACCTATTTTCCTCCGACAAAAAAAAAAAAATAATAATAATAATTTAATAATAATAATTAAATGAGATTACAGAAGTCTACAGATGCTATCAAAATAATAATAATAACAATAATAATAATAATGACTATAGAAGAAAAACAAAATTAAAAAAAAAAAAAAATGGTATAAGTAGAAGGCTATAATACCTGTAGCGGACGCGAAAACTAGGAAAAGCAATGTTAGGAGAGGAAAATAATTTGAAGGCTTCATGTTTAAGAATAAATTTCCTAGAACACTCTTCATTATTATTTATAAGCAAATCCTAATCGCAAATCATATTTTGTTTGCAAAGTGAATTTATTATATTTGAGCTGTAATTAGCTAATCGAGAAGGATCATGAATAAATTTTCGATTTGAAATAATGACATTACTCTAAACAGTTGCTAATATGATTTTTTAACTATTTAGGGAATAAGATAAAATGATCAAAATAAATTATCTTCCGACTACGGGCAGCTGCCCCACCTGCCCGGTAGCTCTAATAATGTAAGCGGCGTGGGTTTGAATGGATTGTAGTATTTCCAAACCTCCATCCCCTAAGTTTTTGGATGCTCATACTCGATAATTACCTACTAAATTTTTGGTAATAGTAAGCCCATTAACGGATTTTACGGCTAATTCTCGTTGCTTCTTCAAAATTTAGTATACAGATCTACGCATCATTTCAGTGTCTAATTAAATACACACAAAATATATCCCCAACTCAACCAATTAAATTTGAATATTTTATATTATTTAAATCATGTGCATAAAAATAGTTAAAAATTAACATAAATCGCAATTCATAAACTATCTATGTAATGTTGGTCTCAAACTTACCCACATCGCAATTCAAAAATTTTCATATTTCCTTCATTTCTACAGTATGTAAATGTCTACAAACTAATTTAATTAATCATCGTAACGCACGGAAATTCTTGAATGTTGATGGAAACCTTTTGAAATTCATTTTTTATGGTAAATTAACAAATTCAATGATAAATTTACAATGTTACAATGTATTACATCTGAGAAATTATAGTTTCATTGTAGGCATTTAGAGCGATTTACCAATGAAGAAGAAAGGTAGGTACTTGGTTTCGATCACCCTATGACAATCGTCGATGCATAATGTTTTAAGAAAGGCGCTTGAAATCTTATTACTCTCCAATTTTAAGATTGGGACTTCCAAACTCAAATACTTGACGAACCATTTCAGAGATGGGCAATTTTTGACAAAACAAATTATTCTATTAGTACTCCTTTTTTTGTTCACTTAACCTATGTTACATGTACGTGTTATAGGAGAAACAAATGTGACACGGTTGATAGACTTTTTGAGCTGGTGTTTTCAAATTTAACAAGGAACACTACATGCCAACCTAAATTATCATACCAAATTTTGATAGTCTAGATATGATTTTATACGGCATATACGAGAATTTATTGTGGAGACACGTTTTGTCATAGGAACCAAACATGTAAAATTCTAGGTGTTTGAGATTCTTATAACAGCAGGGTTGGAGAGTGTGTAATAAGAATGGCAAAATTCTTTATGAGTTTGGGGTTCATGAGATTTTGTCTCAAATGGGGTAAATTTTGAATAATTTTTAGAGAATAGAGTGGGAAATGAAGAAAAAAAAAATAACTTTTTAATAATTTTTGGGAGCATTCATTTATAATCGGGGAGCACTTTTTTTATTTGCCTGAATGAATACTATTGGATGTAGTGAGAGCATTCATTCTACTCTTGATAGCTTTGTTACTTCAACAACAAATACAAGGATGATCGTAGTGAAAGAAAGTGATGAAGATTTTGAGTTTGTCAATGATGGATAGTTTCTTTTGAGACATGCAGCTAAATCATAGGCTACTTTAAAAGAGAAAAATCATATACATAAACACATAATGTCCCGTATAATTAACATTGTATATGTAATTTAACTAAAACATTACATGAGTTGAAAAAAAAATTAGACAGGTTATAATTAAAAACAAAATGATTTTAACTGTACTTTCCCAAAAATTATAAAATATATAATAAATTATTACTCCTTACCGGGACATAAAAGTCAAAATAACAGATTTCATTTATTTATTTATTTATTTTGCTCAAATAAAAAATTACCAAAATTGCTCTTCTGACATCGACTTTCAGCAGCAAAACAAAAAGATAATTTGGGGTCCATAAAATCGTTCTTCTTTGGCAAATGGCAATATCATCAGATGCTGCAAGCCAGCTAACCTGACTTTGGTGGTACTTATTTCCCGACCTGTTCTCGGAACGAAATTGATTACCATGCCATCGCCAACATATACTCCTGGTTCATATTGGAACATAAGTTAGCAAAACTTTATTAGATTTAGATCATATTTCAAGAGATCTCCAATACACAATAGATATTCACAAGTCAAATTTATAATATACAGGAAGAAAATCAATAGAGCACAAGAGAGATAAATTGGCACTTTAGCACTTCAGTGAATGCGTATAGGAGCAAGACTATACCACTAAAGTTCTTTATGCCATTAATGACGACATGCTTTCGACGAATATCCATTAAAAGGAAAATGATCCAGACGGGAAACAAGCAAAATTCAAAGCCCTCTCTATATATGAATAATCAATTCAATTTTCCACACTGCAATTGTGGAGACAACTTGTTATACCGACAAATGTGCCCTTAATCCATCAGAATAATACTCGAATCGAGTCTAAATAACACAGACATAACAAGTCCACCAATAATTTCTCGCGCAACTAAAGGCCGTGTTTATGACACAACATAAAAGCTCCCTTGAAATACATAAGAGACAACTGAAACCTCCATAAAAAAGAAAAGTAAAAACACTCGAAATCCTAAGTAAACACGTACAAGGCTCTAATCGTTTCTTTTCCCGTACAAGGCTCTCCGGAGTCTCATCTTATATTTGCTTTGTTAATTCGAGAGTCAAACAGTTTAATTTTAATTATTTTCAATTGATGTGAGAGTGTAATAAACTAACTGGTAAAAGGAAAAGGTTTTGATTTTTTTTTTAAAATAAAAGCAATTTTTTTTAATAATAACAATTATTATTTTAATATTTAGACAAAAAAGATAGTCGTATTTTCTTTAGCAAACAATGAAAAGAGTCCGAGCACCATTGCCTATGATGTGAACACTTAAAACACCTGATAGGATTATGAATTAGTTAGAAAGTATCTACGTGGTATGACCACATGTTATTATTGCTCACCCATTAAAATTTACTTCAAATTTTTTGAAGTTGTTTAGTTTGATTCAAACGCTACCGTTCTAAAATTTGAAGTTGTTTAGTTCGATTCAATTGTTTAGTTTGATTCAAACGCTACCGTTCTAAAATTTGAAGTTGTTTAGTTCGATTCAAACGCTACCGTTCTAATAAATATACATTCAATATATATACTGTCTGCCTTGGGGCAGGCACGGTTTTGTTTATGGAGCGCCCATACACCCTAAAACGCGTCTTGCCAATTAAAGTGTGGATAACTCCTTATAAACCCAGCATCTCTCCCATACTTTGCCGATGTGGGATTTGCCTAGGGTGTTACATACACCGCCTTAGGGACTCAGCGTCCTATATATATATATATATATATATATATCTCCTTAAGTTCAATTTAAAATGAACAGGCACCACTTTTCTTATTATTATTATTCAATATTATATTAAAAAATACAATACAAATACTAACAAAAACAATCTAATATAACTTAAAACCAACTTACTTAGGGGTTATTGGCAATTGACACAACTTCTCATATGATTAAAAATAGAGTAGTATTATATATTTTAAATTTTTTATCCCAAATAAGCATTCCAAATGATATGATATTTATCAATTATTGACAAAAAAGCAAAAACTCTATCATTCAATGGGCTATTTATCATGAAAATCTCCTTTATGAAGATAAAATAGTTTAATTATTGACAGACAACTCACAATCGATTTTTTTCTTTTTAATTACAGTTCACAAGTCTTTCGTTATTTTTCCTGAAGATAAATCAGTTGTTGAAATCACCCACTTTCGTATTTATTTATTTTTTCCTTCGGACTATTTCCGTCAACTAATTAATTATTCGTATGGAATAAATAATTTGCTACGGAACCACCGAACCACAACACAACCGGGGCCTACACCTAACTTTTCGATGTTCGATTAGGTCAATGAATCCCAAAAAATGAGTGTTTGGTGCTTTAAAATTATTCTTTTGACAAAGAATTTGCAAACCTACAAAGACAGTGTATAATAACTCTTACGCTTATTATTTTGCCAAATTTTTTTAATTAAAATCTAAAAATAAATTATGAAATCGAGTGAGTTTAAAAAGTTTCTTATAGAATAATTATTTATATGTTTATTTGAATTTCTATTCAAAATAAAGAAATAAATTAATTTAAATTTAATTTTTTAGGTAACTTGAATTTAAAAATTTTTTTAGGTAATTTAAATTTAAAAAATAATCTAAATAACTCATAAAAAATAATCTAAAGAAAACCGAAATCGAACCACTCAACTGAACTTGGGTTGGTTAAAATTTGGACTGATTCCTGACAATTCACAATCACGTTTCAATAAGAGAGTCAAATCAGGCAACTATCAGTTAAAATCAGCTGAATGAAATCAGACATATATTTGAAATTAAACCGGCATTTATTCATTGAAAGCAGACATGCTTGCAATTAAACAGGCATTTGTTTGTTTATAGTAATGTGCATCAAAAAATTAAGTGTCTCACATTTTGATGAAATGGAACAGCCTCAAAATCTTTGCCGTCCTCTGATGAGTTCATCGCTGTTGCATAACCTTCATCATTCCTGGTGCAGAGCTCTATTCATTCCGTCATATACGATTTTTGAGACAAAGAAACTAATCGCCCCAAGAATCAAGAACAAAGCGTAGCAGTAGTAAGCGGTATACGCCATGAAGGTAAACAGAGCCCCTAAATTCCCTGGGTGAAGCTTGTGGTGGAAAAAGATGCCATATACATAAATGTAAATGGCAGCTGATCCCCCTCGGAGCACAGACCTGCAACCATTTATGGATAAAATTTAAACATCTATTATATAAAAAAGGGTTGGTGCAAAGTAATTGATCTTCAAGAACTGTACCTCCACCACCAATCGAAGTTCTTCTTCAACAGCTGATATGCAGTAAAAAAGTTAGCAATCGCTGCTGTAAGGAAACAGATAAACGTAAAGTATAATGAGAGCAAATGGTTGGTTTCGCAGAGACTCTGAACCAGAAAACTTGAATAGACATCATTTAGAGCTCCGGACATAAAGAACAACAGCACTGCGAAGAGCCCCCCAAATCTCGTCTGGCCAGATGTGCTGATTAACGAAGACTGCCACCAACAAATCTCAACTTCAACTGTCTTCATGGTGCATATATCTCCAGTTCCAGCCCTGGGATGACGTTCCACCAGCACGAAGGACCTCATGGGTATCTAGAAGGATTGCAGAGGTGTCCTGCTTACAGTAGAAGAAAACCATGAAGAGACCTCTTGTACATTTACTGCGTAAGGTGGGTTGGCCAGAAAGTTCAGTAAGACGGCACCAATTCACCAAGCAAAACCCAGTTTTAGAGGAACAATTATTCCCGGTATACCAACAAACCACATAGCATGTGAGGAGAACTGGTACACTAAAAGGCATTGAGATCAAAACTATGCACTCTGTCTGCAACAACAGCCATTCACCTGTTATTAAAATCAAATTGTTTGGGCAGGAAAATAATGCATGATATAGAAAGTTAGAAACTATTACCTTTCCGCTTTCATTGAACAGGGAATGAAACTTAACAGCCAAGGAGTAGGCCATATATGAAGTCATGGAATATAAAATCAATACAAATTTGTTTTCATTTAGTTCTCCTGAGCTGCAGCCATTTAAGACATTCTTATTGCCCGAAAAATACAGAACAATCACCTGCATAAAATTTATAGTGTCACCATGAGAAGTGGCCAATAGCCTTTCAGGCTCGATAGCAGACTATTTAAGAACATCAGATTTAAGATAAAAACTTACACCACTAAATGTTGAATTCCCATGCCCAAAAGGGCTCCAAGTAAGGACAGATGCAGAGGGTGCCGGCACAGATCCCCATGTACCTGATAGCTAGTATCATTTAAAAGCAGTCTGACAGCTTGACGAGGATTCCTGCAGGTGATGAACATCTATATTCAGAAAAATTCCATGATGCCTTTGCGTCCAAAAACTAATTGAAAAAAATAATACAGTAATACCTTTTGAAGTACTTATGGAACAGAAGATAAGTTGAGCACAGCAAGGCAAACCACACAAATAACATTGAAATCCAAAGTAAAACTTTGGTTTCTAGATAATTCCAGCAAACAGAGAAAGTAAATGTTAGAGTGGTTTCAACTTCATTGGTAATATCCACGGTAGATTCTTTTATGGGCATAAACGTTATGTCCAGTACTTGGTTCACAGTGTGGCAACGCTAAAATTAATGTCCTTACAAAGGTAAAATCTAGGGTATTTATCTATGTGGGTATTCGATATTGATAGATTAGATTCACTTCTTCTTTATAGCCAAGAGAGACGTTCAATATAATATAATCGTATTTTAATACATAAGAAACATTATTCTCAATGCTGTTTTTGAGTTGTTTGATCTGATACTTCTAGAACAGAAGAACTGTTGAGCACATCAAGCCAAACCACACAAATAACATTGAAATCCAAAGTAAAACTTTGGTTTCTAGATAATTCCAGCAAACAGAGAAAGTAAACGTTAAAGTGGTTTCAACTTCATTGGTAATGTCCAGTGCAGATTTTTTTTATGGACATAAACGTTATGTCTAATACTTGGTTCATAGTGTGCACAGTAGGCTTGGCCAAAAAGTCGGCCCAGCTTTATATATATATATATAAAGAAAAAATTTATAATATATTATACAATTTAAATTAAAAAAACTTAAAAAAATAAAAAAAAAAACAACCGAATAAACAAAAAAAAAAAGAAACTAAAATGGCAATTGGTATTTGGTAAAATACAGCTAAATGCCTAAAATCTAAATCTCTAATTTTTCGATTTTCCCCGATTCCCTCACTCTCACTCAGCCGGTCAGCGCGCGGCCCTGTGCCTCAGCCTCTTCCTCAAGTGTCTCACTGCTGTCTCCGCCGGTAAATAATAGCGTCCAGCAGGCAACACACCAACCAGCAACCCACGTCCACTGATTCCCTCACTCTCACTCAGCTCACGACCCCGGGCCCTCAGCGTCTCACTGCTATCTCCGCCGGCAGCCAACAGTGTCCAGCAAGCAACCCACAGACACCAGCGACCCATGTCCATCGTCCACGTGTGAGTTGTGACGCAGCACGCAGCAGTGAGCCAGCAAGCCAGCCACCTAGCACCACCCGTGCGACGCAGCAACAACCCACAGACACCCACCACCACAACAGCACCATCCGCGTGACGCACCAGCAGCCATTCGAAGGCACGCGACGCAGCAGCAGCCACTCAAGTAGGCTTCAATTTTATTTATTTATTTTTTTGTATGCCTAAATATATGTAATTTAACATTATGGATGTATAAAATGAACATATTTTGAGCTGGATTTTTTTTATTAGAAATAGTAATTCAATTTAGTAAGGTTGGTTGTTGGATAATGTAGAAAATATTTGTGGGAATGTTGGTTAATGATTTTGAGCTGTGTTGTTGGTTTTGTTGTTGATTGTTGGTATTGGAGTGTTGGTTAATACTGTCTTGCACTGTGTTGTTGGTTGTGTTAGGTGGATTATTTTTTTTAATATTTTTTTTTGTTAAGTGGAGTTTCTAAGAAGAATTTTTTAACAGAGAGAAATTGAAGGATGAGGAAGAAGATGCCTATAAATATTGGATTAATTTGTTTTTTATATTAGCAGTTGTGGTTTATTATGTTGTGTAGTTATAATGTTAGTTTTTTGTGTGTTAGATAATTATGTATTGGATAAAAATTTTTAAGATTTTTACTCTATTGTAGTACTATGTATTGGATAATTATTTTTTAAAATTTATAATTTTATTTAAAAAATAATTTAAAATTTTAGAAAAGTCCAGGCCCGTTCAATTTTGGATGGGCTTTGGGAGTGCTTGGGCTCTTTGTAAATTATACGGGCTTGGGCCTGGGCTTGACAAAGCCCGGTCCAAGCCCAAAAAATGCCAAGCCTAGTGGACAACGCTAAAATTAATGTCTTTGTAAAGGTAAAACCTAGGGTATTTGTCCCTGTGGGTATTCGATATTGATAGATCAACTGGGAGATTCGCTTCTTCTTTATAGCCAGCAGAGACGTTCAATACAATATTATCGTATTTTAATACATAAGAAATATTATTCTCAAAGTTGTTTTTAAGTTGTTTGATCTGATACTTCTGGAATTATTCTCAAAGTTGTTTTTAAGTTGTTTGATCTGATACTTCTGGAACACAGGAACTGTTGAGCACAGCAAGCCAAACCACACAAATAACATTGAAATCCAAAGTAAAACTTTGGATTTCTAGATAATTCCAGCAAACAGAGAAAGTATATGTTAGAGTGGTTTCAACTTCATTGGTAATGTCCACTGCAGATTCTTTTATGGGCATAAACTTTATGTCAATTGAATATGTGGTTCTAGTTTAAATTTTATCGCTTAAGGGCAATTTATTTACCATATAACATAATTTTTAATGAAACCAAATTCAATATAGTTAATTCCAATAATGTATACTATATTTCAATAATGATTTGAATTCTATTTGTTGCTATCAAAAGTATTAACAGACGCCGAAGAATTGAATTTAAAAAATTATAGTTAATCTAATTACAATCTTATTTTATTAAAAAGCTTTTAATTTGATTTACTTTAATTGATTCTATAACTTTAAATCCAATTCCAAATTGAATTGAATTTATGTTATTAATGAATACATGTTGGTTAAATTATTATATAGATTTTTTTTTTAATGAACCTCGACGGGGGAGGAAAGTTTTATTAAATAAAAACATAATCAAATTTAATTAGTCATTCGGTGTTTTTTCTATTATTATTAGAGTTAAATTGTGTTTTCATTTCTAATTAAAATTGTTATGTTCTTAATTAATTGATTAATCCCTGCGTCGTGTGGATACCGATTCTGTGCGGTAGGGCGTCAAAAGAATTAATTAAAAAAATGTACTTTTGTTTTTGGGTTGATTCCAAGTAAGATGTTTTATGTGACTGCTATTTCGTCACAAATAAAGGCAAAAATCAAAACCAGGGAGCATTAGCGAACAGGCAAAAAAAAAAAAAAAAAATCAGGAGGCGACAACGGGATTTCGAATGTTCTAATTCAGCAATTCGTAAAAGACTCAAACCAAAAGGAGAAGATTTCCGGTAAAGAAAAGTTAACTATTTTTTAAATTGCATTTACAATGATAATACATAATATAAAACAAGAGATGCCAAAACACTAATAGTGCCTAAAGAAAATCATATTACTGTATATTTTCATTACTTATAAAATGGTAAGAGATGGAGTTTAATCAGGCTATTCTTTTATCTAAACTTTTAAATTTTCATACAAAGCGGCGTTCAACTACTAAGAGTTGATTGCGTTCTTCAAATTTAGCATGTAGATAAAATATGGTGCAGTCAAATTAATGCCTTTTCCTACTATTGTAAATATTATTTAACAAACGACATACAAGAGCTAAAACCCAATACAAAATTTCATAAATAAATCAACTTTGAAATCAGTATTATCCATCCTCAACGAATAACATAGATCAGAGCCCAAATGGGCACCTATACAGAGAGGAAGCAAGTTAATTAGAACATACTTCGGCAAAAACGATTATAAGTTGGTGACTATCGATGGTCGGGGTGCGCCCAACCAGGCAAGTAGGAGTGGCAAAACGAATAAACGAATCGAATTCGAATCGAATCATAAACGAATTGGGTCAAAATTCTACTGATTCGAATTCGATTCGTTTATTAAACGAATTGAAATCTCAGGATTCGGATTCGATTCGTTTATTAAACGAATATTCGGTTTAATTCGTTTAATTCGTTTAGTAGAATTGATAAACGAATCAAATCACATCCGGATTCGTTTATTATTCGTTTATCTTATTGCGAATCCATAACGAATTGAATCGAATCGAATCGAATCCGAATTCATTTATTATTCGTTTATCATATTACGAATCCATAACGAATCGAATCCGAATTCGTTTACAATTCGTTTAGAAAAATATAATTAATAAACAAAATTAAGCAAAATAAAATATAAAAAAGCCACAAATTTGATATCCTACAAAATACAAATACCAAATACAATCATTCAAATACCAAATTTTGTTTCCAAATACCAAATACCAAATCCTTAATAATACAAATTACAATAATTAAAATTTAAATTATAAAGTAAGGTGATTTCTTTAATTCTCTTCATTTGGTTTTGGCACCTTAAAAATAAGAATCCTACGCCAAAAAATAAATAGAACGATATTAGCATGTCGCAACATTAATAATAGTCACTGTAAAATTTTAAAATATAAATATATAGGAAATTTGTAGTATTGTTAAGGAAATAATTTGAGAAGAAAAGCTAGATCTTGCTTCTTTGCCGTGAACAAATCAAGCACATGCACATGACCCCACTTAGAAAGATTTGAGAAGAAAAGCTAGATCTTGATTCTTGCCGTCTTAAAATAACCGGACAAGATGAGTAGTAACAAAAATAGTCAATTTATTAAATAATATAAGATTTATCTGAAAAAATAAAAAAAGAAAAAGAGCTGGAGCTTAGCTTACCATGAGTGTGAAGTAGGTGAGATGGTGGCAGTAGGTGATAACTTGATGAGAGTGACAAAAACAAGTGGCTGGGGATGAAGATGAATTGTGGACAACTGCAAATCTGCAATTGATGAAGAAGGTTGAGGGCTGCTGCTGCAACTGATGAAGGGAAAGAAAAAGAAAAAGTAACGAAATGGAAAATTAGGGCCAGCTTCCCTAATTGTTGTTGTAGTGATGGTTTGTCTTATTACTGTTTAAAATTATGATATTAACCTTTCAATTTAAAAAATATTTCAAATAAAAAGGTTTAAATCCGTACAAAGCCAGAAATTCAATTGAAACAATTAAAAGTATTAACCAACACTATATCCAAATGAAGCAGATTCCATTGATTTATATCTATGAAGATTATTCATCTTTTCCAAGATATCTCCATGCTCGAACGAGTACCGTTTCACTTTATTTTTCTGTTTTATGACATGCTCAATTTCGACTTGCTTTATGCAATCTTGCCAACAGGAGACGGGAAAGGATTGGCAGCAGAGCAGCCTCCCTTCTTTTAAAACAAGTTCATTTTTATATGAAACCTGAAATCAAAACGTCAGTTGGCAACATTTGAGAAATAATTTGGAAAATATAAAACTTGTCATTTACAAAGAAAATTGGCATAAACTTTTTGGAGAATCTCATCAACAAGGAATTTCCATGACAAGCATCCTAAATTTGAGAGAGAGGAAAATAGCGTCTCCAGATGCCAGTACATACAACTATCTCAATTCTTAGTGTGGTTGAAGTTTGCAATGAATATTTTTGTATGAAGACATACAAGAGCTTTAAAATGTCTGCTATTGTCGTCTGAGAAATTTCTTTGTCAAAAGAAGGAGAGACATAGTGCAAAATATCAGAAATTGAAATATGTTACTGCATTTCTAAAATATGGAGCAATCTTGAATTCTCGAAAATATAAAGTACCTTGAAAGAAAACTTGTCACAGTAATCATTTTTATATTCAATCGATAAAGAGCAGACCATCCACAAGATCTGCAATTGCAATATCCATGTCTTCCTCGTATATCATAAAGTTCAAATGGTTGACACCAGTTAATGGGGGTTGAAAGATTTCCCTTACTTCTCTCGGAATAATCACATTCTTTGCAAAAGAAATTTGAAAAAAGGAAAAAAGTTAAGAGCTCCCTAACGCACGGTAATAAACTACAGGAAACAAATTTTGCAAATTCAGCACTTTGGACATTGGTAAGTGCAAGTATACCTCACCAATGTAACTTTGCAAATTCAACACTTTGGAGAACTGATGGAACTTCGCAAGTAGCTCAATACATGCAATACACCAGCCAGTATAGAAATGAAGATCAGTTTCCGACAAATCCAAAGCATTTGAAGAGAAGAATAATATATTACCCATGTATTTGAATATACTTAAATTCGGAGTGCAAATATTGATTTCAACCAAATCCAAACATCTAAATATCATCAATCTAGTCAGGTTGGGACTTGAAATGTTAATTCTTTCTATCAGGTTACAGTCAATTATGCTCAAGTACTCAGGCAGTGGAAGTTCAGAAATTTGGTTGCAGAGCTGCTCACTCGTTATAGAGAGCGTATATAATCTTAGGCGTTTTAGCTTCTTACAAGAGGCTATGTTGATCTCACACGTTGATGGGCCAACAATAGTTATTGAATGAACATTCAATGCTCTGATATGCACTCTTTCAAGCTCAGAGTTCACAAATCTTGATTTTACTGAGCCAACAAAGAGTGAATAACTCTAGACTTTCAAATCCCACACATTCATCGATTTTCAAATACTCAATCAAAGGGCAACCAGCAACTAGATTCTCAATCACATGATCACCAGCAGAAACTTGCTTTAGGGACAATTTCCTCAAAGAAGTCAGCTCCACATTACTTCCATCTATTTCAAGTTTACAGCATACTAAATCCAACACATGTATCGACTTTGCACACAAAACCCACTGAGGCAACTTATACCACCATCTGACACCCCAATATACAATTTCCAGTTTCAGCTCTTTAACATTACATCCAAGCGCATAGCAAACAGAGCGGTCTATAAATTCTGCTAGTTCTGGATAATTTGACAATTCCATGCGAAATGTTAACTTCTTAATACTTACCGCCCGCACAAGACGCTTCAGCAGAGTTTCTTCCATATACTTCAATGTCTCCTTTTTTCTATTAACATTATAGCATACATCTGTGAATTCAAAAATTGGATACGCATCCCACGCTTCTTTCCATCTTTTAGACAATACACTAGTTTGAACAACTTCTTCAAATGGTAAAAGCAACATGATGTGATGCAATAGTGGTTCCGGCAACGCAGAAATCCTATCCATCTTCTCGATTCTCTTGTTCAGTCTATCACAGTACTAAGAAAACTATACAAATAAACAATTTCAAGAAAAAAACATTGAAAAAAAAAATCTGTAGTCTAAATAAAAATCATCCAAGCACCCACAAAAAATTTAAAACTTTCTCACTTAAAAAACACCATGAGCATAATCTTGAGGGGAAAAAAACACTTATAGCTGTATTGTTTTGCTATTAAATTACTAAAAAAAATCATACTGAAAGATTGGTTAATGGGTATAAAATGATCACCCAAAAATGGAAAGAAAATAGATTGGTTAATGGGTATAAAATGATCACCCAAAAATGGAAAGAAAATACATTTTCTCGCCTAAATGATCCTCTTACAACTGAGAAAACATTCTGTAACAACAATTTCACATGCGGGTCCAAGAAGCTTCAACAATTTCACATGCTGATTTACTGTTGACTTATAAATGAATTCCAATCAATTTTACTTAATTGATAAAAGTTTTCGAATAGTCTATGGCGACTCGAACTCCTACCCTCACAATTGTGAAGACAGAGGACTCACCATTGAGTTACTACCCAAGTGGCTTTGTGCTCTTGTTAAACCCATTTAAAATATTTGTATTCTTTTCTTTTAAAAGATGTGATAATAAATTCTTTTAAAATTGACTACTTGTCCCTTCATTATAAGTATTCCAAAAATAAGTAGTAAATAGCTCTACAAACTAATAATAAGTTGTGACATTATAAAAATCATGATTGTTTGAGTTGAGGAGCGATTTGGGTGAATTATGAAAAATTAAAGTCATTTAAAAAATTTATTTATCAAAAAGACTTACGGGTGTTTTAAGTTAATGCGAGATTTCATACATATAACTCAATTCAATTAAACATTGCTCAAGTGAGTGGCTGAAGTTCAGCCCAATAAACACACCCAAGTAGGCAAATGAAACTTGAATTTTATTCTTTTCGATTACGGCAAAGGCTGCATAAAACACATGCATCAATCACTTTATTTGTACATTGCAGCAGCAAGTATCGCGGTCGACGCAAGCGCCATTGATGCTCTCTCCATACTTTTCAACGCAGGCTTGCACACATGCAAACTTCGTGCAATTTACGATATGGATCAGAGGCATCCCACAAGTATGACTCTGTTCTGATATCACTGTACCTGTAATCAAACAATAAGCATCGAAAATGAAAACGAAGAAACCTTAATGCAGAATCAAGGACATCCAGCTATATTCTGCACTTCACAATGCCAAAATCTTAAGAGAATCATAGGTATGATACCCAAAGCAAAGCATGATTGAAAAAAGAGCTAAATTCATAGTAGAAGCCAACAAAGTTACCGCATGAGAGAACTAGGAAGAACACTAAAAGCTGAGCAGCAGGACTGACGGTCTTCATAATTAAGAAGAAAATTGCATTCTCAAGTGTCGTGTCAACTCTCCTCTATTATTTATAAGCAAAACTCTAATGATGCGTGAATTGTAAGAAAACACCTATTACATTAATTTTGATGATGTCAAATACTCTATGTGGATACTATCTACTATATAATTTAATAAATGTTGTCATTTATGAGTTTGTTAGAACTTAATAACATTACCATAACGGAGTTTAATGACATTAATATAACTATAGACTACATCACCCACAGACTTTCTCATTTCATAAAATGCAACTGATTGTCAACCAAGCCATGCACAAAGTCATGGAGAAATTTTAGAATTAGTTGGGTGAACTTGAAGAATTTCTAGAATACATTAAAAGTAATACAATTAATTAATGTATATATATGACATGTGTACTTCAGATGATACACGTGTTAGATAAATATTAGTTGATTATGTCACCTCTGATGTATTTTAAAATTCCTTCGAATTTGTGAAAATTGGGTATGAAAGTTGTTTAATAATAGAATTGGATAAAAAGGTGATAATTTTTAGATTAAATAATTTCACAAGAAATCGCACGATGTTTTATTGTTATTTTTACAAGACCAGCAACCTTTTGCTTTTCTTTTGTTTTCATTTTTATTACTTGGACCCTCGATCTCTTAGACTTAAGCTCGAGATCTCTTGCTTCCATAGCAAGACACAAAACAAATGAGCTATCTTTTGCGATTCTTTTTTATTTTATTGACTACCCCTTATATTTTTGATTAAAAAAGAGAACAAACATCACTGTGGGAAAGGTTTCTGATCTGCAGAAGTAGGTGTTTGCCAACAATTTTGCTTTGCTGCTATGCTTTCAAAATTAAACAAAAGAACAAGGAAACAACAGCTACAAACATGCTCTAAGAAACAGAATAATCATTTCTTGATGCACAAAACAATATCTAGAAAATATTTTCTGTACGACGAGCAGAAGTATAAATTATGAAAGATCTAATTCAATCCAGTTCAGTTTTTTATTTTTTTCCCCTTTTTGTCAAGCTACTTGACATGAATAGTAGCTTTCGTAACCTTAGACATACCAAACAGAAAATAATAATAATAACAGATCAACAGAGATTGTACAAGTTGACCTTCTAACCAGTGTTGTAAATCTAGAAAAGCCAATGTTTTTTCCTAGGTTTCCGAGTAGGAACATCTGCAAATATACCAAAGAACAATGAAGCTATAGTCAGACAATCAGAAGATGTTAGGAGCATGAGGAAAATCACACAAATGTAACAGTCGGATGTACCTCCAGTTGCATACAGTGAATTATAGTGTACTTCACTCCAAAAGCTCAGCCAAAGCTCTAAGCAACACAGAAAGTCATAGACCCCCAGAAATAAATAAAATAAGCCACTAAAATTATAAAAAAAATATCAATAACAAAACTTTATATTAAAGACAATAATTAAAGATGGATTAAAGACCTAGACCAGTGCATGATATTTGTACAAAATATTGAAATGATATCTACCTCTGGTAGGATTCTTGTCTTTTGGAAAGATCTCGATATAGTAGGTGTCTCGAAATGAGGTAACTAGACAAATTTTGGCTTGAAACTGAAGAAATGCTAGAGCAGGTCAGATTCCGATCAATGAAGGATTTAAAAAAACAACAAAGTAAGAAAAACCGAGTAAGAAAGTGTGGCAGTTATAATTCAATAAACTAAATATATGAGGAAACATTTAAGGGTTTCAATATATAAAGCATGCATGATATTTTGAGGAAGAAATGCACAATTTGACTTGTTTCCAGCTATTTTTAATGCATTAATGGTGAGATGGCAGATGTGATTGTCTCTGAAGTATGATGTCGAGGAATAAGAACCCTAAAAATGATGTCAAAGCCTCCTGCTATTCGCTTTCCAGTTCCATCAGCTGTATCTACCCTTCTATCACTTTAGCATTCAGATACAACCAACAGCTAATCTTTTTCGTTACTTTTCAGGTATCTTATTTCTGTTCCCAAAGGCAACCTGATATTTACTTTCTGGGACGTATCAAACACTAGATTTTGCATGAAAGTTTGCAGTTTACGTTTCCAAGTTCTTTGACTTGCTAACCCATAAAAGACTAGGTTTAGAATATACAGAACGGCACATCAAACAGAACGCAATTGCATACGCATGTAATGAAAAATAAATCCTACAGAAAATCATGCCAGGCAGTAAGGCACTACATAATCCAGTGAAGGTAGGCCACGGTAGTTTTTCATTGAATGAGTTATGTCCATATAATTTCTAATATTCATTTTCTCGACAAGATAATTAAACAAAAAATTGAAGAATTGTGATGAACCAGAAACTAGGGCTATGAGATTTATCTTGAAACTATCAAGCATTCTCTAGTCATACTAAGGAGACATAAAGGTTAGAAATTTCAACTTACTCGATCTGCAGCTGCTTGCAAAGTGACATGGTCTCCCCATTCCCCTGATCTATTGGCATAGAAATTTTTGCATAAAAATTGAATTAGCATTTAGTCAAAGGTCATGACAACATGCTGCCTAATATTTGGGGCAGAAAATTAATAGGCATCACAATAGATGTCTAACTTTTTCATTTTCCTCAGGTAGCTTTTGTAGTTCATTGGAACATAGCCTTCATATAGTTTTCTGAAATGCTTCAGCTGAAAAGGAGAACAAAGTATTGTGAGGAAAAGTTTTGGAGAATATTAACAATGAGATTTATCACTAGAAAATGAAGACCACAAAGAATATAAGTGCGTGATTTGAGTAATACAAGCAAACAAAACCATTAGTAATCTTAGGGCTTTCCAAGATAATTTTCCCAAAAAGTTCTAAGACAATACCACACCTGCAATATTGTTCTGATCAAGGTTTACAATCGAAGTCCATTCAAATGAGACACAAACACAGCAAAAAACAATATTCAAGAAATCTCAAATATTGACTGAGGCATTAGCTAGCCAGGCTATTCGTTTCCACAACCTATAAGTAAGCTAATTTTATCTCAAATGGCCAGATAAAAGGAACTGTTTCCATCATTTGGGTTCTAGTGGCATACCTGCTTGATAATTTCCTTTCTTACATGCTTGTGGTAATCTGGATTGCGAAACAACTGGTCTGCCAATGCTCGAAACTGCCCCACAATACAGAAACAAATTGCAGAAGGCACATCAAGGAAAATGCTATTTAATCAAAGAAAGCAGCAGCATAAATTGATCTAAAAAGTACTAGGCCAATTCATCCTTGCAAAAAATCATTTTTGAGGTATGCATATAAAATTCTAGATTTCTGAATGAAAAAAGTATAAGGCAAACCTGGCAGTTTCCATCACCCTCAATTTGTAGTTCAGCTAATCCATATGTGGTCAATCTGAAAGGCAAACAAAACCATCAACTCACCATCATACACATACATAAAATGGCAAATGCCAAATCTTCAACTGATGCTCGAGACACAAGTGAATAATTATGCTATAATTTTTGTTGCAAGTCGAAATATACCTATAGTAATATTGCTCTGAGGGATACATGTTCCAATAATATATCAATACAGCATGCTCAACATTGGTTTATCAAACCTTATGAAAAAGAAAAGGCAAAAAGAATAGTATTTAGAGCTTAAGATAAAATTGAACCTTTCAGACAGCCGCTCGTGATCTAAAGATGCATCATTCACATCAGGTATCTCCCCATTGATGCGAGGCGTGTGCTGCCAACATAAAGAATCAGTGAGTACACACCTATTATACCAGCAGTTTTGCTAATCGAATAAAAACAAGCTACCATACTTGTTCCTCTCTATGCCAATACTAGATAGCTAAATTAAGTAATGCAAAAAACTTATAATTAAATTAATCATATATCATCAAAGCTAGAGAGACATTATGGGAAAGAGGCATATCCATACAGGGATGGAGTCCAAGTGAGAGAGTCTCTTCCCAAGCTGGCCTTCAGCTTTGGCATTTTCCTCTGATGCTAAGATGCTAGCAATGGTACGATCATCCTCTGCATCAGGAAAGCTGCTGCTCACACTTGAACTAGAACTAAAACTTGCATTGCTGTAGCTCTCGGTCATGCTATCTCAACAATAATATATATAATCAACCTGCTCATTTTTTTATTAATTAATTACTTTTAACACCACCAAAGTACAATCAATACGCACGAAACCAAAACAGAATAATAGAGCAAAGGAAACAAAAGGGATTCAATTATTTAACAGATCATACAAAAAGCAGCAGCAGCAGCAACAACAACCGGAATTCATAAACAGATAAGGAAATTAACCAATACCCAGTAGCTAATATCGTTAGGAAATGAGATGAACTGAAGGAATTTATCACTTGCGCAGCTGATAAAAACAATTGCGATGGCTTTTGCTTTTGCACAGAGCAAAACCAAACTTGGAAATAATTTAAATGGACAAGCTAGGAGAAAGAAGAAGAAAAGATAAGGCTTTGAAATTGAGTGAAACTTGGACTAAAGTAAACGTAATGAATTTATCTGACAAGGAATGAAGAAGCCAACGCGCAGAAGCTAAATGCTACCGCTTTTGTTCATACGCAACTGTTTAGAGGAGACAATCTAAATGCTTACGTATCATCGAATCCAATCACCAACTTCCTTTAAACTTTGAAACTTCTTCAACTTTGACAGGTTAAGCGTCCTTACGCGTTGTCTCTGTTTTACTTCTTAAAAGTAAATTTTTCATTTTTACTTTTCAGAATTTAGTCATAAACTTGATTTTAAAATTTAAATAATCGAATTATTATTGTTCCCCGATCACTGATCGACCCCTTCGTAATCACTATTTTGTGTGATTATCCGACTATCTAAGAGTATATAAAATTAGATAACAGATTTCAGTATTCCAGTTTTTATCATTTCCTTCGGAAATTTTACGTAAATAACTCAACATTATGGCTAAATACAAAAGTAGCACACTTTTTTTTTTTTTTGAAAAGCAAAAGTAACTCACTTACTATTTCTTTCTTAATCTGAAAAAAAGGGAAAATAATGTTTACCTTGAAAGTGAAAGCGAGTCTTGACCTTAAGAAAAGAAATTAATTTTCTTTTCAAATTTTTTTGATTTATCTAGCCTCGTTCTTCGATAGATATACTGTCACCTTAAAAATTAATTTTTAGACAATAATATCAATATTATGTTTCACGATTAACAATATCGATTTTTTTTTGTACAATAAGCAAAGCGTGATTGAACTACGATCACTTTTTTTTGAAGTTTTACCTATCATCTTAGTTAGAAGTTTTGGTTGGGGGTTAAAATATACGTAAGCAAACTATTTTTATAATTGGCCCTATTTTTTGGTTATTTTCATAAATGTTTTACTTATTTTCCTTTCATCCAAATTGCATTTCAATCACAAATTCTATTTAGGAAAAAGTGCTTTTTGAATACTTCTAATTAGTATAACTCTACCCAAATACTTGGATTGGATAAAAAGGATGGATAGAGGTGCCTCTGTAAATTTCGAAGCCAAATGTTATGGGCTGGGCTGGAGCAAGCTAAGCTTGAATTAATTGGGCCCGTAAATTTGTGTATAGTTGCACATTGCCTCATATGACTAACAAGAACGGAGAATGGATTCTTCCAATTTCCAATTACAGTCACCAACGCTCTCACCTCCCCACATGAAACAATTTTTCTCTCTTTTTTTTTTTTTCTTTTTTGCCCTTTGGCTACTCAAATATCACTACATCTAATCATTAATATAATGCAAATTACTAAAGGGAAAACAAAAATGATCACAAGTTAAAAAAGGTGATCATGATCAACATCCTTGAGATGAAACTGATGATAATTTCTCATCGATTTACTTAAATCATCAACAAAGCTTGTGAGATTATTCATAACTCTTGCCCTAGCTTCATCATCTCCCATGGTCCTCATATACAAATTCATCAACCTATTCTTCATCTCATTATCCTCCTTCAATTTCTTCAAGCCCTCTTCAATATCTCTCTCTCTAAAACCATTAACCCTAATCCCGATCTTCCACATCTTCACAACGTAAGCACAATTCACAAACTGATCCCCCGCCACTGGATAACATAAAAGCGGTTTACCACTTTGTATGGCTTCCATGGTAGAGTTCCAGCCACAATGTGTGAGATAAAACCCCACAGCATTGTGCTCTAACACCTTCATCTGCGGGGCCCACGGTACTATCTTTCCTTGCCTAATATTTGAAACTCTGTCTAGATACCCGTCTGGTAACCCTTCTCGCCATGCAAACCCAAGCACCCAAATGAATGGTAACCCTAATGCTTCAAGAGTCAATGCAAGAGTCTTCACCTTTTCTTCTCCAATGGGGCTAACCCAACTCCCAAATGAAACATAAATGACAGAATTTGGCTTTTGCTTGTCCAGCCAATCAATGCAGCTCGTATCTTCCACCCATAAGCTAGGGTTTTTGGCTATTGTTGCATGCTTACTTAGAGGACCAATGAGAAGCACTTTTGGTTGACAAAGGGTAGCCCCTTTTGAGTGATGATATTGTTGCTTAATGTCGTGCATGTACTCTTCGGGGAAAGAGTTTACCAGCAGCCATTTTAGGTTTCTTGATCGCTCTAATGTTCTTGACCAAAACTTAAATCTCGACTTTCTTGCAGCTGGAGTTCCAATTAGCCATGGAAGATCTTCAGTCGACAGCATAGGCTGATTTGGAAGAAACCTTTCTGTACTTTCTAGATGTTGAGGACTTCCTGCACACGCAGTGCCAACAACATTCATCAGTAAGTAAAAGAAAATCTTACATATAAGTATGGACACATCTCCAATTCTCATTCTAAAATAATAAATAGTACATATTCATATCATATATACATATAATGTTTATAATTTCATGTGACAGCTATAGTAAGAAGATAAGATAGTAAATAGTCATTTAACAAATAGCAGTTAAAGATAATGCCGCGTCGTGGATTGCATTAGTTTGAATATACTTAAAGCATATCTGTAATAATATTCTGAAAATTACATATTATTAAGGTTCATGCATCAATTAAAATATCAAAATTTAAATCATATATTTATAAAAGAAAAAGATTGACGACTCGCAAAGATGGGGTGGCTTTTGACTTTGAATATACTACCGCTTTAGAATTTGGAATGGAAACACTGCAGCTACACGTGTATTTTGAATTGTCATCATCATCCAGGGAAAAGTAACCAAGCAAATATATTTTCAGTGAGTGAATCGACGAAAACACATGTCAGAGCAATGTGGTCCTTCAGAGGCTTGTCCATTAAGAAATTAAAAAATTTTTTAAAAAAAAGCTACTTCCTATTGGTTTTTGATTAATTAATTCTAATTTTCAGTCAATTCACCTATCATAACTGTTGTTTGACTCTGAAAGCACCAAAAATGCTTATCCTAAATGGTAGGTACCGCGTATTAATGGATTCAATTAGTAAAAATCTCGTGAGATGAAATAAAAATCTTTTATTTTTCTTTGAATGGAAGTGAAATAAATTAAATCTTGCAATTGAATATCCCATATAGAGAGATTGAGTAAGATTTGGTTTATTAAAAAATGATACTTCTATCTCTTGTTATGGTCACCTCCAACTTATAAGTTTAAATAAATAAAGTAATTTTTTTAAAAATATATAAATTAATTTTGTAAAAATATCGAAAGATGAGTGTAACTAAGTTCATCTTCAACACAACATTACTAATTAAAATGATTAATTAATTCATAAGGATATTTCCTCTGTATTTACGAGAACAAGTTTGCATAGTAACTCTCTCGTCCATGCAATTGACCCAACAAATAGGGTCAAGTTTGCATATTTATTTTATTGAAAAAAAAAAAAGTGCATGTGCTTGAGTTTTTACAAAATCCGAGACACAAAAAAAAAAAAAAAAGAATTAATGCAAAAATGGGAAAATCAAATATTCAAGAAGGAAGATATGATTAACTATGGAAGTCAAACTTACCAGTATCAGAAATATAACCGGATTTTACCATCTCTGGAATTGCATCAATCAAACAATAAGTAGCAAGCATGGCTGGCCAGAATCCAGCGGCCGGGACCCCGCATCCACGAGCAACTCCGATGGCCGATGACACTAGCAAATCGACAACAACACATGCAACTCTCCCATCTTCATTAATATTGTTGATAAGCCGCTCTAAATGAATAGGCATGACATTTTCTATGACTTTTTCTATGGCAAAAAAGTCAGCAGGTTCATTCTTCTCCAATCCATCCGGTATCGACATGCAAGCAATCTCACTCTGATGAGGATCCATACTTGATGTAATAATTTGATTGTGAATAAACTCTGGAGTGATGAGAATCGGCGCGAATCCGCGGCTAGTGAAGATGGAAGCTAGCTTGTGCATGGGAGTGACATGTCCTTGTGCAGGATATGGCACCATTAAGATCTTCTTCTTATTCTTTGTGCACTTCATATTCACCATCTTGCCAATAAAGCAAAACTTGAGTGATGTGTCTTTGCGTTTTGTTTTGTTTTGTTTTGTTTTGTTTTGTGAAGTTCGTAGCCAAAGCACCGAGGTTTATATAGGGGAAACTTAAAGAGAGGGACAGAGAGTCAACTAAGCATGTGTTAACTTGGAGATTTTCTTTAATATTCTATAATTAAGCTAACTTCATGGCTACTTCTCGATGAAAGTTATGTAAGAATTTGCTGGAAATTGAAATAAAAACATTATGGGCAGTACATAACTACAAATGATTATTGTTTTAGGGAAAAAGAATCAATACGTACAGCTTTTAGGCAAATGGGCAAAGAGAAAATGACACATGTTTAATGTGTTCCAATTGGACCGAAGTGTTTATGCAGTAATGGGAACAAAATAGGTTAGGCAAATTGCCAACAATGAGCTTTAGCATATTCACTTTAATGGAGGTATATAAGGTGATTGTTTTCATACACGTGCTTATAATTAAAGCCTAAATGCAACTCAACAATTTGTCGGTAAGTAGCTAGCTAGCTTTATATTTTTTTTTAATCTTATTTTCCCTTTTTCACTTTTTTGGTTTCTTTTTATTATTTTAATTTGTTGGAGGATGTCGTGATCAAATTCATGATAGGTGAATTTAGACACAACTACTACTAAATCCCACATTAACACAATGCAATATCATATAACATTTTTTTTTAAGTGCAGATCTTAACACATTTTTAAATGTTATCTAATTATATAATACCTTTAATATAAAAGTCTGAATATTTTAAAATATAAATTTAAAACTAGACAATATTAGTCATGAACATAATTTACTAATGTATTGTAGTTAATTAACATTGTCTAACGTTATAATTCTCTTGTTTGAATACATGCACTGAAGAATGACTACATGTACTACATTAATGTTATCAATATATATGTATGTGTGTGCGCGCTATATATGTATGTGTGCGCGCACGTGTGTATAGTTGCATTGATGTCCGTAACCAAGATTGGTAACTAAAAATTGATATAATTTATCAATAATCTCTTGGTTGGTTTAGTCAGCACCTCCTCCTTAACTTGAAGGTGGAAGGTTCAAGTTTTTATGAGAGTGATTTCTTATACTGAACTTCAGTTATATTATGTTTGAATTGGTTGCATTATATGGGTATATAATATTAAAAAAAAAAAAAGGTTAGTATAATTTACATAGGGGCATATAATTTAGAAGCGTATGACACGGTATCTTTAAACATATAATTAGAAAGAAAAAGGGGACCACATTTTTTTAGTTGGAGGTTTGATTTGCCTTTCGTTTAGCTGTTTTGAAATAAATGCTAACCTCTTTACTTATACAAAACCGTGTGCAAGAAGTGTTACACAAAAATAATAATAATAATAAATAATAATAATAAAATAATAATAATAATAATAATAATTCATCACTCAGCACATTCATTTAGTATTAAAATGTCATAATTTTTAAGGTACAACTGCTGTTAAAAAAATATAACTATAAAATAAAAATTAATAGTATGTAGTAAAAATAATTTTTAAATAATTTTTTTACAAAATTAATAAAGATATAATAGAATTTTCATTACACAAGTGTAAAATCAAATCAACTTAACTTTTAAATTATAATAAATAGTGTTTATTAAATACTGGAGTGCTTTAACTTAAAAGCTATAGGTGACCAACCTCAATCTCACATAGGTATAATTATTTAAGTTTGAAATATCGAAAAGTAACATTTAAAATAAGAAAATTGGATCATGCTATATGTTAGTTGTACTCACATCATTATTTTAAAATAAAAGTGTCATTACTGATTTCATCTTTATTGGGAAAATTTAAATCTCATATCTCTGTTAATACTACTAGAGACTTTTCATTAAAAAAAAAAAAAGATTTACAATTTCTCTAATGCTTCTTTTTTCTTAATTTTTACTCTTTAACCCATTTTTCATTTTGTTTTTCTTTTTTTTATTTCTTGAATTTTATTTATTTAACAGAACCCTTTATTGATTTGAAGATTTGAAAAATAATTAAATTTCTCACCTAATTTATAAATATTTGATTTCGTAACAAATTTGGTCAAGGTTTACAATTAATGTAACTGAATTATGATTAACTCCAATATTATTTCCAATAACTAATTAATGGAGAGCTAACTATCTTGTGTCTACATATTAATTTAGAGTTGTCAGATCGAAACAACGTAATGTCAAATCCTTAATAGTAACATTAAATTTCTAAATCGAGTTTGACTTGGCCAAAGTTGTGTGACATCAAAGATCATGTGTGTTAAGAAAATTAATCTTTATATATAATTTCAAAATTTTAAATTCTGAATGTTCCCTTTTTTTATTTCCTGTATCTTGTCTTTCTTGCATTCTTTCTTCGTGACTTCTAATTGAAAATTGGTGCATTATTGCAATCGCACGCCATAAAAAAATAATAATAATAAATAAAATCAACAATGAATATATATATTATTCTCTTACGTTATTCATCGATTTTGTGCATACCAAGGCAGTTCAATTTTAAATGGAAAACATGTTTAAAATTGCTTAATTCTTTGAAGTACATCAATATTATTAAAGTGTTCGATAAATAATTAACTATCTATAGAGATCCATTTCATTGTATTTGTAGAAGAAAATTCTAGTACAAAATTCGTGTTCATAACTCGTAGTTAATAATAATAGTAAAATCATATACATTGATTGATTAATCATTCGAATAAAACAATGATCTGAAGTTCGAACAGAAACAAGTTTCTCAATTACTATTAATTAATAGGCAACATTAAAGGGATAAATAAAAGACCCCACATCAAAAAGCCTTAAGTGCTCTCCATCAAAATTAGGCATGTCATTGCATGCTTTCCCTTTTCTAGAATGAAGAAAATTTCTCATGTAAGTTTATAAACAAAAAGCTTTTGTTACATGAGACTGGCGTTTAATTGCACAAATTTAAAATTAACACATTCAATAAACACGCCTTTTTTTTTTATTCTTTTTTATACCTGGAAAAGAGATTGCATAATATGAATATTTAAGTCATTTTCAGTCGTATGTTCTCTTGTATCACAAAGTTCATAAATACCGGATGCCGTTTTCAAGGTCACCAAATGGGTTTTGCCCATGTTCAATGGCAAGGCTAATATGTGATACTAGAATGATGATACATTAAGAGAACTGTTGCGAATTTACATGATTATGGCCAGGCGATGGTAGATTCTTGTCGGTGCACAGAGAAACACTAATCCAAAGCTACATATCCATTCTGCTTGTTGAAATTAGGCCTAAAAAGTGGCTTCCACTGTTCTCTGCCAATGCAACCTATACATTTTCTGTTTTTCCAAAACAATATATCGCAATTGCCCAACTTACCATTCAATGGGCAACCTCCTAGAAGTCAGTCGGATCCAATTCCAAACTCTTTTATTTGCCATTATCACGGCCCTCATCTGAAAGTGCTTTCTCTATTTTCTTCTTTAAAACATTTTCAAAGTTACTGCCTGACAGTGATAGGACTTGATTCAGCAGCAATTTCACTCCATGTACCTTTACACGTGCATACCGAGGTTTAATTCTTTCTTCCAAACTGTAACCAAAATACTGAGGGAACTTAACCAGCTCTGATTTCTCATAATCCATGGTCAAAAAGAACTCCCATTTCGGTATCAAGTTCTCTGTCAAGCTGAAAGTATATAGAGCTCCAAATCTGGAAATCATGGTCCCAATTTCCACCACAGTGAATCCTCTTTCCAAGAAAAATTCTGTCACAGGCTTCAGATTGGCCTCAATACTACAACCAAGACTCTGTGGACTTCTTTGGAGAAGAACTGAAACATCAACCCCCAATGAACGGAAGTACTCAGCCGTTGGCCTTAATTTCTCCTCTACACTATAACTTATAATATTCGGGCACCGAGTTAAGACCTTACCTATGCTCTCGGCTGAGAGGCCCATCTCATAAAGAAAATCCACAGTTTGCTTGACCTTCTGTCGGCTATAGGTGAGAACTGCTGGGAACCGTTGTATAACTTTTGCCCACTTTGTCTTGTCCACGCCCAAATTTTCTAAAAAAGTCATGGTGGGTATTAGATTTTCGGAGAGACTAATTCCACACAGTTGAGGCCTTTTGCTGAGGATTGTAGGAATATGTGCTTTGGGTATCCCAAGATTAAGAAGAAACTCAACGACTGGTTTGATTTTCCCCTCCAAGCTGTAGTAGGAAAAAGCAGGAAATCTGCGAGTAATTAACTTGATATTTTCAAGATCCATGCCAAGCTCTATGAGATAGAGAATTTGAGGGCGGAGATCTCCAGATGGATCTGCCTCAGTCACTCGAGAGATTGCTTTTAGCTTCTTGGAATCGAGGGTGGAAACGGGTGGAGAAACTGGTGCAACTAGCTTTTGTTTAGCAGGTGGTGGTGGATTCGGAAAGTTCTCAACTAAATCTACTAGAACATTGCCGTACTCCTCAAGAAGAGACTCAAGGTAAGGAGTAAGGGCATCCCTGATCTCAAGGGTGGTGAGCTCTCTTCCTACAGTGGAAAGTAAAATTTGATTAGGCAAGCAAACAAAATAAGAAACATAGACACTGACTGAGAAAGCAGTAGCCAAAAGAATGGTAACATGTTGCAAACGAACCTACTAGATATCGAGATTTATGAACAGAATGAAGCCTTGAGACAAGGTGAGCGATGAAAAGGTCTGACTTATTGATGGTTCTTGCAGCAACCCCTTTGCTCAGACCTTGTTTCTTCAAGAACAATGTTAACACTGCCTTGGCTTCTTCTTTTTCAGCTGCTAACAAGGTTGAAGGCACTACTCGTAAGCTGGAGGATCCATTTACTCCTGAATCAGCTGTCATCATATACAAACAAAATGTTCATGCCATAATAATGAAAAAGAAGAAGCAAATGTCCAGTGTAATACTTTCACATGAAAGTGTCATTGCTTACCAAACTTAGCTCGGCAGAAGAAGAGTTTCTTGGGTAACGCAGGTTGACTCCTGCATAAAGATAAAAGTATGTCGATGGTCCACTTCAGAATGATGGTCCACTTCACAATAATCAGACAGGATAGAGAGGTAACAAGAGAAGAAGTGACTAACCTTCTAAATACAACCTAAAAGTGTACTTTGAGACTTCATAAATACATAACATAATCATACAACATATACACAAGTATTCAATGCTGAGACGCTCTGAAGGATACAATCTAATGTATAGGCAATAAATTTATAAGGTGGACTCTGGCAAGCATTATTAGGACTCCAAAAGAAAGATGTTGTCAAAGTTATTTGCTGGGACGGATAGGATTTCACTATGTTCAACCCATGAAACCAGGAATGTACCTATCACTGTTTTTCCAAAGTCAAAATACTGCCTTCGCGTTGGATCAAATTATTAGCCTAATTATTGTTGAAGAGAACTTAAGGTAAAGTTCTTCTGGTCAGAAAACTTCACTGTATTTTATAAAAACTCACTGGAAGATTCAGATAAATGGTCATGATGCACCAATTCCACTTCTATTCATAAAATTCAGTAACTCCAAAGCCATCCGAAGCAGCAGGTAAATAAATAAATAAAGCACCTCCATTTTAACACAGGAATTTGAAACTCTATTAACTTAACTGTTAGTCACATCTCCCGTTGCATGAGTTTTGACTAATTGAAACAAGCCAAACAATTTCCTATAATCACCAAAAATAAATCATAAAACGAGCGGCATTAACAAAAACTAAGTTGATTACCTTTTCTTTTGCCTCCCTAGTTTATGAATAAAGATAGAGATGGTTACAAATAAATAAACAGATACCTTGTGAAGGAAAATGCTCTTCCACAAAGAGATGAGAGGTCCAAAGAACGAATTGAACAAAGGGCCTCCATTTTCGTAGCCTTTGCCTAACTGCTGAATTGCAAACAATACCAATCCAAATTACGATGATCCGAACGAGTGTTGTTAGCCTTTGGCTAGCCAGGCCTCAACTAAAGCTTTCCTTCCTAAATGTATATATGTGAGAATGCAGACACTGTTACAAACGTTTCAGTAATAATAACAAGATGGCATATAAAGATTGTATCCCACATCATGATCACTAATCAGCTACAAATGTTTCTCTAATTGTTAATTTATCATTTAAGGAAAAAAAATGCAAACTTACCTAATGCATTCACACAAGTTTATTATGATTAAACTATAAACCAATGATCAAAAACCAAAGAGCCCACATCACCGATACATCAACCAAAACAAGCATGAACAAGATAAAAAGCAAAAAAAAAAAAATTTATCATTTATCCACCAAAGACTGACACGTGCCCATCCCTTGCCAAAAGATAAAACAGTAAAGAAAATACTAACAAGAATGAGGAACTTACAAAGAAAAAGGAAAAGGGGTTTGGACTTTGGACGTTTGGTTGTGGCAGCAGAGCCGAGCTTGCCTTCACTGCGGCTGCGAGTCACAATCGGGACTGAAAAAAAAGATTTTTTGTTCCATTTCTCCAATTTATTCATGGGGATTTTTATATTACCACATGCCTTGGATATCATTGTGACCTAACCTCGTCCAGGGATATCTTATTCCTCGCTTCGGCGGTTAAGGACAGTTTGAAGGTAGGTTGTTTTAGTCATTTAATAAGATTTTTATTGGATTTTTCCCTTTTTAAATTACTAAATTACTTTTGAAATTTAATATGTTAAAAATATTTCTATTTGATTTTTTTTTTTTTTGGTGAGTTTTGTGTATGCCGTAAAATCCTTTGTCTTGATTCAAATATTGGGAGTAAGGGTTTGAAAACTCTTTCTAGTTTTCATATCTCGGAGAGGGGATTGGTTGGTGATAAGTTAAAAGATTAAAAAATATTTTAATGTTAAAAAGTCAATGTACTCATTTTTTCTCATAAAAATTTTTTAAATTAAAATTATTCAGAGAACTTTAATATTTTTTACTAGAAGTTTAAAGTAATTTTTCCCTTTTTGTAAGTTGGTATTTTAGGACTTTGAGTAGTTAAATTAACTATCATATTGTTTACAATTTTTTTTTTAAAAAATAATGTTTAGTTTTTGAGTAAACACATTTTGCTTTTAAACTTGTTAAAATAAAATAATTTCTAAAATCAAACAACCACCTACCCAACGGGGAAAAAAGAAAAAAGAAGAAGCAAACATACCAAAAGCCCAATGAGGCCCACCAAGTTGGTGTTGCGTGCAAACTTGCGACAATGCCTAAGGAGGCCCAAATTTTATGCCTAATGAGGCCCAAATTTTTAAGTCCTCCAATTTGTAACAAACTTCTTTGTTAATTCAAATTTAAAAATAAATTTCGATATTACAATATTTGCTAATAATTATTTGGTCAGTAATTACTAATTAGTGATTCACATGAGAATGAGGTGACCAATACATACAATCGAAATTAAGGATACAAAATTATTTTTATATAAATTCATGTGATACAATTGTATAAAAACGCAATTCCCTTATCTCTAAAATTTAGATGTTCGAAATTATGTGATTTTGTAATTGTATATTTGTAAGTTAATCATCAATTGTTAACACTTATCAAATTCTAATTGATCAATCGACACCAGCGAATAACATAATGTGATTGATCTCATATAAAACTTTCTCAATGCATGATTATTATGGATTGCATGTTTCTCGTGCGGAAAAATTGGACGCCGTTACTAACATACCCAAAATGGAGCTTTCCCCAAGGTTTTAAGCAAACGCCTAATACATATGATTTTTATATTAAGAAGATAGAGATTTGAGATGGTGAAATTGGATGACTTGGTGTATCTAATTCATAACATAATAAGCTAAGATTTCACTTCCAACATATTTGCTAATCAATAATTCGCCCCTCGTTAAACCCTCCTTCCAAGAAGCAAGTAGTAAACGACTCCACCCATTTCACAATCCTTTTATAAATACATATAAATCACACACGTTCACACATTTACACGCGCTGTCGTTATCATCATCAATTAACAAGTTTTCATCTTTATATTCAACTTCTTCTCCCACCTAACTCGTCATTTTTTCTTCCTTTGCCTTGTCTCTCTTTTATCAATTGCAAGCACGAGTTCATACAAACTCTTAAAATTATTTATTTGATTTACTTAATTTTTTGGTGTTAGGTTAATTTTGAATTGGTCGAAAGTAGTTGCACTTATTTTATGGAATTATATGTAAGTAGTGGAGCATTATGTGAAATCATGTCTAATATTGTTAATTTTTAGGTTGTAATCTTCAATAAACTTTATTATATAAAGCTTGATGTTATTGAATAAAAAATATCACGACTTTATTATTTTCACAACATAAGAGTTGTATTTAGAATTTTATTAGTTTATCGAATAATCACTACTAATTTTAAAGTTTGGATTTTCTCAAATTAATCTCATTTGTCATCAAATTTTTTCTGTTTCATTTAATTTCTCCTTATAGAACACTAGACTATAGTGTTCGTATCACAAAATCAGTCCTCGAGTAACCAAACCATCTATCCTATATCTTTTGTGAATTTTGAATCTATATATTTATATCTTTTAATCTAAACTACACGAACTTTTTGATTTACAATTTTTTTTTTTGGGGAAATTCTACATACGTAGTAGCATACTCACCACCATCTACACCACAGGCAGGTTATCCAACGAAAGACAGCAGCGATCATGGCTACGCGCAAAATGCTCCCGCAGAAACCAAGCCCAGGGGTGATGGCTTTTGGAAAGGATGGTATGCAATCTTTGTATTTCACCTCACTATGTATTAATTATTCGTATATGTACATGCACATTTACATATAGTGACTGATTTGGTTGGTTTTATTTGCAGTTGTGCTGGCTTGTGTTGCTGCTGTGTCTTGGACGCCTGCTTCTGAACACATACGCCCCAGTCGATCGATCGTTTGATTTTGGGGATTCTTTTTTTTTTTTCCATTATTACGTGTATAAATAATAACAAAAACAGTTCAGATTGTTTCTTAGTTTGATGATGGGATTGTCCCTGCGGTTTGATTTATTATTTTTGTATACCATACTGTAGACTTTTTATACACACGCTCATATACTTTCTGTAGAATTGAGATTCATTCCTATGCGACAATGTGAAAGTTGTATTATCTTAAAAGTATTTTGCAAGCATTCAAAAATAATTTTGATTAGCAAATAGATTTCGGAAAAGGAGGGAAAAGAAAACAATTTGAAGTAGTATTAAATTTATGTATTAAAATTAATTATTATTAAATAATGGGGGGAAAAAAAAAAGGAATTGTATGGGTGGAGACTGGAGAGCACTATAGCCGGCGGCACAGGAGCATAAACGCGTACCATACAGCCATGCGGCTGGCGAAATTGCAAGCGTACGATTTGATCACACGGACAGGAGGATTTGGTTATCGTGTTAACGTCAGCGGCAGCGCACGCACGAGTCTCTTGTCCTGCCTGCCGGCTTGGCTTGGCTGGGCCGATCCTACGAAAGAAGTGCGACAACCGCAAGCAAGTACAAAACGTGGGTACCAGTTGTCGCTGCTCAGCCGTCATGAGTGCATGACGTGAATGCCACGTGGAATGATTTGATACGCGCACACCGCACCGATCCCCCCATATTTCGTGTGGTGGGGTCCACTCGTCATGATTCGTATCTTAGCTGACCCAGTTATCTTTTGCTAACGTGCCCATCGCACATCATTTTTCAGTTTTTTGACTTTTTCTTTGTCCTTTTCTGGCTGCTGGCTTAACTCCTTTTCTAATCGAGCACTGCTTGAAGAAATTCTGGATATTATATATATATATATATATATATATATATATATATATATATATATATATATATATATTTTGAGTACAGACCTCTTGACACCCCCTTAAAAACTCTTCATAAAACTGTTTTTAATTAAATTGCTTAAATGACCAAAGGTAAATTAATTTATTTTTTAATAATAGTTCGATTAAACTCTTAGATTAATTATTCTTTTAAAAAAATTTACGTGCAACCCATTTCATAATTATATTTATATTTTATAATTTAATTTAAAAAGTAGTTATCTTTTGAGAAAATCATAAAGAGTAAAATTTGTTTTAGGCTTTAAAATTTGTGTGTATTTTATACTAAAAACTTAAAATGAATACTTTTTTAGAGTGAGATTTTGTAGATATATGGTTAATTTTAATATATTAATACAATTCTCGAGACTTTTTATACACATACTCATATACTTTCTGTAGAATTTTACTTTCGTATTTAATTTTCTGCAGGGGCTGATTTAGATTTAAATCAGTGCTTGATTATAGATACATTTTCAATACAAAATGATAACAAGTTAGTTTGGGGGCCAAAGGAAACACATACATGCAATAACATTGAAAGCACATTCATAATAAGAATGACATATCATGATTTTAACATAATTTTTCCCCAAAAAAAAAGTTATTTTCAGATTGATCATATGAATAATCAAATTAAAGTCTATCACAATCTTTTAAATCTAACATTATATAAACCATCAACTTAAAAAAGGAGCAACCAACATAATTTTTGTAACAAGGCTGTTTTAGTAAATTTAATTTCATAATGAAAAGTTCACTCGATTGTCATCTACAGCAAAGATTGACATACGAGCTCATTCTTTAGCATTGATGCTGTATGCTTTTAAGTCAGAGAAATGATTTTCAATTGAGTGCTAACTGCTTCAACAGAATGTAACTCGTTTTCTACTCGTGTACAGACTCAAGAGATTCCCAATTTGGTGTACTTTCCAATCTTTTGAAACCTAACACAAAATTCAAATGAAATTGTCAAAGCTGACCTTTATGAAAGTAAAGGTCATTAATCACATGTGTACTTAATCAAGTATATTTTATTTTCACTATGCTTCTATCTTCCAAATATTTAGTGTGAACTTTTGGACAACTTCAAACTAATTTATATTACAATCAATTATTACACAATGAAACAACACTTTTAATTATAAAATTTACCAAAAACATACATTACACTTTTCAAAACACATAATTCTCTCAACACCTTCCAAACTTACTAAAGTACAATAGTTATGAACAATTCAGTATTTTTTTTGTGGTTTTAGCGGGCAGAGTGTTGTAGTATTTCGCTTTTTTTTTTTTTTTTTTTGGGTGTCCCAATAGAGAATTATGTTGCGGTTTAATTCATTAAAAGTTTAAAACTACAAAAATTACATTTGAGCCAAGGCCATTTGCCAACGGTATTTCAAAAGGCCACAAGAGAACACGAAAACAAGACCGAAGCCCAAATTCGCCGGGGTTTCTAGTCAAAGAAAGCCAGCAGGTATATATAAATCGTCGTTTGTAAATCGACGCAGCCTCTGCCCACACACACAATAACCCAGAGAGAGCCGCGGGTGCGCGAGGACGAGAGTTGAAATGGTGAAGTTTCTGAAACCAAACAAGGCCGTGGTCCTTCTTCAGGGCCGTTACGCTGGTCAGAAGGCAGTCATCGTATTCTTGTTTGCATGATTAGTGGGCCAATCCCTCATTATAAAAGATTACGACTGGGCAACTTCGGATTCGGATCGGATTCATCCGGAATCCATGAATCCGATCTGATCGGATTTCGGATGGTTCGGATTTGGAAAAAAGCCATCCGATTGCAATCCGAATCTTAAATTCGGATGAACATCAATGACGATCAAGATGCCGCGGGCTTCCTCTGGGTTGTGTCGCCGGCGTCGTGGGTGAATGGAAGAGCTCAAAGCCTTAGATGTTGTGGCTGATTTGGGAATTAGGTTTCAATTTGGGATTTTGACTTCTGTCAATTGGCTTTTATATTTAGTTATTATATATATATAGATATATTAATTTACAACTGCTTTGTGTCTTGGTGAATGGTGATTTAGGTGTCAGTCCATTTCATTTTCAGTTTCTGTTTTCACCTTTCATATTTTGCTTTTTTTTTTTTTGTGCCGGTGCAATCCGATCGGATTATTTGGATCCCATCGGAATTTGTTCGGGTCGGATCGGCCCTATACGTGCATCTGCCTGCAAGTAATACTAACTTAATTGAAGCTTTCACATAACTAGCAAGTAACACACAATTATTAATATCATCAATGAAAACCATATACCTTGACCCAAATTGAATGCAGGGGGCGTCACAAAATTGATATTGTCACTGATTCAAGCTTGAATAACATTAGCCAAAAAGGTCCCCCATATGAGTAGAAACCATCTTATTCACAATAATCAGCACCAGCAACAAAAGAAACGTACAATTATTAATATTTGTGTCCTATACACGCATCTACCTTCAAGTAATGCTAAATTGAAGCTTTTGCACAACTAGCATGTAACACACAATTATTAATATCATCAATTAAAACCATATACGTTCACCGAAGAAATTGAATGCAGGGAGCGTCACAAAATTGTTAGGCAGGACAGTCAAATCCGGCTGGTGGACATTTGCCACAGTCGGTGACAAGTACTCGTAGAGAGATGGGTACCAGAAGATTGATGAGATTCATAGCATTAACTCTAATGGCAGTGCAAAGACATACTGCGGCATCCAAGTCTGTTAGCCCTTGAAGCAATGGGCAGCATTTCTCCTTATCGCTGTCGCCAAGACCTTGGGGAATTAATTCGACGAGAACATCGACGCATGCGCCGAGCTTGAGAGCATCAATTGGACAAGTTTGTTGTTCTGTTGTTAGTACAACAGTTGTTGGCGGTGTTGGTACAACAGTTGGCGGCGGTGGCAGTCTCGAAACCGGAGGAGGAGTGAACTTAACATTTGGTGGTGGTGGAGGAGTTGTGTTGGGGCTGTCAGAAGCTAGAGAACAGAGCAAAGTGCCCAATTCCAAGAGGAGAATAAAAAACATGGCAAAATTTCCCATCTGAAATAATTTTCCCATCTAGAAAAAATGCCACACTTTACAAAGAAGACTGCATGATTATCTCTAGAATTTTGATGCTGATTGGCATTTCGTTCGCCATTGCCATTAAATTTTCAACGTGCTGACCAAAAAATCGGCTACTTGGTGACTTTTGTAGCATAGTTACAAGGAAATTTCAGTCAGAAAAGGAAAATGTAGAAACAAATTGTTAATCAAGTAATTAATTAACATTTTTTTAAAAAAAAATGTTGGGTGTTTTGTCTGTTTGTTTGTAATTGTATCACGTAACTGGGAAAGTTCTTTTCTCTGTTTAAAGTGTGGCCATTTATTATTTGGATGAAGAGATAACCAACTTTGTTTCCCATGGTTTGGTTTCTTGCACTATTAAAATTCGGCCAATTCTAGAAAAAATGCCTTTTTTGGTCAGCACGTTGAAAATTTAATGGCAATGGCGAACGAAATTTAATATCTTCGTTTTCCTAATTGTTCATCTTATTCGATGTCGTCTTCTCCTTCTTTGTCAACTCTAGTTGCATCATTCTTGGCCGACACTACGGTAAATGCTTTCATATTTAACTCAAATCTCTGTTTCAAAATTTTAGTTAAAAGTGCCAGGATCTGAAGATTTGACATGAGAACACAGACGCATGTGAAAATCCTATATATATATATATATATATATATATAGACACAGACGCATGTGGATTGACTTGGTCCCACGATCCCCCACTTTTATGCCTATAAAAGGCAACGTCGTCGTTCAACAAAAAGCAACCCAAAGGCAATTATTTCAGATGGGAAATTTTTCCATGTTCTTTATTCTCCTCTTGGAATTGGGCACTTTGCTCTCTTCTCTAGCTTCTGACAGCCCCAACACAACTCTTTTCTCTTTTATTAATATATGTATACTTTAATTAATTATAATAATTTATATTCATATATAACAAGTAGTGAATAGTTATAAAACAATGCTCTAAGAACATGAAGGACTTTCTTTTGTTTATGAGTGGCTTACAATGTAACGATTATAAAGTAGTAGAAATTTTTTCAGATGAATTAGAAAAATTCAATATAAAGAAAAGCTTTTTCGAATCAGCTAGATGTTCAGTTAAAGATACAAGAACGACTCTTGAGTTGTACAGAGCTTCTCAAATTATAATATTTCAAAAGAAAACTATTCTTGAAAATATCCAAGCTTGAACAAACTCATATCTTAATGGTGACTTATTAGATGGAGCAATTCAAGATAAGGGGCTATATGAAGAGGTGATTAGCTTAAGCAACTGAATTTGATAGGGTTCCAATTTATGTAATTTCTTGATATAATCACATGTCAGTCATTATATATATATATATATACCCAATTAGATGTCAGCATCTTGCAAAATGCAATGTAGTCATGAGCTTGACTGTAAGCAATTCGACGCTAGTTTTTTTAAATTTAATGTTGAATTGCTTGGAGCTCAATTCAAGTCCAAATAAGATGTCTGCATCAAAGAATGATTGCATCTACATGTACCTACATCGGTTTAATTCTTAAACAAATATTTAGTTGGTTAATTTGAGGTAGAGGTAGATTATGAACTAAAATTTCCTCGAGCCAGTCTGGAACGGATTGAAAGTAGAAGATGCGTTGAGCATCTTGATTTTCGCGACATTCATCTTCTTAAAACATCTTATAGGTAAAACAAATTTCACATAGCTCTGTGTAGTATCAAAATAATGATGGCACAACACTTTGTACAATCTTTTCGTAGCATCAAGTATTTCAATATAGATATCACTAAACTCTCCACATTTGTTGTGCAAGATTTTAATATGTGCCAAGCCCAACACTACAAATAAATGGAGCATCTTGAAAGATGAATAATCTATGAGTTATTGTCATTCTCTCTTGTGAATGTATGCCTGTTTTAAAGTGTAGTCCAATATTAAAACGGTGTTAAATTATAACTATAAATGGATGTCAAACTACAATTACTATGATAATAAATATAGCTCAGATCTGCTTCTAAAATGTATAGATGTTTAATTGCACTTAAGAATTTTAATCAACTGATTATCAAATTGGGTATCTTTGAAACTGAAGTACTATAATTTTAAACCTATCGGGTAAAGAGTATGTGCGTTTACTAAACAATTTAACTATTATGCTTCCAAATTAAGTAGAAAGAGGCACAACAAATATACCTAGAGCTGATTGATGTTTAAGGAACTCAAATTTGTTGGTAAGGAGAATTTTCATCTGTCATTTGATGAATTAATTAAGCAGACGGGTGAAAGATTGCAGACTTGATGGTGTGAAATTTTCGAGACAGAGGACAGCATACGCCCTTTTCACCGTGGCATCCGTACTTTTTGAGGCAGAATTTTCTGATGCTCGCATGGCATGGGCTAAACAAAATGTTCTTGCAACGATGGCTGATGATTTATATGATGATTGTGGTTCCGTGGAAGAATTGCCGGACTTGGTTGAATTGGTTGAAAAGTGAGCTTTCAAATCTTTCAATTCAATTAACTGTGAGACTACCTTAAACCTTTATAATATCTACGTTACGAAAGTCACAATGTTTTTTTGTTACGCTTCTCAAGTTTTACGTATCACATCCTGAATTAAAAACAAAAGTTTGTAAACGTAGAAAAAGAATATGACTGTTATAACATTTAACAGCTTTAAGGTAGCAGTTCCCTCAATTTAATTACTCGAAAGTGTTTCAATTAAAATGATAACGAAAAATGAAACGAACGACAGGTGGGATGAACGCACATTCGTTGGATACTGCTCTGAACATGTGAAGACAAATCTTTTTTGCAATTTAAGAAACTATCAATGATCTTGCTTACAGGGCTAGAGCAAAGCAAGGAAGAAATGTCAAAAATCACTCTATTCAGATTGTAAGAGCCTGAACAAAGTCTAGTCAATTTCTTTTCCCGTCTAGATTTTGCAAGAATTTAAAAGAATCAAAATAAATTCTAAGTCCATACATTCTGCACATTTTAAAATACAATTTTTGAGTGAGTCAGTGTTATCTAGTTATATTTTAGTATTATGTTGTAGCTAGACATTGATGTCTAACTCTAATTTGACACTTATAATTAGATGGCAGTTCCGTCTAACTAAAATCCGCATTTTAAAAGAAAAGAATGTGTGTATTGGAGAATGACTATTCAAAAGTAAGTAACAAAAAATTTGCTTATTTGCAGTGGCTTAGAGTTCTTAAGATTTATCTGAGAGAAGCTGAATGGGCAAGAGAAAAGGTAGTGCCAATATTAGATAAATATTTGTCTGATGGAAGTATTTCTAGTACACTAGAAGCTGTTGTTATTATACCACTCTACTTTCTCGGATCAGAGTTATCAAAAGAAGTAATAGCATGCTCAGAAGTAATAGAAGTAATCATATGGGGTTAATTGGGTGAATTCTCAACGATATTGCAAGCGGAGAGGTAGGAAATTTCTTCTCTTAATTTTATTTTTAACATTTAAAGTTGTTCTAATAGGTAAAATTATAATGTTTAGTTGAGAATGCTTCTTCAGGATGAACATCTATACGTTTTAATATATATATATATATAATTGAAATGTACATGCGTCTACATCTGAAAATTGCAAATTTTGATTGATACTGCAAGCGGAGAGGAAGAAAATTTTTTGTTTGAATTTTATTAAAATTGTTCTAATATGTCAAATTATTATATGTAGCTCAGAATTTTTTTTCAAGATGGACGTCTGCACAGTTTAAAAAATATATAGAATTGAAACGAACATATGTCTACACCTGAAACATTTCATACAGTACTGAATACGTTCTCTATTTCAAAGATATTTTGCTTACTGAGTGTAACTCGCAGAGGGAAATTGCTCGAGGGAAACTGAACAGTGTGGCATTGTGCATGGTTCATAGTAATGGTGCCTGCTCTTTGGAAGAGGCTAAAAGGTAAATGAGGAAACAAGGTGAAATCCATAGGATAGAATTGCTGCGTTTAATGCTGCAAAAGAAGGGGGGAGTGTGGTTCCAAAAGTTTGCGAGGAACTGTTTTGGAAGACAAGCAAAATAATTCACAACTTTTACACGAGCAACGATGGTTTCACTTCTACAGAAACAATGCTCAACGCTGTCAATGCAGTTCTTTATGAACCCATTGCTTCCCCAATACTAATTGATAAGTGCAGCGATAGCACACATCAAACTTCACCAACATGGAGGTGAATATATTCTTTCGTGCATGGAGTCTTTCTTCTAGTCTCCAAAAGTGCTAAATTCTTCTAGTCTCCGAAGTGCTAAATTGTCTTGTAAATCTTCCAATTGCACAAAATAATTTTCTTACTTGTGTTGCTTTCAGGTGCTTTTTTAATTTTGATTTAGTTTTACTTCTATTAATCTCTTTGGAATCCATATCCATACAATAATAAGCATGGTTCACGAGACACTGCCATTAATTATAATAGAAACTGCCCTCATTTTGTTTTACTGTCACAATGATTTCAAAATTTAATTGATATAGAGTGTTACTTTTTCTGTCAATTCTTTTGATTTTCTCCCCTCAGTGAAGAGAAAATAAATAGGAGAAACCGTAAAGGTAAAGAGTAAAAATAAAAACAGCAATTCTGAAGAATACATTACACATAACACATAAAATTAAATGGGGGAAACTTTAGAGAGAATGGAAAGAAAGAGAAAAGGTAAACCTGAAGAATACAAAACGCTTGCAGCATAACAATTCTAATATCTGAAACATATTAGTTAATTTCCATACTAAAAGTCAAGTCAAAATCCTTGAAGGGTTGGGAGCATTTTAACACAAGGAAATAAGATAAACCGCATCCAACATCATTAACATCCGAAAGTACCAACCTTCTGATCATCAACATCAAACACATCAATTTGCGGTTCTTTGGGCAAAAAGCATAAAAGTAATACAAGTATTCTCCAAATTGCTTTGAAATTTAAGTTATAGTGAAAGCAAAGAGGACCTTCATTCAAGGAGTCTCGGCAGCAGGTTGGGTTACTCCATGCTTCACCAACAACTTCCTCAGAGATTCGGCCGGCCAAACTTGGTACTTCACTTTGCCAGAAGGCATCAGGAAAACCTCAGCTAATTCAAGCATATCAGAAGTAATACTGGCGCCGTCCATGGTTTTACTGAGCACCTTCAGTGCGAGCTGAACTGCTTCTTCCCTTGTAATATCATCCTTGCAATCTTGTTTGAGGATTGATTGTGCAGCCTGGTTATTTGTAGCTGCAGCCTTCCAACCACCATAGTTTCCACTAGGATCACTCATGTAAAGTTGGAAACCATAATTTTTGTCCCACCCTGCAAGAAGAAATGAAACACCAAAGGGGCGGAGACCACCGAACTGTGTGTAACCTTGCTTTGTATCACAAAGAGATTGAACAAGCTGCTCAACAGGCATTGGCTCTTGGTAGGCATATGTGTAATGTTGGGCTTGGACCCTGGCAGTGTTGATTGGGATGTTGACATCAGACATTATTCCAGCTACAGCAGAAGCAACATGATCATCAATCTTGTCCATCCTCTCAGTGGAAGTTGAGGTTTGCAGGAGCTTTGAAGTAACCTTCTTTTCACCAACCAAGACAACCCCATCTTTCGATAACATTCCAATTGCACTACCAGCATTTCCAATGCCTCCATTGCATACTCAACTTGATAGAGACGGCCTTCGGGGGAGAAAATTGTGGTACGTCTATCATATCTCCAAGACATTTTTGGTTATGACTGGAAAAATGGAAAATCAAAGAAAATTTATTAAACAGATTCAATAAAATAAAAGAATTGTACCACTAGAAATGAATCAAACAGATTCAACAAAAATAGAAGAACTGCACCACTAGGAAAGCACTAAAATAAACGTACCACTCGAAAATGGAAAACAGCAATATAGCACTAATTTGGTAATACCAGAAATATATTAGTTAATAAGCAGAACTAAAGATGAGCATAAAGGATAAGACAGTAAGAAGATGAAAACGAGCTGAGATTGAAGCATAGATAGATGCAAATTCTGAAGAATTTCATGGTCATATATGATAAACCATAGAAATACAATCATTGCGAGCTACAACATACTTGGTTGAACAGAAAAAAGTTCAATGGTAATAATAGTGATAACAGGTGAAAAGCAAAAGAATAACAAGCACCACGTAAAATGATTCTTTTTGTATCCTAATTGACAAAAAAGAAAGCATGCTTCTCCTATTAAGACAGAAACAAAGAGCATGCCTCTAAAACTTTCATTTTTCAAAATCAACCACACACATTTTTTTGTGGGTAACTGCTAAATTCAAGATATTCCGATCACATATCTTTAACCATCTTGACCTAAGTAAAAATAAATAAACTACTCCACAACCACAATTTCACCGAGCTTTGGCCACTCCTTACATTTTGGCTAGCTCAACAAAACAATCAACAAGATTCATTAACATAAAACTTCCATTTATGATTTTATAGTAGACAGCTTCCGCTCAGAATCAGAATCTATTTATTTGCTAACTCTTGAGAGAAAAAAAATGATTGTACACTAATACTTCATTTGCTGGTTAGACTTCGTAAGGGCTACCAACACAAACTCTCTCTCTCTCTCTCTGTCTCTCTCTCTCTCTCTATGCTTCATAACTACATTTACAAGGATGGCAGAAAAGACTTATATTATCCAAAACAAGATTATAACAGTCATCAACTAATTCAACTCATCAGTAATGAGCATCCACAAATTCAATTGTCATTATCAACCATGTGGCAAAGCATAAGTTAGCTTAATGCCAATACGTGTATTAAAAATATAAATAAAGCAGCGGAGTCTCAAGAACCAGAGAGAAAGTAAAACAGGTTCTCCTACCAAAACAAATGCACAAAAGTAGGACTACCATTCACTACACAAAAGATCACACAGCATATTTATCAACAACAATAATCCCTATAAAAGAGAATATGAGCACCAAAGCATCAATATATTCAATAAAAAAAACCTTAATTCCTCAAAGAACAAATAAGAACTGCCAATGGTCGCATGAATAGTTCTAAAAAGTCCTTTCTACTCATTGAAAAGAGGTTTTTTCTCAAATTTTCATTGACCACTTATAAACTCACTGACAATTCTAATGATAAGTCAGTCTGTAAGTCATTCCCGTTTAAAAAATTTATAGCATGTGGGTGCCTATTTTTCCTAAATAACAAAACTAAGATTAACTGATTTTACTCAAGTAATTCACAGAAAATATCGTTAATTGTAATAAAATCATGAAAAATAAATAACACGATCGCAAACTAAACAAGACCCATGACAAAATTTTTTGTTCAAATCAAGGGTTTAACGACATTCAGCTGGGCTCGAAAAGCACTAGCAACAAAGCGAAAAAAAAAAGGATAACTCCAACACCCATTACAAATATCTTATCGCATTAAAATTTAAATGCAAAGAGAAAGCAAAAGACTCAAGATTCGACTAAAAACGAAAAATTTCAGAAACAAACAGTGCCGACGCTTAACTCCCCAATTTAAAAAAAAAAACAGATTTTTTTTTGAAAAAAAAAAAAACAGATCTTGCGAACGGAAATATAGAAACCGGAAGAAAAGTGAAGATCTTCATTTACATGTAATTCTTTATCAGCCTACCCAAAGGTAATGTTCTTCGACTCTTCGTTAAAGCTCAGTGAGTTCGCTATTATACGATCTTCCTGTAGAGGCCTCACTGACTACTTTCTCGAGAAAATTTCTTTTTCTTGTTGTTGCTTTGAAGATCTTTCATTAATGCTTTGTGATTTGGGTCGGGCCTACAGAGGAAATTTTACAAGGGCCTTAAGCTAATGTGAGGATACATACACAGTCCACAGACATTCTAAAGAAGCCCCTCATTTTTTTAAAATTAATTTAAATCTACTAGACTGCTACTACTTGATGAACTGGCAAAACTACATTCAATTTATATGCATCCGCTCAATGGCACAGTGGTAAAACACCTCCTTTAGGCGTGAGTTTTTGAGTCCTTATGTATATATTACGTAGATTGATTTTTAAAAAAAATATTTAGAGATAAATTTACTCTATTTTTAGATTAAATATTCGAATTATGTCATCATAAAATTGATTCAGGAAGTTTCGCATAAACTTTAGAATATAAGTATTGGTAAATAGATTAAAAAAAGAACAAAAAGTACATTATGAACAGGGAACACTCTATGCTATTGTGCATTACTAGTTCATATAAATTGTAATTTCCCCAAATTATGTGAGGCACTGATGCATTTGGGCATATGGTACAAAACATAATTACGAGTATATATCATCATATACTGCTTGTTTCAGTTAATATTTTCCTCGGTCATTGAATATGTCAAAGATAATAGATATCTTAACATGCACTTTTAAATAAAATTTTTCCCAAGGATGTGCACAAAGTGACTATTTTATTTATATTTGTGCCAATAAAAGTGAGTCTTAATTTGCGACTTTCACTTCATAAGGAAATACCCTCAATAAGTTAAAATACGTTCTTCTAACTCTAAGAAACTCATTTTATATTTCAAATCTTCTCTCAAATATTAATTTTAGAATGAATGCATATTAGTGTATTAAAATTGATTGAATTAATAGACTTACACTCAGTAGTATGTTTGTCCAACTTAAGATTTTATGAGTGCACTAAAAGAAAATTGTGTTTTAGTGACTATGAATTTAGTCTCGAGAACTGATCCAAATAGTCCCAAAATTATTTTTAGACACGAAATATTGCGGTAGTCATTGAAGCAGACGAAATTAATCTGCTTTAGTCTTCTGGAAGGGCGTAAATTGGCCACCAAAGGTATGATTTCATACCATTAGTTTTAGTCACTAATGAATTATCTATATAACTATTTTGTTTAGTTGAAAATCATGTTCTTATGTGGCTAATTACTGTGGTCGACAAACATATTTCTCAGTGTCTAATGTTTGCAATTGATGAATATATATTTGGGTGACTATTTGGACGTGATAATGAAAAAATATAAATCGGATGATTGAGTGATGATTCATCATATGTATGTATTAATGTACCTACAATATAGATTAAAGAAAAGAGAAACTTTGAACTCATAAAAACAATATTAAGAATCCAACAAATTAACGCCAAAATTAATCTCCAAGCATATTGGTCTGAAGCAAGAGGAACGTATCAATTGTGAAACACATAACTAATTTAAGAGAGATATTGCTGTAGAAGCATTTTGTACTTCCATCTTTCACATTATTATCTTCAACAAAAAATAAATAATAAAAATGAAAGCAACAACAATGATATCTTCATCAATCGTAATTAGTTTTCATGAAATTGCATGCATGATGGTGATGGGACTGGGGCATCACAACTTAGGCAGGACATTTAAATCCAGCAGGCACGTGCTTGCCACAATCGTTGGCAAGTACGTTTAGAGAAGTCACAAGCTAGAGAAGAAAGCAAAGTCCCCAAGTTCAAAAGGAGAATCAACAGACCAGCTAACTGAGATTTGGTCATAATGACAAAAATTTCAAAACTCTAGCTCTTAAACTGAATGTAACAAAGAACTTGTATATTTTGTTCTGTAAATGAATACCCTTCTTATATAGAGATTAATATGAAATTTACCCATAATTTTAAATCATTTTTTCTTTTATCATCCATAATTTTAAATCATTTTTCTTTTATCATTTTAAGCAAGTCTTCCACTTATTAAGATTTCGAAAGAATGTGATTTATCTTCAGGTTTGGAACCAGCGCTGAACTAACTTTTTGTTTAATCTTTTAAAAAGATATAATTAATATTTATTAGATAAAAATATAATTAATTAAATCTTAACTGTATATTTCTATACATGCATGTATAGTAAAAGATTATAAAAAAAATAAATACAAATCAATTTAACACCGGATCCAAATCCTTATCGTCATTCTAGAATAATGATCGTGTTGTCACCAAATTAAACTGACTGCCGGCACAGGGGCTCCTGTCGGCAAGGATTTAGTGATATCTTTTCAAACTTTGAAGGACAAAGAGAATCAAGAAAACACGGTTTTGATAATTGAGGCATTATTTTTTTAACATTTAGTGCTTCGTTTTGAGCCCATGATTGAGAAAGAATGCTAAAATCTTCTCAAATCTCATATGCAGCTCAAAATTTTCTATTATTATAAACCACATAAGCCAACAAACTCAGCACCGATATTTTTGTTTTTTTAATTTACAGGTATTCAGCAATATTGGAACATCTTTTCCTAGAGTGGCAACTTGCACAAATGTACAAAATAAAATGAATGGGCCATTTTCTTTTTTCGTAAATTTCGGCGGAACGAGGAATTTCATAGACATTTCATTTTTCTTTTTATTAATTCAGAAAAAATTAAGTGCATTGTTTATTTTCATCATTATTTGTTAATATTTTCTTCAATGATGATTTTATCACTATTTGTAAATATTTTCTTCAATGATGACCATGGCGCCACCCTTTGAGATTAAAATGAAGAAATTAGTCTTTGAAACTGCCTAAAATATATCAACATTATTGCGTCATGAGTAATGATACAGTCACAATGATGTTTCATAATTTAATTTGTTGAATTAAATATCACTTGGTCCACATGATTTGCTTTTATTATTTTTCTTTCAACCAATGAATTAATGTCACATCAGTTTGTATAAATTTAGTTTGTACAAGAGTTTGTGGCTGTATCATTACTCTTGCGTCATAAATATTTTTTGATAAGGGATTTCCACGAGGCGAGAGAATTCGCAAATATAAAATAAAAAAGGAATAACGTAAATCAAGTTAGGGCCTAGGGGAAGGCGGCGTTCCTAAGAGGAAAAGGTTACAAAACAAACAAGAAAATACATCTAAAATTACAGGAGATCTAGAACCCATAATTTGTGCTAAGCATTACAACCGCAGGGGAAACCCCAGAACATCAAGAGCGAGCCACATTATCTCCATTGCGGAACATCTTTTCTACAAACTATTTTTTACAACATACGTACGAATGTGGCATACCGTATTGGTGGAATGAAAATACCATATAGCTTGTACGATTCATTTTTATTAATTTTCGTTTTCTTTCAACTAATATTTATGCCAAATATGAGTGCGCAAACCCTTAATTTTTGGTAGCCGCAACAATAGTCTCTTTTAATGTAAATACATATATCACGTGTTTTAAAATTAATTTTTTTAATCACTAATATGATTTGAAAATTTTTAAAACAAAGATTGTTGAAAGTAATATATTGATCAATGGGCATATGAATGTATGTCCAGCTTAACATTTGAATAACAGGCTAAAGCGAACAATGATGTGAATAGAATGGAGATAGAGAAAAGCTTTTAATTTACTTGGTCACATATGACTTATTAGAATGAATATCAAATAACAACTGAACATTTCGGTTTGACGTACAAGCAGAGAAACAAAATACATATATCTAGAGGATATTTTCTAGAAGTGCTTAAACTTCTAGCTCCCACATTAATTACTATCATGGAACAAAGCGAAACTAGGCAGAATATAACAAACAATAATATGGTCAATTAATCTTTTCCAGGCAATTGCATGCATGCATGCACGAGGCGTCACTAGTTAGGCAGGACACTGAAAGCCTGCGGGCGGATATTTGCCACAGTCATTGACAAGTACTTGTAGAGAGATGGGTACGAGAAGATTAATGAGATTCAGAGCCTTAAGCCTAATGGCAGTGCAAAGACATATTGCGGCATCCAAATCTGCTAGCCCTTGAAGCAATGGGCAGCATTTCTCCTTAGCACTGTCGCCAAGACCAATGTGAATTAACCCACCTAAAACATCAACGCATGCACCAAGTTTGAGAGCATCAATGGGACAAGTTTGTTGTTTTGGTGGTGGTGGGTATCTAACACTAGGCGGCGGCGGTTGTGGTGGTGACTTGACAACTGGTGGAGGAGGTGGCGGTGACTTTGCAACCAGAGGCGAAGGCGGAGGGGCCGATTTCACGATCGGAGGTGGTGGTGGTTGCGATTTCACAATTGGAGGAGGAGGTGGTGGAGTTTTAGGGCTCGGTGAAGAAGGCGGTGGGGGACAGTTTGGTGTCTTAGAAGCAGGGGGAGGAGGAGGAGGAGGAGGGTTATTTGAGCAGTCGCAAGCTAGAGATGTTAGCAAAGTGCCCAAGTTCAGGAGTAGAATAAAGGAACTTGCTAATTGATATTTTCCCATGATGAAAAGTTTTATAGAACTCTCTAAAGAGCTTTACTTGCTAAGTTGGGAGTGCATTCCCTATTGAATGAATGCCTTTTTATAGAGAGAGTTATGAATTTGGGATCATTTTAATTTTTTAAGTTTTTGTTGATTTGTTGACTTTAGGGCCCTAAGGACAACCGAAGCCAGCTCACTATTGAACGGACATGTAGATAGACATACTTCCATTTGTTTTTTTCATTCATCCTGGAAACGTGGGATTCATTATGATACTAAGAACATTCGACTGATTATTATAATAATAATACTAATAAGTTATTGGTATAATTAAGTGAATTATTCGCAGTCTGGAACGTAATTTCTTTAATTAATAAACTCAATTACCAAGCGTAATACCTGTAACTTCTGCATTAGAATTTCAAAGGGTGAGCCTGAGAAGGGACCTTTACATGCAAATCAAAATTTTCCTTTTTTGTTCAATTATTAAGGAAAATTTTGAGCAAACGTGGACACATCATTAGCAAGGGAAAATATTTCAGCTTTTGCTTTCTTTGTTTGCATGGTCATGGCTTTACTGTCTTTTACTTCAAATGCCAGAATAATGAAATAGGATTTACTTCAGTTACTTAACACAACCTATATGTAATTGCCCGTGCAGAAAGGAATTTACTTATATATATATATAAAGATTGGCAATCCACGTTAGACCCGTAGGTACATACATAGATAATATACAAATAGAAATAATTGGTCGAGAAATAATATGAGTTTGTTATTCATTTCAAAAGGTTGGAAAGCATGTAAAATTTAAATAAAATCAGTTGAGAACCACTAGATTAAATCCGTAAGCAAGATCAAAAAATCATATATACATTATTCCAATCTAAGAGATACTGCTTCTGTCACTGATAGCGCTAAATTAGAAATATCGAATCAAATATGAATGCAACTTGGGAAAGTAAACAAATAGATAAATAAATCTAGCTGTATTTCGTAATTTGTGATAGCAAGATCGTGCAATTTTGACTAGCTCTAAAATTCGGGAGAAAGATTCGAAAGCCGTTCGGATCTAAATCCTTTTTGAAGATGGGACGAGCGAGATTTACGCAAGCGTAGTTGACTCATGAATAATAAATCAACCAATGATTTTCACATGAAAATTCTGTTCATGTGAGAATTCTAAGAAAATTCTCATAACATAAGAAGCTTCGAAATTACAAAAAGTTGATAAAAACTGTGTTTCACCAAATCATTTCGAAGGGTATGTTTAGTTAAGATTTTAACGTAACATTAATTAATTGAGTCATTCTATACTTACTTACTTTGGATATTTAATGTGATATTTAGGGCTAGTTTGGAAATGTTATAGTTTTTCATATAATTAATGTTAGCGTGATGTAGAAATAATCAATTATGAAAAGAATCAATTAAACGTTTGATAAATTTTATTTTTAAAAGTGTTTTGAATTTTAAAAACAGTCATATGTATTTAGTATATCTTACCGTTAAACTAATATAAAAATATAAATAATTGAATTGGACATTGTTCAATAAAATATATTTAAACATTTATAAACTTGTATATGGAATATTTTTTATTGTATACAAATAAAATGATAACTAAGATAAATTTTTATCTTATTAATTTTATTTTTTATTTTGTTATATCAATATAATTGATAATAATAATAATTTTTTTTAAAGTTAATGATTTTATTTCCTAAATAATAAAAATAATTCTAATAAAGATAATTTTAAAACTTTATAATATATATAGGGATATATATGAAATAGTATTAAGGTATTATTAATAATTAAGCTAACTCTTAGCTATAGCGAAGACATAGATACTGTGCATGCATGTGGGTAAGGGTTCACCATCAGTGAGAGCATTTGAATCAAATTAAATTGTCTTTTTGCAGATTTTCATGACAGGAAAAGCTCTGCATTAGAATTTCAAAGAACGAGCGAGGACACCTGTACCATCAATTTTTATGGAACATTGGCTGTGCTATTATGAAGGCTATATGCATGGACACTTTTTTTTCCCCTTTTTTGAGTTCGATAATGTACAATAATTAATTACAGTTTTTAATTAAACACATAAACTATAGGCCAAACTGTTCATTGTTAGTCTGATTTTGTTTTTTTACTCAATAATTCATGACTTTTTGGTCATACTTCAAATGGCAGAATGATAAAAAATATATGTTCTCTTTAACTTAACCTCTACTTAAATGGCCATGCAAGAAACGAGGTATAATATTAATTTCATATTTAATATATTTTTTAAAAAGTTTGGGAATCAACATTATACGCCATGCATACATAAACAATGCATAAATAGAAGAAAATAAGCAGAGAAATAACACATATATTGCATTTTAATATAGAGTAATGTTAGGGGGAAAAGAATGTGAGAAGAATGAGAAAATTCAGTTGTTTCTCTCTCTATCCACTCACTCTCTTTCTCTACTCATTTTTTTTATTATGTGTCTCATCTTTCTCTCAACCTTTTCTCCACCAAATATTTTTTTTTAATATAATTGTTGACGTCATTCGTATCTGAAAAGTACTGCTTCTGCCAATAGTAAAACTTAATGCATGCAGTTTGAGAATATTAAAAATTTAAATCTAGCTGTACCATATATGTATTTCTTCATATCTTTTCCCTTTTAAAGAAGGGCAAAGCAAGATTTGCGCTAAAGAATATTGACATTTTCACGTGAAGATTCGAAAACACAAAGAACTGATAGATACAATTTATGATATGCAGATTAATTTCACATGAATCGCTGCGATTTTACATATGTAAATGTGTGACTCGTATTATTGTTTTCTAGTACGTTGGGTATTACAACCACTGAAAAGTTAATTCATTTTTTAAAGTTGCCAGTATTCCCTAAGCCCATGGCCCCATTGGTCCCAAGACAGACAAAATAATAATAATAATAAGTTTATGGCTACTTTAGAAGCGTGAGTATGAACCATATCCACATACACAAAATGATAAATAGTAAAAAATATATTATAACTTTGATTGTACGATTATGAAGGAGTGTTTCACTGTAGAACGATTTTAATATAACCGGACCTTAATAATAATAATAATAATAATAATAATAATAAGATCTCTTTAAAATAGTTTTATGCACGGTTTCAATTATGTATTACTCATGCATTTGATTTTTCTTTGTGACACCCTTAGTTGCATGTTCTCTCTTTAAAGCAAAGTTCATACATCAACATCTTTGTCCGAAGATTATATGTCCAATATTTTTCTATGAAATGTTGAACATGAATACTAACAACATGAAATAAAATTACAAATTTCATGTTGACATATCTTATTAATCAAACTCATTTGCATTAAGACTATATACTAAAAACTAATATTCATGTATGTGTTTCTGTACAACTCAAATTTATAATATTGTACATTAACATATATCCAATGGCCCAAGATCATGGCCTAGACATTTCTTATATCTCATTCTTAACATTAACCTCAAATTTTTATTCTAATTTTTATTTTATATTTAAAAGTAAAATGGACAAATTAAATAGTATATAAAAGCTAATTGAGTGATAAAAACAATATAAATAAAATAGTAATATTAATGTACATCAAATATGTTTTAGTGGGTACTTAATTATGACCATGAAAATTATATTAATAATTAAGTAAATTACTTCAACAAATATAAGGTCAATTTATAGGAAAAAGAACAAGGATCTATTTAATGCAACTGGCTGCTTGTACTTATGCTATCTCATTATTTTTAAACAAAAATTAAAAAGGAGAGACATATACAGATCAAATACAATACATATACAAATATACGCTTTAAATTTTTATTACTATTGTATCTTCTAATAATAATCTAACTAGTTAATGTTTGGCAATAAAAGAAACTAATCAAGAGTTCAAGTCCAATAAAATACTTTGAACGTTTTTCTAAAAGTCATCAAATATAATAATTTATTTCTACCACAAGTTTGATATGTTGAAGACGTTCATAGTTCAAATTCTACCACTTAATGGATTATAATGTTCACTTGTGACTACCTTGATATTTGAGAAAAAAAAAATTGTATTTTCAATTGTCTTGCAATTGCAAATAATAGTGGCACTAATGCCTATCGCCAAACATTTCAAAATTTCACTATTTATTTTCAACCAGTTTTATATTTGGTTGAAATTAAACTTCTATTATCAATTGTGAAATAGTGTGGTCATTAATAATCATGTATTTCTAACAAATTTAGTAAAACTATTGAAAATATTGTTACATTTTCGATAGTAACTTCCTATAATTAAAAATGGTATCGGCGCCATTGATTTTCCACAAAAAAATAAGTATTAGTGTTTAATTACTAAGTTATTTTTTTACAGTTTTTCCCCGACAAAAATATGGGACATTACATTAATCTTTTAGCAATGAACAGATTTTTACAATCGAAAATAATCATATTTTCGACCAAAATTTTCCTGCAACTGGTAATGTTGGTCGAAAAAGACTATAATACATGCAGTATTATGGTCCTGAATATACAATTTTTGTGGCTCAAATAAGTAACATCAGGAATAAAAACAATCGTAGGCATCTGGATGAAATAAGAGCTCAGCTTCCTGATAATCTATCAAAGTTACAGCAAACAACATGCGTCCAGCGTCAGGAAAGACTGATGCAGAGTTTCAAGAGGCAGATCCAGAGGATGAGGAGTGGAAGATGGGACTCTGATGACATACGGATGCTGACTTTGGCCGGAGTGCTAACTAAGAGCCAATTTTTTCGTAATCTTATTAGGACTGTAAAGCATTTGTGATTAATGCTGAAAGGCAATATTATCAGTGCATTAATTTAATTTAAGATTCACACTTTAAATGCTGATGATAAGCTAATTTTTGTCAAATATTTCTTCATTTAAACTTTCAATAATGTTAGAGACTACAATATTTATGTCCCAACTAATAATCTTAGGCTATAAAACAATTATATTTTTTCCAATTCCTCTCTTGTGGATTTCAAAATAGCATTTGAAGTTATTTTCTAGCACCACTATGAAACTTTAATAGTTTTTTTAATGTAATTTTTAGAATAATTTAAACTTGAAATTTTCTTGTTTTCATTGAAAGGTACAGATATCTAATTAAGGGTTGCCGTAAGCTTGTTTTCATAGTCTAATAACTAACTATTTTAAGGTAATATGAGATATTTTCTGAATCATTTATTAATTTTTAAGATTATGATTCTCTTGTGGTCTAAGCTCCTCCGAACATTCAAAGATTTTTTATACTTTTATTTATTAGCAATCTATCACACATTTGAATTTAGCTTAGAAGGTAAGATCACGAGGGAATCCTAATATTTTATTATTTTGGAGTATTTTATACGCCAAAAAGTCTTGAATCCTCATAAAATCAATTGAAATTACGCATCGGTTGAGTTTCTATTACCAAAAACTTTAGGGAATCCTAAATATAGTTCTAAAACATTTTTCTTTTATCTTTTTCCACAAATTTTCCACTTTCTATAAGGTTTCAGTTCGTCAGATGGTGGTTTACGGTGGCGGGAAGAAGGCGGTTTAATTTATCTTCATTGTAGAATAATCATACATACAGTCACCAAAACTGACCACATGGCATAGGGTTCCTATCAGCAAGGATTTGGAGATAATCTTTTCAAACTTTGGAGGGCATAGAGAATCAAGAAAACACGGTTTTGATAATTGAGGCATTATATTTTTAACAAGTAGTGCTTTATTTTGAGCCCATGATTGAGAAAGAATGCTAAAGTCTTCTCAAATATGCAGCTCAAAATTTTCTGTTATTACCAACCACAAAAGCTAACAAACTCTGCAAAGATATTTTTGTTTTTTTGATTTACGGGTATTCAGCAATATTTAAACATCTTTTCCTGGAGTAGCAATTTGCACAAATGTACAAAATAAAGTGAATGGCCATTTCCTTTTTTCGTAAATTTCGGCGGAACGAGGAATTTCATAGACAGTTCATTATTTTTTTTTCCTCTTAATTCAGAGAAAATTAAGTGCATTGTCTATTTTCATCACTATTTGTAAATATTTTCTTTAATGATGGCCATGGCGGCACCGTTTGAAAGTCAAGAACATATGGTGGTAGAGTAACGCCAAAGTGACTGACTTCGAGGAAAATTAAAATGAAGAAATTAATCTTTGACCCTGGAACATATCAGCATCATGGCATTTTTATTTTTATTTTTTAAAGGGGTCGAATTTCCCCAAGGCGAGAGAATTCATTAATATAGAATAAAAAACTGAAGTAAGGGATCAATTTCCACAAGGCGAGAGAATTCATTAATTTAAAATAAAAAACTAAAGTAAATCAAATCAGGTCAGGGATTAGAATGTGAGCAAGTTCACTTGAGCACCGAATCCTAATCTAAAGATATAATAAAATCTTCTCTCTGAAAAAAGAAAAAAAGATTCAATACCGTAAACAAAACTATAATATATAAAAAAAAGGAAGAAAATGCATCTAAAATTACAGGGAGAAAAAAAAAAGAGCGTGGGAAACCCATGAACTTATCATGAGTGAGTAACTTTGATATCTCCATTGGCGAACCTCTTTCCAAACGATTGCATGAGCATCTTAAATTCAAGCAGACATATATAATTTTTTTTCAGCGATGACATGCAAGCTTCTTTTATAAATTATCTTGTACAAAGTACGAATTAATATAACATACAGCATTCACATGAATAAAAGCACCACTTAGCTCTCATGATTTTTATTTATTTATTTATATTTTCATTCAACCAATATTGCTATGCCACATTTATTTGTAAAAATAGTTTTTTTTTTATTATGTTATTATTGTTGTTAATTATTTTTTATTTTTTTGAGAGTTAATTTTCCTTTTCACCCCAAGGAAAAAGTCCAATTATGCCGTGGATACTTAAAAAAAAAAAAAAACCAAATGACCTACTGTTAGATATTGTTACTTCCTTTTTTTATTTTAAGGTATACAAATCATGGATGCGAATTTTTTTTTTTTTCTCTAATTTCATTAGTCTACTCCTACTGCAGTATTCCACACACCGTACCACCCCGATGCAAATAAATAGCTCAGGATTGCTCACATTGCTCTACGAACAAAATATATAACACATTATATTTGTGCCAAATGTGAGCGTGCATAGCCCTAATTTTTGTAGCTTCCCCTTCACATTATGGGAAGAGTTTTGGGTAGAAATGCAGCGATAATCTCTTTTAATGTAAATACATATATCACGTGATTCAAATACTAATTGTCTTTAATTTATTTTAATTATTAATATGAATATATGTCCATCTTAACATTTGAATAATAACCTACATCTTAACATATGAAAAGAGAATAATAATGTGAATAGAATGGAGGTAGAAAAACTATTAGTTAACTTGGACACAAATGGCTGATTAGAATGAAGATCAAATAACATCGAATATCAGAGCAAATTTCGGTTTGATGAGCAATAAGAGGAAAAAAATTACATTATACATGTCAAGGAGATATTTTCTAGAAGTGCTTAAACTTCTAGCTCCCTCATTAATTATTTTCTTTGAGATAAAACGAAACTAGTAAAAGATGACAAATAGCGATACGGCCAATTTGTTTTTCACGCAATTGCATGCATGTGGAGTCACCAATTAAGCGGGACACTGAAATCCTGCGGGCGGATGTTTACCACAGTCATTGACAAGTACTTGTAGGGAGATTGGTACGAGAATATCGATGAGATTCAGAGCCTTAACTCTAATGGCAGTGCAAAGACATATTGCAGCATCCAAGTCTGCTAGCCCCTGAAGCAGTGGACAGCATTTCTCCTTAGCGCTGTCGCCAAGACCAATGTGAATTAAACCACCTAGAACATCGACACATGCACCAAGCTTGAGAGCATCAATGGGACAAGTTTGTTGTTTTGGCGGTGGTGGGAATCTCACAGTAGGTGGTGGTGGTGGTGGTGGTGACGACTTGACAACTAGTGGAGGAGGAGGTGGTGGCTTTACAACCGGATGTGGAGCCGGTGGGGGTGACTTGAAGACCGGAGGTGGTGGAGATTTTACAATCGGAGGAGGAGGTGGTGGTGTTTTAGGGCTTGGGAATGAAGGCGGTGGGGGACAGTTTGGTGTCTTAGAAGCTAGAGAAGAGAGCAAAGTCCCCAAGTTCAAGAGTAGAAAACAGGAAATTGCTAACTGATATTTGCCCATGATGAAAATTTTTAGGAAACTCTCTAATTAAGAGCTGTGCTTGCTAAGTTGGGAATAATTTCCTTATTGAACGGATACCTTTTTATAGATAGAGTAATGAATTTTGGGATCATTTAAATTTTTTAATTTGTGTTGATTCATTGACTTCAGGTCGCAAAGGACAACACAAGCCAGCTCACTAATGAACGGACACTTCCATTTGCAAACAGGGTACACATATTTTTTCCCCTTTCCTTCTTCCGATTGATAACAATAATCGTACTTAATTTGTTCAAATAAGAGAAATATTGAAGTAAATTTTGTCTATTTTTTTCTCTTTCACTTTTTGTTTCTTTAACAAATTAATGGACGCCATACGAGAATGCTCTCTTTCTCTTTCTTCTACCAGCATATACTTCTTCCTAATTATTTAGCTGTCTATAAAAATAAAACGTAAACATGGAACGGATATGACATTGATCATATATATTGGAAACAATTTACCTTAGTTAATAAATTCTTTAGAAATAATGTAATTTTAGATGATGAGAGAATTCTGATCATGCCTTTTAAAGATTTAAGTACGGTTGGTAAAATATGGGCTTAGCTCGGGGTTTTTCAAGCCCAAACCCCTCAAAAGCATGTCCAAATTGGGCCAGACTTAAATGGGCCTGGGCGGGGCTTGGCCCGAATATGGACTTTTTTTTATTAAATATAAAATAATTTTTAATAAAGTAAAAAAAATTAAATTAAAGATAATTATCCAATAAATAATATTCTAATACACAAAATATTAATAATATAACATCATAAGTCACAAACACTAATATAAAAAAATAGTAATTTAAATATTTTGAGTTTTTTTAGTTAAATTTGATTTATTTTTTATTTATAAATTAAAAAGTTCGGGTTAAGTCCGGGTTTTTTTTATAGGCCCTTATCCAAGCACAATTCTTGTGGACTTTCAATTTCTTAATCCATATCCAAGCCCAACCCATGTAGGCCGGGCTGGCCCAAATTTTTTTGCCAACCCGAGATTTAAGATTTAAAATAAAAAATGTCAAATTCAAATTAACTTTTTAACCCTATTTTTTTTGGGACTGAACTTGTATGATTAGCTAAATTTTCATATAAATTACAGTTTCATAAAAATTATTGACGTTATTTGTATCCAAGAGATACTGCTTCTGTCGCCGATAGTACTCAATTAGAAATATCAAATATAAAATGCAACTTGAGAAAATAAAAAATTAGTATACATCTACCTGTATTTAGTAAATTGTGACAGCAAGATCAGGCAACTTTGACTAGTTCTAAAATTCGTGAGAAGATTTGTAGGCTCTTTGGATCTACTTTAAAGATGGGACAAGCGAGCTTTACGCAAGCATAGTCGAGTTAGCTTATGAATAATGAATCAACCTATGATTTTCACATGAAAACTATTGAGAATATTAAGAAAATTCTCTTACACTGGAAGCTTTGAAATTACAAAAAGCTGATGAAAACTGTGTTTTCACCAAATCATTTCAAAGGACATGTTTGGTAAAGATTTTAACGAGTGTCTTAAAACATTAATTGGTTTAATTTAAGATTATCAGGATGATTTGTTAATAAAATTGCAATTAAGTCAATATACTTTCTTTCTTTCTTAGAATAACACATTAATGATATACAATAAAATAAATTACTAACATAGAATTCATGGTAATTTCTTAGATTAACAAATTAATGATAGATAATAAAATCAACCAATTCATTAGTTTGAGATTAATAAAAAAAAAAAAAAAAAGCATTCTAACCATGTGATCGATATGTGGCCCGGACAACTTTGCTAATTATATTATTATCATTAAGTAAATTACAAATTAAATTACAGCTATTTTTATTTTACTAAAAAAACAGGAAAGTGAATGTATGTTATTTAATTGATAATATTCAATAAAATTGAAAAATAGATTTTGGGATAAAATCCTTAAACGAGATTAATTTGTTAAAATTTTCACTTTTATCATTTAATTTTTTAAATTTCCCTTTATGTCTCTAACTTAAAAATTTAAGTTTTAAAATTTACTACAAATTAAAGAAGAATCTTAACTTCATAACATGCAAAATTATTCCTAGCTTTAGATATACACATTGTGTTAGATTGGTATTAAGGTTATAAAAACACAAAAATGTGATTTTCTATTACTTTATAATGTTAGGGATGAAATGGATATTGACATCAAATCATACTGCTTATGATTATAAATGACATCAATACTGAGAACACTCCACCAGAGAAGCCAAATCCCGCCCGAAAAACCTACTGCCTCAATTCTATGCGACCTGTCGAAACCACTTTGCTTGATATACCCATCCACTTTAACGCCACCAATACGCAGTACCAAGACAGAACCATAGCAGGATTATACCTTTGTACCATAGAATTAAAAATTTGTCGAAAGCCTTTCGAAGCAACTCCCTGACAGTTCCAGAGCATGATAGAAAAAACCATTAGAAAAAAATAAACGAAATTTGATGAACCCTTACACAATCTATGCCAAGGCTTCATTTTCATAGTCCATTTCATTTTCATCGTCTATAGACGTCTCGCTCTCTGATCTGTCTCCATCTTCAGCCTCGGTCTCCTCCATAAAGTCACTATCATCAGACTCATCATCTCCCACATCTTCCATCTCAAGGTTATTATTATCCGGTGGATTTCCCATAGTGCTCGGGTCGACACAGATTTTCTCCTTTCTATTGTTGGGGACTGCATCAGAGCTTGGAACGAAAGATATAACAGTATGTTTAGATTGGTCAAGAGTGGTATTGATACGGATTGGACATACGGTGAGTGGTGAGGCTTTTTTTTTATTTATTAAAAACCACCTAAAGGTGGGGGGTTAGGCGAGAGCCCTTTACCTGTAGATTATTAAACTAAAAATAAAAGTATATCTGGAGGGGGACATAAACCAAAACCTCCAACCAAATGAATGAAAACAACCAACAAATAAAAATGGAAACCAATACAAAGCAACAGAGAAGTGAAAGAGAAGTAATCAATGGAAGCGCCCAGAATACCGCCTGCGATACTTACGACCAGTAACTAACTTGAAACATTTCCGAGAACTAGAGGAGTGTGGACCAGCAACACTGAAGTCAGAATCAAAATCACGCCCTCCTATACCCTCAGGCCAGAAGCAAAATACTCATCAGCTACAAAATTTTCACTGGAGCTAAACTCCTCATCTGATTGAAATGGGAGGTTTGGAGGACATGATTGAATACCCATAGCCAGAGAGCGAATAACATCGACTGTAGTCCGGAAGAAAGTAGAGCCGGGGGAAGTTCTATCCGGCACCCCATCATCAGCAATCGCCGGAATATCCGTACAGTGAGTGTTACAGGCCACCTGTGAAGGGTTATCCATAGGCGGCGGGATGATGAACGGGTTCGTTCGAGCCAGCGTCAACAACATCAGAAGGCGGTGGCGGGTGACTATCTGGAACACCTGAACCGGAAGGCCGAATCTGCTCACCCACAGAAATGCTCAAATCTGAGTCAACCGGAACGGTAGCATGAGGCATCGAAATACGAGGAGCCAAAGTAGGACTCGAACTCTGATCGTGATTTAGCAACAACCACATATTGGGGAGCACTAGTCTCCCGAGATTTAGCAGCAGGTTCTGAAACAGGTACTGTGCCCTTATCTTGCGACGCGGGGTCCTTGGCCTCACCAACAGGTGGAACATGCTTACGGAGCCCGGGATTCGCAATGTAACAGGAAACAGCAGAATGACCAAGATGTCTACATGAGGAACAGTAGCAACAGGGACCCGCTCAAAAACTACATCCTGCCAAAAATCAGAATCCCCCTCACCAATCCAGATACGGGGCAGCAATGATCCCGAAACATCATACTCAACAAGTACCCGAGCCACCGAAGGCCGATTAACCGAGGCCGTGGCATGGTCAACACGCAATGGAGTACCAATAGCAGTAGCAATGGAAAATAAAGCAGACTTATAGTGAATAAAATGGACAGGTAAGTACGGCAATGATACCCAAACAGGCACAATGGGGGATTCCACCGAACAGCGAAAGTCAGTGCTCCATTTAAAGATGCGCATGCCCCGACTGTTAACATACCAAGTTTGTCTCACCAAACACGCGAGTAGTCTTCTTCCATAGAAAATTTGATCAACACATGTCGATTATCAAGCAAGGACACCTGACAACTCCCTTGCAACCCCAAAGTAACAAAAAATTTTCGAATAATGTCCATGGAGGGCCGACCAAAGGACAACTTATCAACCAACGCCAGTTTAAACGGCTCAGCCATGGCTTTAATTTTCTCTGTTGAAAAGTGAATAGCAGGCTTACCGCAATGTAGAGTGGCCGGCCTGACCGGAACTGTAGGCTCCGCCGAGCCTATAACTGTATCAAGGAAGGACTTATGAGGCCGATGAGGGGCAGCTGGGTTAAGGATAACGGTTGGGTTCAATATCGAGGCATATGATGGCTTAGAAGTTGAGGGTGGGTTACAGATTATGGAGTGAGGCTGCACACACGTAGGGTTTCCCATGGTGGCGGCATGCTGGTCCGTCGAGGGCTGGACAGAACGGTGGAGTGTGGCTGGCAGCAGAAAACCACCGCATGCAGCGGCTAGGAGCGCGACGTTGGAGTTGGGCTCGACAACACACCGACGTGACTGGAACGCATCTAGGGGAGGAGCATCAGCTGCGGGCAACCCAGAAGAAGCACTCGCGGGTGGATCTGAAGCCATGGCAGCCGCTGCATGCTGCAAGTTCCGAGAGCTATCATGAGGTAACGACGTTGATGAGGACTTTTGTGAACTCAGATCTGCATCGGAGTGAGATGGAGGGGTTGGAAGCGATCGGGTGGAGGCCTCACGACCAGCCATGCACTCGGCGAAGGCGGTGGACGACGAACATCCAGGATAATGCGTAGGTTGCTCACGGGTTTCGCGTGGATGACGGTCACAGGTTTCGTGCGGCAGCGTCGTCGACGGGTGGGGAGTCATAGGAGAGGTATCGATGTGGGGGGGGTTCTCTTGCGACGTCAAAGCACCACCACCGGTGGCCAAGAAGGCGGCAGCAGCAACTTGCAAGTTTGGTTTCAAAATCCGAGAGGTGGCACGCGATGAAAGAGGCGGCTGGAGGGGCTGTCGGGTGTGTGGACCATCGCCGGCTGGGAGGGGGTGGTTCGGTGGTGGTTGAGAACCACCACCGGCGGCCGGTGGAGGCATGCCGGCGGCCAAAATGCAAAAGGTGGCTGGCGGCTAGTTAATGTGCATGAGCATTAGGTTTTTTAGGGTTTTCATTGAATTAATTTGTTTTATGAATTCATTTAAACTTGAAATGCAGTACACTTACCGTTATACATCTTCATTTTTTTGGTACATAAACGTGCCTGAGTGGTGAGGCTTCGAAACGTTTGTTTTGGTTACGTGGGATGCGTACGCTTTGCATGTAATTGGGTGGGATAGGGTCAGTTATTTAACTTATTTTTGTCATTTCGTTATTGGGCATTTTTGGTTTATTAGCATGCGTCAAGTCCATTTGTTGAGGTTCCACATGAGGGGTTTAATTTATTTATGATAGCTGTTTTAGTGTGCATGGGGTTTTTAGATGAGTTTTTGACTTTATAACCGAAAGGGACAACTGGTGTTTTGAGTTTGCATGGGAATAGTAGGATTCTCAATAGTAAGGGAAATCTCACCTCCTTTTTGCTCAACATTAGATAGAATTTCGAATTTAGAAGCTCCGCTAACTCTGCTTGTAGTATTTCTTTTAGATTCCTTTAGGTTTGCTCTTTTCTTGTAACTCCTATTTTTACCTTTTCTAGACACCACCATCCACGGCCCGAACCTAGGGTTCACCGGAAGGTTCTCTGAAACAGCTGGTACCCCCATGTTCGTCGTGGCACTCACATCTTTGGGGACCTCAGTTTCATTATGGGAGTCCACAGTAACATTGCTCTCCGGGCAATCCACGTGAACATGACCATATCGTCCTCAACGAAAACAAATCTTTGGTAGGCTTTCATATTCCATTCTTTGGAGTTTACCATCCAGGAGGAATTGTGAGCATAGTGGTTTGTCCAAGACCACCTCTACAGCTATCCGCGCAAAGTTCCCCCTCGTGGCGGATTCAGTGTTGTAATCAATGCGAACAATATTGCCAATAATTTGGCCCAACAGACGAATGATCCTTTTATGATAGTAGTGCAAAGGCATCCCTGGTAATCTAATCAAAGGGACGATAGTAGTATCAATACTCTCACTTGAACTATCGAAGCGAGGAGACCACTGTTGAACTGTTAGATAGTGTCCGAAGATCGTCCATGGCCCTTGAGACAGAGCATGTTGGGTGTCAGTTTCCATCTTGAACCTCACCAAAAAGTAGCTGTTTTCAAGGTCAACAACAAAGAATCCTTGCGACCCAAAAGTTTCACCACAACCGTGTTTTGCCAAGGCTTTACCAACTGTTCTTGTATCCAAAACAGAAAGAAATGGATGGAATAGGCCCATTATTGTCAAACGCCACATCATCATTCTCAAAGTCTAGGTCCTCATCATTTCCCATGACTTCTTTGTCAATCAGTGCCTGTGATTCTAATAACTTATCCTTGAAAGAAAAAGGGGAAGGGTTGTCGCCGTCTACCCCCTAGGCCCTGAACTTTGCCTTCTTCGTTGATCGGTCGGCCTTTAACGGCGGTGGGGGCTCTTTTCCTAGAGAGACGTAGGAGCGTTTTCCATCCCTTTTTTTTTCTTTTCTAAATTAGGATATGCCAGACAATTCTTTTAAATATGAAAACTAAGAGCTTATTTGTTAAATGTCTAAAGTCTGAAAATTTATTAATTTTAAATATTTCCTTTAAATTTACTTGTTTGTTTTTTATAACTTATATCTGATTTTTAAATATTTACATTTGATTAGAAAAAGTAAAGTTCCGTGACATTTATTTGAATGAAAAAAAAGTATGAATGAAAAATAAATACTATATTCCAATAATATCCCTATTAAATATACATATTTCCTATATGGTAAAACCTAATCTATTTTTTATCTCTTTCTAATTCACGTTCAACTATTTTTTCTATTTGTTATCTTTTTCATCAGCACTGAAATTCTTCAAGCACAGCCCATTGAATCTCCTTTGTTAAGGTAATTTTGTCTTTTTTAACTAGTATAATAAGTTTGATTAAATTTTGCATTTGGAGTAATGTAACAATATTTTTATTTAAAGATCAATTACTATTTAATTCTACATATGTTTGATTTTAATTGTAATGTGCACGTATTTAACTCTTAAAATTTATAACAAGTATAAATAATTTTTATAAGGACATAAATGCCAAATAATCATATTTCAGATTTTTTTATTTATAAAAACAAAAAAGATGTCACTTATATTCAGATATTGAAAAAGAAAAAACAAACATGTTAGTCAAACATATGGAATTCAGACCTATTCAGACTTCAGTTAAAGTCAGACCCATTTAGATTTCAGATAAAAAAACAAACGCTACCTAAGTAAACACTAAAATCAAACTATAGAAACTATAAGGAGAATAACATTTTAATCCCTCCTAAACCTTCTCTTTGCCTATTTACTCCCTAGTAGCTATTTTTTTTTTATTATCTCATTTCATCTTTGGAGTTAAAATGACAATAGAAAAATACACTGCTGAAGAAAAAAGGTAACGTTTTCATGTCCAGATTGGCTAGCCGAAACCTCTGCAAATTAAAATTAGTTAAATTATTTATAAAAATGCAACTTTTACCTTTCAAAAGTGTATTTTTTCAGTTTCAAACATCAGAATGAAATAGGGTATTAAACATATACTAAAAATTAAAGAGGTAAAAACAAATTTTAAAAGGAAATAAAATGTCACTCTTCCTAAAAAAATGCCAAACAATTTGTCAATAAATTATATTTATTTCACAACATTCATTTTTCTTTTTTTCTTTTTTGGATTGCACAACATACAATATTGGTGTCACAATTAATAAGCGATATCACTCTTGAATAAGAAATCCGTACACATGCACGTGCCTTCAAGTACTACTAACTTGAAGCTCTCACACGTTATTATATTATTATTTTTTTATAAGAAAATAAAAGGAACTAGTAACATGCACTTATTAATATGATATACTAAGATCTCCTTTTCACGCAGATTGCATGATATGCATGGGGCGTCACCAATTAATTGGTAGGACACTGAAATCCCGCTGGCGAATGTTTGCCACAGTTGCTGACAAGTACTTGCAAAGTGATAGGTACAAGAATATCGATGAGATTCAGAGCCTTAATTCTAATGGCAGTGCAAAGACATAATGCAGCATCCAAGTCTGCTAGCCCATAAAGCAATGGGCAGCATTTCTTCTTAGCGCCGTCGCCAAGACCAATGTGAATTAAACCACCAAGAACATCGACGCATGCACCAAGCCTGAGAGCATTAATCGAACAAGTTTGTTGTTTTGGTGGCGGTGGGTATCCCACAATTGGTGGTGGTGGTGGTTTTACAACCGGAGGAGGGGGAGTGGGTTTCACCACTGGCGGTGGCGGCGGTGGTAGTTTTACAATTGGAGGAGGAGGAGGATTGGATTTAACCTTTGGTGGTGGTGGTGGTGGTGGTTTTACGACTGGAGGAGGAAGAGTGGATTTCACCTCTGGCCGCGGCGGTGGTTTTACAACTGGAGGAGGAGAAGTGGGTTTCACCTCTGACGGCGGCGGCGGCGGTGGTGGTTTTACAACTGAAGGAGGAGGAGTTGGGTTTACAATTGGTGGTGGCGGGGGCGTAAGGCTCGGCGATTGAGGCGGTGGGGCATAATTTGGTGAAGGAAGAGGAGGTGGAGGATTATTAGTAGTCATAAGCTAGGGAAGAGACCAAAGTGCCCAGGTTCAAGAGGACAATCGAGAAACTAGTTAATTGATACTTGCTCATGAATGAAATAATTTCAAATCTCCCTAATGAACTGGCTGGTTTGGAGTGCATCCACTACTGAATGAATGCCTTTGTATGGAGAGAGTTATGAATTTGGGTCGTTTAATTTTTCATTAATTTTTATTGCTTCATTGACTCTCGAGGGTTAAAGGAAAAAAGCAAACTCACAAATGGGCAGATAAACAGACATTTACCTTTTTCTTTCCTTGCATGCTTGAAACATGGGATTCATTATGATACCAAAAAGATATATGGTCGATTAATCACATTATTAATGTGTCATTACTAATTAAACTCTTAGCTAGCTGGTGAAGGCTTTACTGCAGAGGCTGCGGGTAAGGGTTCAACATCATCAATGAGGGTATTCGAAGATTATATTATCAAAATTATCTTTTTGATATGAATTACCTTGTATCCGATGCATTAGAATTTCAAAGAGCGAGGGGTGAGGGCACATATATTATCAGTTATACCCAAAAAAAAAAAAAAAAAAATTTCCCACCATATGGATATCAAAAAAATAGAACATATGGTAGCATGCCCAATATCTAAATCTGAAAATATCTTAAAGAGCAAGCTGATCACTTCTAAACATGATCTTTATCATGGAAAAGTGGCTAACGCGATTTTATTAATCTCTACTTACTATTTTGTCTTTTTCCTCATAGTAAATTTCATCAAAAAATCTCAACAACTAATAAAAGTAAAACACATGTCCAACAGAAGAGTTATGGATTAAGGAGAAGGAATATACTATGAGAATATTTCACTTTTTCTGCAAACAAGAAGACAAAGAAATCTTTTCACTCGTGGAGATAACACCTGGATAATTGAAGAGATGGTCGAGGAGAAAGGGAAGACCAAACAATTAAGAGAGAAGCATCTCGCTGAGCTCATCATTACTTTGCGAATTCGAAATAGCTTCAGAAGGAGATCCTCACCTGTTCCTTCCTATTTCTACCATGAAGGATTTTATCATCCAGTTGGCAAAGACCAAGGTCAACTTAAAAGGAAGGGAACTAGCTTAGCTTGTTGCCATCACATGTTAGTTCTTTACTATATTCTATCATTGGATATATTTTTTAACTATACAAGCAAGTCAATTACCCAAGATACCCACCACCAAGGTGATTTTGCCTTCCTGCTGGTGTACGAAAATTCTTGCATCAATACTATTCAATTTTTCATGAACGTTAGCTGTGCATGCATGTAATTATTAACTCTAAATGCTTATTAGACACCTTTTTTTTCTTTTTTCTTTTTTCTTTTTTTTTTTGAGTTCGATAAAAATAATTATTGTTTGTTAACAGAGAAATTATAAGTCAAATTGTTCACTGTTGATCTATTTTTGCTTTTCTATAGTCACGACTTTATGGTCTTATTTCATATGGCACAATGATAAAAAATATAATTCAATAAGGATAAGAGTGTAACATGTTTAATAATATGGTTGTTTTGAAATATTTTTTTAAATATAGGGACTATACGAATACTTAACTCAAAATATAAGAATTGAAAAGAAAATAACATTTTAATCCCTCCTAAAGCTTGTTTGCCTATTTAGTCCCTAGTAGCTAAATTTTTTTATTTTTTGTTTTATTATGGCATTTCATCTTTGGAGTTAAAACAATAATAGAAAAAATACACTACTGACGAAAAAGGTGACATTTCTATGTCCAAATTGGCTAGCCCAAACCTCTGCAAATTAAAATTAGTTAAATTATTTATTGAAATAGAACTTTAACCTTTCAAAAGTGTATTTTTTTCGGTAACTATTCAAACATAAGAATGAAAAAGGGTATTAAACATCTACTAAAAATTAAAGTGGTAAAAATAAATTTTAAGAGGAAATAAAATGTCACTCTCCCTTAAACAAATGCCAACAATTTGTCAATAAATAATATTTATTCCACAACATTCATTTTTCTTTTTTTATTTTTTGGATTGCACAACATCCAATATTGGTCACAATTAACAAGCGATATCACTCTTGAATAAGACATACGTACACATGCACGTGCCTTCAAGTACTACTAACTTGAAGCTCTCGCACGTTATTATTATTATTTTTTTTTTAAGAGAAAAACGGAACTAGTAACATGCATTATTAATATGATCTATAAAGATCTCCTTTTCCCCACGATATGCATGGGGCGTCACCAATTAATTGGTAGGACACTGAAATCCCGCTGGCGGATGTTTGCCACAGTCGTTGACAAGTACATGCAAAGAGAAGGGTACAAGAATATCGATAAGATGCGGAGCCTTAATTCTAATGGCAGTGCAAAGACATATTGCAGCATCCAAGTCCGCCAGCCCATAAAGCAAGGGACAGCATTTCTTCTTAATACCCTTGGCAATACCAATGTGAATTAAATCACCAAGAGCATGGACGCACGCACCAAGCCTGAGAGCATTAATTGGACAAGTTTGTTGTTTTGGTGGCGGTGGGTATCCCACATTTGGTGGTGGCGGCGGCGGTGGTGGTTTTACAGTTGGAGGAGGAGGAGTGGGTTTCACCTGTGGCGGCGGCGGCGGTGGTGGTGGTTTTACAACTGGAGGAGGAGGAGTGGGTTTCACCTCTGACGGCGGCGGCGGCGGTGGTGGTTTTACAACTGAAGGAGGAGGAGTTGGGTTTACAATTGGTGGTGGCGGGGGCTTAGGGCTCGGCGAATGAGGCGGTGGGGGATAATTTGGTGAAGGAAGAGGAGGAGGAGGATTATATGAGTAGTCATAAGCTAGAGAAGAGACCAAAGTGCCCAAGTTCAAGAGGACAATCGAGAAACTAGTTAATTGATATTTGCTCATGATGAAATAATTTCAAATCTCCCTAATGAACTGGCTGGTTTGGAGTGCATCCACTACTGAATGAATGCCCTTTTATGGAGAGAGTTATGAATTTGGGGTCGTTTTACTTTTTCATTAATTTTTATTGCTTCATTGACTCGAGGACTTAAAGGAAAACCCAAGCAAATTCACAAATGGGCGGATAAACAGATATTTACCCTTTTTCTTTCCTTGCATGCTTGAAACATGGGATTCATTATGATACTGATTAACTCTTAGCTAGCTAGTGAAGGCTTTACTGTAGAGGCTGCGCGTAAGGGTTCACATCTTCAATGAGAGAATTTGAGGATTATCTTATCAAAATTGTCTTTTTGCATAATTTCATATGACTTACCGTGCAGCCGATGCATTATAATTTCAAGATCGAGAGGCGAGGGCACATATATAATCTGTTATGCACGACCGAAAAAAAAAATGCCGCCACATATAGCAGCCTGGCCAATATCTAAATCTGAAAATTTCTTAAAGACCAAGGTGAACATTCTAAAGCACATGAAGTGATTATTATCTCGGGAAAATATCTGAGGTGATTTTTATTGATCTCAACCGACTATTTTATCTTTTTCCTCCAGTAAATTTCATCAACAAATCTCAACAACTAACGAAAATAGGACACATGTCCAACAGAAGAGCTATGGATTAAGGATGAGGATTATAACATGGGAATATTCTACCTTCTTTACAAATAAGAACACAAATAAGTCTTCTGACTCGTGGAGATAGCCCCCATATATAATTGAAGAGATGTTCGAGGAGAGAGGGAAAACCAACTAATTAAGAGAGAAGAATCTTGCTGAGCCACCATTACTTTGTGACTTCGAAATAGCTTCATGAGGAGATCCTCGCTTGTTCTTTCCTATTTCCACCATGAAAGATCTTATCATCAAGGATGCAAAGACCAAGGTCAGCTTAAAAAGAAGAGAACTAGCTTAGCTTGTTGCTATCATACGTGATTTATTTACTGTGTTCTATCATTGGATATATTTTGTAACTATAATGGCAAGTCAAAAGTAAGCAACCGCACTTTCCATCTCCGGTATTTTACCCAGTATCCTCACCACCAAGGTTATTCGCGCTTCCTGCTGGTGCACGAAAATTCTTGCATCAACACTGTCAATTTTTCATGAACATTAGCTGTGCATGCATGCAATTATTGAGGCTAAATGCTTATTGGACACCTCTTTTTTTTTTCTCTTTTTTCGGGTTTGATAAAAAATAATTACAGTTTGTTAACAGGGAAACTATAGGTCAAACTGTTCACCGTTAATCTGTTTTCGCTTTTCTTTTACACAATAGTCACGACTTTGTGGTCTTACTTCAGATGGCAGAATGATAAAAAATATAACTTCACGTTAGCGTAACCTGCTTTATTAAAATGGCCATGCAAGAAACGAAGTATGATTTTTCATATTTATTATATTTAAACGATTGGGAATCCTCGTTATACACTACAGATAAATATAGATAAACAATGCGCAAATAAAACAAACTATTTAGATAAGCAACGCGTAAATAACACATGTATTACATTTTAATATTATAATTGCTGACCTTATTGGCATCTCAATTATACTGATTTTCCCAATCTATAGCAAGAAAACTGAATGGAGTTTGAGAATATTTAAAAAATAAACTATAGCTGTACATTTTTTTGTAAACAGTGAGAGCATATCAGCGGTATATATTAATATTTTTGAGTTCTTTCTAAAATCTTGGGAGCAGTCGAAGCTTCTTCAGATCTTTTAAAGATGGACAAAGCGAGATTTGAGCAAGCATAGTTGACATTTTCACGTGAAGATTTGAAAACGCTAAAAAAATAAATCAAACAACTAAGATCTGAAATCTCAAAACTATAACAAACCTTAGAAGATTACGCATTAAAATTTCAATATCGCTATAATTAGTGATCACACTAAACAAACAAAAATCATTCACCTGATTTATTTATTTATTCTTTTAAAGAAGTAGTAGTTGTTTGAACATTAAATTTTACCAAAACACAAATCAAATCTGATCCAAATTCTCCAAGATAAACTTATACTCTGTATAATATAAATTTATTTTTTCAAAGAGGTTCAGAACTCACATTTGCTTACATATGCGGGTACAATGGACATCCTTAATTGGGGCTTTTTTGAGCGTGCTTTTTGTAAACAATGTGTCAAAGGCACCTTTAAACGAAGAATGACACTTCTGTGGTTTAATTATTAATGATTATCCATTAACGTGGCTGTATCATTATGAATAATTTTACTCATTAGAATTTACGTATATATGTGCATAACACTTTCCTCTGACAAAGCCACCATCTGCTGAGATTAGTTATTGAGCTAATAATATGAATTAGAGACAATTCTTAACTCTTGAGATAATTTTAGTGTATGAGTTACTCACATACTTTTATATGGTATTAGATTCATACTTATGCACAAGTTGGCCTTTACTATGTATTTTCCCACATGAGAAAGACCAGGGGAAAAAAAAGATTGGTTTGCAAGTGAGGGAGATGATAAGGTAAAAATCTTAGATAGGTTGAGAATATTTATTGAATTAAAATACAAACTTAAGACAACTCAACTCGAGCTAGTTTTTACACGAGATAGGCTCTTGCTTGTGTACGAGTGGGTCTATTTTATACATGACAAGGACCAGTAAAAAATACTTGCAAAAATATCTCATATTAAGATTAGTTAATGGGCTAATAGTATAAGTACAAATATTGTTTATCATGTATCGGCCCAAAGAAAAATGAAGTGTCCACGCAAAATGCATGTTGCTTTGCTTTCGTCTTCAATGATTGAACAGCTCGCAAATATTCATGCGAGATTGAGGGTACAGGTGCCCACGCCATTCGAAATTCTAATGCAGAAGCTAGAGTTTTAAGCTTTACATTTGCTAGAGATTAGTTACTAATTTTAAGTTTCAAATTGTAGGAACAACACGCTTAATTAACTCTACCAATTTATTGGTTAAATAATCAATCGAATCTCCTTCTTAGAATGATAATCAATCCCATGTTCCAATCATAAAAGAAATAATTATATAAATGTCTATCTATCTGTCCATTCGTGAGTTGGCTTGGGTTGTACTTTACCCTTAAGTTTATGAATCAACAAATTAAAACTAAAAAATTTTAAAAATCCCAAACTTCTTACTCTCTATAAAAAGGCACTCTTTCAATTGTGAATGCATTCCAAACCCTAGCTAGCTAGCTCATCAGAGAGTTTCGAAATTATTTCATCATGGGCAAATATCAATTAACTAGTTTCTTGATTGTGCTCCTCAACTTGTGCACTCTGCTTTCTTCTCTAGCTTGTGACTGCTCCAACCCAACTCCTCCTCCTCCTCCTTCTTCACAAAATTGTCCCCCACCACCTCGTTCGCCGAGCCCTAAGCCGCTGCCGCCGCCGCCGCCAAAAGTGAAACCAACTCCTTCTCCTCCAGCTGTAAAACAACCACCCCCACCAAAGGTGAAACTCACTCCTCCTCCTCCAGTTGTAAAACCACCACCACCACCACCAAAGGAGAAACCAACTCCTCCTCCAGTTTTAAAATCGCCGCCGCCGCCTCCGCCGCCACCAAATGTGAGATACCCACCGCCACCAAAACAACAAAAAACTTGTCCAATTGATGCTCTCAAGCTCGGTGCATGCGTCGATGTTCTTGGTGGTTTAATTCACATTGGTCTTGGCGACAGTGCTAAGGAGAAATGCTGCCCATTGCTTCATGGGCTTGTAGATTTGGATGCTGCACTATGTCTTTGCACTGCCATTAGAATTAAGGCTCCAAATCTCATCAATCTTCTCATACCCATCTCCATACAAGTACTTGTCAACGACTGTGGCAAGTATCCGCCAACAGGATTTCAGTGTCCACCCATTAATTAATTGGTGACGCCCCATGCATATGCATGCAGATATATATATAGTCCATATTAATAATTTTTATGTCACTAGTTTCGTTTATTTTCTCATAAAAGAATAACAATAACGCGTGAGAGCTTCAAGTTAGTATAATACTTGAAGACACTTGCATGTCTCGATGTAATAATTGTATGTCTGGTTCAATAGTGATCCCCTGTTGCTCGTGAATCTAATATATATGTTGTTGAAATTAATATTTATTAAATGAAGTTGAAAGGCTTTTTTTTTATTTGAGTTGTAGTTTCTGTTCGATCTCTATTATATTTACAGATTAAGACCTCCTGATATAAATTTTTTTTGAGTAAAAATTTACGTGTTGATTGATGGTTAATAATTTAAAATATATTATATTCATACACTATTACTACATGACATATGATAAAAGATTATTATAAGGTCACTATTACTACATGACATATGATAAAAGATTATTACAAGATCAATAATACTCAAATCAGGAGAGGACTATAATCCCTATATTCACACTATGTTTTGAAAGATCTATCATTACAACGTGAAATAAAAATTATGACCCATTTACAGACTTATTATTTGGGACTAAAATTCTTAAGTGAGTTTATCTAATCTAAATACAAGACTTTTATTGGTGGTTATTAAATACGAATGTTAAACTAATTAAATATTTATTATACAACAATGTTATACGTGCACTCATGGTTAAAAAAAAAAATCTCAAGTCAGGAGGGCTCAAACCATGTTAGAATCGTTACTCAATTAATTTATATAAATACAATAGGTATAAATACTTTGTTGTAATTAAGTTCAAATCTTTTATCACTCTTATTGAAATTATAAAATCGCCCAAGATTGTGTGTGTCATTGGCATTTTACATTTAACTGACAATTGGAAAGAAGAGTTTAACATTTAATGAAAAATTTAGTTGGTTGGCTCATGTATAAACTATAAGAGTTGACTAACTACTGGCATCACTTTATTAATCTTATAAAACTCTGCTTATATTATAATTACATATTTAAGGACAAATACGAATAGAATTAAGATTAACTCACTTATAAAACTATGTTTGGCAGATCATATTGGACTGTATTAACTCTTAGGATTAGATTAAATTAGATTAGATTGGATTATACTAGATTATATAGTACTATCTTTTGTTTGGTATAGTGTCGGCCATGACTATATTAAATTTAATTTAATGTTGCTAAAGTAACTATTTAAATAATATATTATTTTTTAAATCATATTACAATTTGTTAAATTTAATATTTAGATTTTAATATTATTGTAATTAAATAAATTGAATAATTTTTTATGTTTAATATATTGATACTAGTTAAAATAAATTATTGAATTAAAATTTTGAATTAATATAAATTTTAAAAAGTTAAAAATAAATTATTGAATACACTTTTGATATTAGTAATAAATTTAGACTATCAAATATCTAATCCTATCTAAACCTATGTGAAAATTGAGATTAATAGTCCTATGAATGTTGGACTAAAATTTGGACTAATTTATTAGTGTTAACAGCCAAACATGACTATGGATTGGACTAATTTTTTTATCCTTCAAATTAGTCTAATCCCACCTTTTATCTAACATCCAAACATAGCCTTATATTCTCTCTCTCTCTATGTCTCTGTAATTTACTTGCGCCATAATTCTATAATCGAAAACAAATTTCTTTTAATAAACATAGCAACTAAACTAGGGTACAACACAATGGGAAAATAAATTAAATAAAATTTTATCCCACTACAAGCAATTTTAAGGATTCTCAAACTAATCACTCCACCCAAAGTTTATAGCTGTAATAAAATTATAAAATATTCATTATTTTTCTAAGTATAAGGCTTTTCTTATTTTTTCCTTTAGATTTTTTTTTTAGAAATTAAATAATAAAGAAAGTTCGAAGAGAAGAATCCAAATAATAAGACTGCAAGAGTGAGAAAATTATTAGAAATTGAAATAATTATAAATGAAACGGGTGTGTATTTAAGTGAAAAAAAAAAAATAATAAGGGATTATCTTTGCCACTAAATGGAATATAATTGAAAGAGAAATTTCAAGAGGATTTTTCAGGGTGCCAATAGTCTGACTCAAACCATAAGGAATAAGGACAGGCTCGAACGCCGAGGGCCATACTCATAGGTCCCACAAAAAAAAATTGTATTGTTATTACCACCCCACAAAAATCCTTATAAACCCCTTTTCAATTGAAAATGCACAAATGGCCCAAGTTAAAATTAATTCTTTTTTAATAAAAATTCAATTAAACAATTTCATAATTTTTTAAAAAATTAAAGCCCCACAATCTCATAATCTATAATTATCATTCAAACTCTATTCCCAGTGTGCATAACGAAAGTAAACATTTTTAAATTTTTTTAACTGAATTTTTTTAAGGTCTAATTATTTGGTTTCCTGAATTTTTATTTTTATTTTTTATTATTTCTGTGAATATAAATAGTAGAATTCTTATTTTAAAAAAATTATTTGAAAGAAAATGTGTTTGTCTTTTATTAAATTTTAAGGGAGTCAAGTCTAAAACTAAAGTGTGATATTTTAAGAAATAAAATAAAGAACGTGGTTGATAAGATTTCTAGACGGGTGTGAGCAGCTCCACTCAAAAAAAAAAAAAAAAAAAATCTATGAAAGATAGATGTAATGTCATTTTGGGATTTCTTCTCAAAGGTGATTTTGAAAAATTAAAAGTTAAGTTTGATATTTGGTCAGTTTTTTTTAGAAATTAAATTTGACAAAATCATCCTATCATATAGTAAATTTTGAAAAGTATGGAACGAGTAGCATTTCAAAATATGATCTTGAAAATCAATTTTATACTTTATACAATTTCATATGTATCCATACATAAATTATAAAAATCTAAAATTATTCTTATTAATTAGGTAATAAAATCATTAACTTTAAAGAGATTATTATAATTATTCCCAATTATATTGAGATGAAAAAATAGAAATAAAATTAATAATATAAAATATTTATTTTAATTATCAATTACTATATATATACACAATAAAAATATTTTATATACATATTTATAAATATCTAAATAAATTTTATTCAATATTATGTCTAATTTAATCATTTACATTTTTGTAGTAGTTTAATAATTAAATTTATCAAACATATATTACTGTTTTTATAATTCATAATAATTTTAAAAATAAATTTTATCACTCATTTAACTGATTCTTTTCATGCTGATAATTTTTATAGTAAGATTAATTGCAATTATTTTAAAAATTATAGCATTACCAATAACTAGCCCGTTTCCTTGAAAAAGATAATGTTCTAGCCCCTCAGTTTTTATATTTTTATTCTCGCCTCTCCTAATATACAGTTTCTAAATTTTGGCCTCACCACGATGGTTCTACACTTCTACTGCTGCTTGTGGCTATCGGGAAGAGCTAACTTCAGTCAGAAGGGAAGGGGCATGTAACTGTTATAATAAAAATAATCCTTGCATCTATTAGTTATTATGAGAAATCTCAGGGGGTATTTATAAATACCTCTTTCTTGTTGTCTGCACATTAATTTGGATTGTTCCACAATGACCGACACCAAAGGATAGATATCCTTCTGGCATCGTCACTTTCTAGTTTGACTGTATCTGCATGTTATCAATTTGATACAAACTTTTCGAAAAAAAAATGTAGACTTTTCAAAAATAAATAAATAAATCAATTTTATAAACTTTTCAAAAAGTCTGTATCAAATTGATAAAGTATTTTAAAAAATAAATAAATAAACAAAAAAAAAAAAGAGTAGACAAAAAATGAAAAAAAAAAAAAAGTGTAACAAAAGGATTTTTCAAGAGGTCACTGCTATCCCTAAACATGTAGGCTTAAATTACTTATAAATCATTATCAAGTGTCAACCATCAAATTTTCCCTTTCCCTACCGTGCGTTAAATCAAGCAATACTTTTCAGAAATGCAAAAGGAATAAAATAAAATAAGAGGCCAAAATAAACTCTATCGCAGTTAAATATTGTATGTAACTTTCATCCAAAGTAGTTTACTGTTTAGGCCACTCGTTTCAACTTATATATATATAAAATATTTTCTTTAACGATCTACAGTATAATTGCTTGGGAAAAATCGATCACTCCCATGATTTTTTTTTTTTTTTTTTTTGAGTACGTACAATAACTAACGTGTTAAATCAAGGGCTACCGAGACTATCTTGTGTAATCTAAAACTTAAATTCGTTCCTAAAGAGGACTGTTTAAATGTTATTGGACTGCTCCATTCCTAGCAAAATAATCATTGCATATATAATTAATCTGGAAAGAAAAAGATAATGATAAGGATTCTCGTTTAAGTTCATTAAATAATTACTATAAAGTTTGTATAATGCATAGCTAACGTATCTGGATCAACAGTGAGAGCAATTTGTACTCCACATTGTTTAAGGGGAAAAAATAAAATAAAATAAAATCCTATCAAGCTGCGCTTTGGTGGAAATATCTCTCTCTTTCGAGGTGAGAAGTCACCCATCTTCAACTGTTTCAGCTGGTTATTTTCCAGCGCTGGTCACTTTTTGTGCATTTTTTTTCTTTTGTATAAGATTTTATTAATAGTTATTGCATAAAAATAAAATTGTGATTGAATCTGAAGTATGCAAGCGCGACAATAGATCATTAAAAGATCAGCGTATCTTATATCGGAAGCCAAATGCATAATTAATATTTCTTTCTATGAAAAAAATAGATGATAGTATCTGTTTTGAATTGCCAGTTGTGATTTTTTTTTTTTTATGGTCAATTGAGAATTTACTCCCAAATTATGCTTGATAATAATTTATTTGATGGTTACAAATGATTAGACAATTCAAATAAAATTTCGGCCAAATAGCGATTATTTGACACCCCATAATCCCAAGGTTGCAGATAGTGTGGATCCATCAAAACATTAATTTTACTCCAGCCTAATTGGTTGATATGCACAAGAGGAACAAACATATATTAACACAAACTTCGATCTCATGAAGTACTTGCACTTTATGCACTTTCATGTCATTATCTTTGACAAATCTAAAAAACAAACAAGTCATGCACAAGCAATAACAGCTTCATCAATTGCATGGATGGGGATGGAGAGCATCACCAATTAGGCAGGACACTGGAATCCAGGCGGCGGATGCTTGCCGCAGTCAATAAGCACTTCAAGGGCGATGGGTATAATAAGATTGATATTCAAAAGCTTAAGTTTAATAGTGGTGCAAAGACATAAGGCAGCGTCCAAGTCCAGTAGCCCCTGCAGCACGGGGCAGCAAGCGTCCTTTGCACTACTGCCTATACCGATGTGTACTAGACCGCCCAACACGTCGACACATGCATCAAGCTTGAGAGTATCAATGGGACAGGTTTGTGCTGGTGGTGGAGGGTATGGTTTCACCGTTGGCGGCGGCGGCGGAGGACACGGTGTTTCACTTGGTGGCGATGGTGGCGGCGTCACAATTGGTGGTGTCGCTGGTGGCTTTGGCACTACAGGAGGTAAGGGTGGGCTGGGGCTTGGGGTGTACGGTGGTGATGGTACATACGGTGGTTTAGGGCTTGGGGTATACGGTGGTTTGGGGACATACGGTGGTTTAGGGCTTGGGGTATACGGTGGTTTGGGGACATACGGCGGCTTAGGGGTTGGTGTGTAAGGTGGTTTGGGAACATACGGCGGCTTAGGGGTTGGTGTATAAGGTGGTTTGGGAACATACGGCGGCTTAGGGGTTGGTGTATAAGGTGGTTTTGGCACGTACGGTGGATTAGGCCTTGGTGTGTAAGGTGGTTTGGGGAAATAAGGTGGCTTAGGGGTTGGTGTGTAAGGTGGTTTTGGCCCGTACGGTGGCTTAGGCCTTGGTGTGTAAGGTGGTTTGGGGAAATAAGGTGGCTTAGGGGTTGGTGTGTAAGGTGGTTTTGGCCTGTACGGTGGCTTAGGCCTTGGAGTGTAAGGTGGTTTGGGGAAATGAGGTGGCTTAGGTGTTGGTGTGTAAGGTGGTTTTGGCCCGTACGGTGGCTTAGGCCTTGGAGTGTAAGGTGGTTTGGGGAAATGTGGTGGCTTAGGGATTGGAGTATGAGGTGGTTTAGGAACATACGGGGGCTTGTGCGGCGGTTTGACATGGGGTGGTTTGGGGTGGAAGGGTGGCTTTACATGTGGAGGGTGTTTTGGTGGAAACGTTGGGGGACATGGAGGCGGAGGAGTAGGATAAGGGCAGTATGGACATGCTAGAGAAGAGAGCAATGTACCCAAGTTCAAGAGGATGATCAAGAGATTAGCTAACGGATGTTTTCTACCCATCATGAAAAATTAAACCCCCACAACTCTCCAAAGTAGAGAGAGTACTGAATCAAGTATTGAGTGAATGAATATGCATGCCTTCTTATAAAGACAAAGGGAAAAGAGAAACTAATGGATCAATCATTATCCTTTTTTTTTTTTTTTTTTTTTTATAATTTGTCTTGATTCATTGACTATAGTGCTTGGGGGGGACAAGCTCAAATCAGTAATAGACATATTGATATTAAACATTAATTCCTCCTTTTTCTATTAAGAAAATTATGCGAGTTAGCTGGCTGTAATAGTTAAACAAATGAGACATTGATTTAAGTTGCTTCACTTTCACAATTTGAAATGTAAAACACCCAATCTACATAGCTAGATCATAAAACTTATAATCATGAACTTCAATTTATAAAAACCTACTTAAATCATAAAATTTTATAAATTTATCAAACAGTTTCACGTGCATTACCAAACCTTTGTGAACATATAGATAAAAGCCGACTGTAGCAGGCATGTGGGTTCACTGTCAACAAGGATTTTTGAGGGTACTCTTTTCTACAGTGAAGAACAAGGGAATCAAGAAAATAAGTACTTGATTGAAGCCATTTTTAACGTTTTCTGCCCTGTTGAGCCCGTGATTGAGAAAGGATATGGCTCAAATTCCGAATCCGAATCGCATGTGACTCATTCATTAACCCACATTCTCTCTTTGCAATTTTTTTTTTTTTCACAAAGTCTTTACATTAAAAAACTATAAGCTGAGAAAACGACGCTGAGATTTTTTTTTTTTCCGGGACTCAGTTGCTTTTACTTCATTGGTTGCGTAGCGCCCTAGCAAAAGCAAATTAAAGATAATCTATCTACTATGTTTTCCAGCTGGTGTCGGTCGCAAATGTACAAAATAATTATGGCATAGTTTGGTGACTTGCAAGTTGCAACATACTGCATTGAAATTTCAAGGGCGAGGGCCCATGTACCCTCAATTTTGCAAGAAATGTACATAGAAATAGGCCGTGCAATTATTGATAGAAAATTATGCGAGAATGTATAGACATATGGCCCATCTTCTTTTTCCCTATGCTTTGCATACCGATTGAATGCCACTTCAATAGATGTTATGTTTTGTTCGTTCCTTTCCAAATTGGGCCCCCTTGAAGATAGAATTAGACTATGCACAATTCGATTAGGCTTTAATCCCACCAGCAATAAAAGGTACATTGCTATTGCCGTAGGCTTATATGTATATGTACACACAGAATTTTGAAGGCGCATATTAAAAGATTTTGCATAATAGATCAATTTATTATAGCATAGTTTAAAGTTCTGCTCTCACTTAATATCAAAAGGTTTCTACCCTCCGCAAACCATGCTGTCAATGTTGCCAATGAGTTTATTACTCCATTGACTGTATCACTTATTAAAGATATGTTAAAGAATGATTTGTATGTCTTTTTCATCATGAAATTTCATAATATATAATTGTTAGAGAAATTACTTTGATTGCGTAAAAGTTTATGTTACCATAATATTAAAGGACAATAATTTTCAGCATTAGTCATAGCTTCAAAATATTTCGTAGAAATGACATAAAAGGTTTGCTACTTTCTTCTAATTTTATGTTCGTGTATCCATCTTAAGTCGTAACCGCGAGTAAATATTGAAACAATTTGACATCTATTTTCTTAATATGATCAGAAAATAACATACTGTATTGTATACAACGCACGTAATGAATGCTATACCGAATGTCTTTAATTCACAAAATAGTGTGATTTTTTTTTTTCCAAAAGAAAGGGCAAAATAATTAATTACGTTGCCAAATCACAATAGCTAGGTTAACTGTATGTCTCCTCTCTAAGTCAGTTGGAGATGAAATTGCAATCATTAAAACCTGAAAAACATGGACAGAAAAGGATATGGGAATTAATATATACCACATAATAATATTATGAAATTTAAGCACAATATATTCTTTGCGTTCATTGATATACCCCATATACATAGAATTTGTATTCATAGGAAAGGTCAATATTCCTGACAAATTTATTTGTATCGATCGACCAATGAACACAAAATACTAAAAGATAAAATCAAACAATGTTTTGCTTTCCGAGACTTGCATACGATTCTGTCTAGACGGTCTATATGTGCCCTACGGACTGACATTTTCTTCTTATTGTTGTTGGAAATAGTCAAAGAAAATGAAAATGTTTTGTCTAGATAATGTATATACCCTAGCACCAACAGCTTGATATATATTTTCAATTTTTGTTGTTAAATTTAGAAGTTCAAATAACCATTACTGAGTTAACACTGAATTTATTTTGTTGCTCCTGTACTTGGTGGGATAAACCTCCGGTTCTTACTTGTAAAGTTTTATATGAGGATTATTAGAATTCTTTTTCTCATTCAATAAGCTTTTGCACTTATACAGACCCCAAAAAAGAAAAAAATCAATTCTTAATTTTAGTCACTGAATGTTCACTCCTCTTAAAATACAGATGTGAGGCTAAACAATATTGTTTTATTATACAATACCATGCTGAGTTAAAGTTCATATTAGAAATGCTGTCGGATCTCAAATTTGTATTTTAAAATGTGGGAAACGTTTATATTCTCTTTTGTGTGAAAATATTATTGGCTGAACTTACTTGGATCGGTTGTGACAAGCATGGCAATCCCACCAAAGTCACAAGTTCCCCCTCCATTCTTTGTCTTCTGCCAGTAACTATTGAAAGCATAAGAGGCATGTGCGAACAAAGTATTGGGCTGGAAGCACGGCCCATTGGGCTGAATAGGCTTGCAATCCGCTCCTGTTCCGCATGCATAATCCATGGCCTCTTGAATTATCGAGTCCGGCACCGTGGGCTTGGCAACGCACCAAACCTCAAATCGGGGATTTTTATGCGGTGGCGTTGGGCTTGGCCCATAAGGTGGCGGGGGATGAGTCCCAGTGCTTGGTGGGCTTGGACCAGGTGAAACTGGGGGAATGCATGTGCTAGGCGGGCTCAGACCTGGCGAAACCGCAGGCGGGCTTTGAAAAGGAGGATTGGGTGTAGATGGTGGGTATATACAAAATGGGGCAGGGATATTGTTACGAGGAGAAGAAAGTGGAGCTACGGATTCAAGCGGTGGAAAAGAAAGTGGAGCGCTTAAGCCGTATGATTCGGCTCTTGAAAGATAAAATTTTTTATGTGTGTTAACATGACTTGATAACTTGGGTTTTTTAACAGGTTTTTGGAATGAATTTCCACTGACTTTGGGCCCTTGAAAGCTTGAAAATTGCACAACATGTCTTGCATCTGCATAAAAAAATCATAGATAAGTCAGCACGAGAGGCCTTGCAACAGAATAAACAATTGAAAAATGAAGCATTTAGGGAAATGAATAAATACCAGCGAGAGTGAAGAAGTTGGTGGCTGAGATGACAACGTAAGCAACTAAAACAAAGAATCTGATACAAAATTTTCTTGGCCCCATGGCATGCATAAACTATATATTGCAGCTGGCTCCAGTTGGGATTTTCTGCTTCGTGAATCTCCATTATAATACAAGCACTTGGGGATATAAATAGAGGGAGCTGAGTGAGGCAAAAAGCAATACATAACAGGAAAAGAGAGTATCTTTTTATCTCTTATTGTATCTTTTTTTTTTTTTCTTTTACTATTATTTGTTGGGAATTTATGCTTGCTTGGAAGATGAGTAAAATCTTCAAAATCATTTTCATTTTATTTATTGTCTCTGCTTTTTGTTTTGCTTGCTTTCTACTCAAAGAGCTGACCTCTCTTAACTCTCGGATCACGTAATGCAGAAAATATTCTCGGAGGAATTAAAGATCCAAGGGATAAATAAATCATCATAAAGCAGGTTTCAACGAAGCTTTGCTGCAACAGTGTCTCCCTCCACATACCTTTTTTATTTCTGCTAAATGAATCAAATTAGATCATTTCATATACTGTTAGCACTCCTCTGATCGATCACGACTAATCTTCAAAATGTTATTTCCGAAATGGGAAGAGAAACTCAGAAAAGGCAATTGCGAATTTCGAGTTCATCTCAATTGTCCGCCGCCTAAACTTAATTACCCTAAGAAACAAAGTTTGTTTGCGCCCAACACATTTCAAGTAATAATTAACAAATTATTGAAGATACAAATGTTGGGATTATGTGCTCTTTAAAGTATGTAATTATTTATTTTCTGATTAATAATACATTTTCAGATATATAAATTACATAAATATTTTGAATAAGGTCCATTTAATCATATTATATGTATTTTATGTGATCATCATATGAATTCACAGAAGACATAAATATAAGTTATCTTATGATTAAATAAATTAAGTTCGCAGTTGATAAATAGAGTTGGGCGCTCTATTTATGTTTAGATTGTTGTAAATTCATTGAATGATTTGTCTTAATCACGTATGAATTTACTGATGTAGTTGGATTATACTGAACTTGATCACACATGAGATTTAATTAACCTTAAAATAACTGTCAGACTTATTAAATCTCATAGGCATTGATTTTATTGTAATCTCAATCTTGAGTTAGTTATAGTTTCATGTTTGTGATTGTCATTTCATTTGAGCTACCAATGGGCGCGACATACATTTATAGTCAAGATTACCCGGTATCTTGGTGGAAGCAATTATGAGCAGTGAGATTATAGATTAACAATATAGAATTTGTACAACACATCTCTTGACCGGTTTTTGGCACTTGATCATAGAATTTTCTGCCCAAAGTGTGTGAACATAATTAGTATGTTGAAAATGATCATTAGAGAAAGCCAGTAAGTGTTAAGGAATAAAATGTAATTAAATTGGTTGGACAGTTGAGATATCAATTTAATTAACGATGTGGTACAAAGGATTGTTCAGTAAAGAAATCAATGTGACATGGGTCGAATCATTATTCGAAAACACTATCCTAGATAGCATTCAATTATGAAGGTCAGTTCCAATTTTTTAGTGGAATAGATTTGGAATTAAATAATCAGGCTAGTTTAATTACGAGCCTAATTATTGTAGCCACTATTGTATGGACCCATATAATCCCCGAGTTAGCTCATTTAATTGATTACACCACTATTGAATTGATAAGTAAGATAACTAGCAATTTAGGTTAAAAGCCTAAATATATTATTTGATGAGAGGTTCCATTAAATATGTTTGTGTATAAGGGGCCTTGTGTTATTTTACAAGATGGGCCCCCTATACACAAGAATTGGTTACTTTTGGTTTTTAAAAGGGAGTATAGGGTTTCCACCAATAGAAATAGAAAATGCTTGTTTTCTATAGAAAAGAGAAATAGCCACAATATACAGAATATAAAAAAAGAGGTTTTTCTCTTTAATCTTGAGAGGAAACTTTTTCTTTTGTTAGTTGCTTACAGTAGTGATAAAGGCGTCCACACGTCAAGTGTAGATCAAACTTGAGTTATAACCTGGAAGATCTTTGGTAAAGGATCGTGATCCAACAACTTTGGTGGTGTAGATCTTGACTTGAGAGCCATATTACTTCTACGAAAAAGCAAATGTACGATTTCTAGATTATGATAATTTTATATATTAAATGAGAAATGCGATCCAATTATTTTCCGCTGCAAAACTAATTTTAAACCAACAACAAATCATTGTAGCATTATTGTCAAAAAGAAAATTTGGATTATATCTGTAATTATTGCTAGTTTCAAAAAATACAGCCATTATAACACCTCAATCCCAAATCCCAAACATAGCTATTGGGGCACGTTTGGTAGCCTGCATAATATAGGATAAAAATACTGTTCACATGAACTTAACACATGTTTGGCTTTAAAATCAACTCACACGGTATTGCATTAACTTATAAAATTAATGTGGTCAAAACTACATTAGCTTATAAAATTAATTATCGGAAAAAATAGAAAGTGAAAGAGCACAACTCAGGTTACAAATTGAAAGGAATTATAGAGACGAAGAAGAAGAAAGGGAATTGCTCATCAATGTGAAAGTTGCCGGATATGAATATTTGAATGATATATTTATTTTTTTTTTTTAAAAGCTCAATATAAATAACTTCTTGTTTGTTTTTTGTAAACAAAAAATCTTAAATATGATTATTTGATATTTATGTCTTTATAAATCAAAATAAAAATGAATGAGATTTATAGTTTAAGAAATAAACATATTTTATAGAGATATTTTTTAATTATAAATTTATTAGAAATATTTTTTTAAATATAATATTTATTTCTCATTCAAATTTTTTTTCATTTATATAAAGTCACAAAATTTTATTTTTCTATTAAGATATAAATGTCTGAAAATCAGAGATTAATTATAAAATAAATTTTATAAATTAATTATAAAAAATAAACAAATAAATTTTAGAGAGCGCCTCAATTTAATAAAATATCAGACTCAAATTAATAAAATATCAGACTTCATGGGTTTTACAAATTTTGGAAAAATAAAAGGCATTAAGGGTATATTTGTAAATGTAGCAATTCGGAAGTTGTCTTTTTTCAGAATGTTTCAAACTTGTTGTAACGGTCACTTATTTTTTTGTCTTCTTCGACCTCTTGTCTTTCAGTTTGCTGCTTAAAGAACCGAGGAAAAAGAAAAGCATAAAAACAGAAAAAACAGAAAGCGGAAGAGCACAACTCAACGTTACAAATGAAAAGAAATCACAGAGACGAAGAAGAAGAAGAAGAAGAAGAAGAAAGGGAATTGCTCATCAACGTGAAAGTGGTCGAGTATTTGCAGCCAGTGATGTCGAAAGAGCTGCTCTGCAAGTTCCCCGACAACTCTGCCTTCGATTTCGATTTCTCTCAAAGCTCAATTTGGTCTCCTTTGATTCCTCGCACTTACAGTCCCATGGATTTGGATCATTTCGTGACTCCGAGAAAGCTCTCAAATGATTTTGATTTTGACTTTGATTTTGACAAGAAAGGCATCATCAAGAAAAGTGCCCGCAAGCAGAAGATGATAGCATCCCCTGCTCTCAAATTGAATCTTTTCAAGAAGACAAAGATAAAGATCAAGAAAATCAAAGCCTCCGAATTTTCTCCAACTCCTGTTAATACTTCTTGCTTGCCCATCTCCACTAAGGTATATTTCTTGTCAATCTCTTTAATTATAAGGATTTTACCCGTTGGATCAATCATTAAATGAATAAATCTAAAATCTGCTTGCATTGCTGGGATTTATTTATTTATTGTACTTATGGAAACATAAATTGTGATGCAGGGATGGGCGAAGGTGATGAAGGCTGCGTCCAAGCATTTCAAGAAAAAGAAGAAAGATGCGGGGATGCAAGTGAAGCTGTCCAATTGTTTGATGGAAGCAAGCAGAGGCAACTGATGAAGACAGATACTGCTTCTGTGACTTATTTTATTTTAATTTAATTTAATGAAGAGAATTTGGGTGTTGTACTTTCTTACCGTTTTGTGTCAACTAATTAATGTTATGCTGGACGAAAGTGCTTGCTTGAGTTTCTATTACAATGCCGCAATGAATGCACTGAGAAAAGACTTTTATCAGCAGCACCCAAAAAATGCATTTATTTTTACATTTGTTAATAGTTTTGGACCAATGGATGAGATTGGTTGGCATTAATAATCAAAATACTTTTTACTCGAGCTTCACAGTGTTAAGTTGGACGGTAACCTGCACCAACTTATGACAAACAGAGTAATTTTGCTGTTGGTTGCTATAACGAAACCGCGTCCCAACAACGATTCATTATCCCTTACAACATATTTAATCCTAAATTTTCTCGACTAGGACAGCAACACCTCGACGGTTTAATTATTTACTAAGATGATTAATCCAATGTTCTCGTCTTCATGACACGTTTCCGAATAAATCCTCAATCAACCGTTTAGTCGCGGCAAACGAAGATCCACCGTCCCTCAAAGCCAATCTAGCCTTCACGCTAACCTCCTTAACCCTCTTCCCCACTACACTGTCACCGTCCATCACACATCCAACGGCTCTTGCCAACTCATCAGCCAACACGTGATTTTCAGTACCACTCCTGTAATCCAATCTCATCTCCACCGCAAGTCCCAAATCCCTCACCATTTGAAAGGCATTAGTCTGCTGCTCCGCGTATATCGGCCACGTCACCATCGGCACTCCGAACCACACACTCTCCAAGATCGAGTTCCACCCACAATGCGATACGAACCCTCCGATCGATCTGTGGCCCAGTACTTCCTTCTGTGGGGCCCACCCACAAATCATTCCTCTATCCTTTGTTCTCTCTTGAAATCCTCGTGGCAGTATCTCCTCCACACACGTGTATTCACCGGGCATTTCGAATTTATCCTTCGGCGGCGGTTTCCTGAGGCACCACAGGAATCTAACACCACTTTTCTCCAGCCCACGCGCAATCTCTTTTATCTGCTCCTCGCCGAAACAGCCCCTGCTACCAAAGCACAAGAAAACAACTGACGACGCAGGCTGATCATCGAGCCATCTGATGATCTCATCGCGCTGGGGCCCACTCCCACCTGGCCGAGCCTGAACATCACCCTGAAGATCAATCATCGGTCCAACAGTGTAAACCGGCGGTACACCATCACACTTCATCAAATACTCAACCGCATGGGATTCCAGCTCTTCGAACGTATTTACAATTATACCCTTCATTTCCTTTAATCTTCTCCCGAAATTCTCGAAAGCGCTGAACCCTCCGTGCTTGTCGAAACAGAGAGAAGGCAGAACCCGGTACGGTACCGGGTTAGCATAAGTAAAAATATCGATTGAGTCTGTCTCCGATTCTTCAAATTCTTCACCACCCCGAGTCTGAAGATGCAGAACGAGACCCAGAAAAGCCGCACCTGACGTGAAGAACACGTAAGAAGGAACCCCAAGCTCGTTCGCAGTATCAATCATGCTCGAGCAAAACACGTCGAGCACCAGTCCCGCGATTTTTACGTTGTTGCTCAAGACATGCTTGATAATAGCTTCTTTAATACAATCTTTATGGCTGTCCAAATACTCCGTGATGAACTTTTCAGGGGACCTGAAGAAGTGCAGCGGAGGTGGGTCCATCTGCGGGACACCAATGAACCGTATGCTTGCACCGGCGGTGGCGGCGGCGCGGGCGAGTGATTTGACGCGAGCATCGTTGTCGGAGGCGGTGGCTGCGAGTGCTTGCATGACAAGAATGGTAATGGAGAAGCTATTGTCGTTGCCTGCGGCATTATCACGGTCCAGTAATAATAAGCGTTTCGCGAACACGATTACGGACGCGAGATGGCCTATAGATGGTGAAGGGATGAACACTAACTCGGCTTTCTCCTTCATGACTGACGACTGATGATTCATTCTTGTTAATTGTGATGCTTGCAGTGTCGTCTAAATTTCTTTTATGGGGAAATTGTTGTCGTTAATTTCTTTAAACGCGTGAATGGTATGTGTGTACATACATATATATATATATATATATAGTATTTCGGTGAGAAATTTTTGATTTTGATAAAGTCAGAGATCCGATAAAAAATAACAAAAATAGAGATTTTAATATATTATTTTTTTATCTTTTAATAAATTTTTAATTTTAATAAAATAAAAAATACTTAACAGAAAAATTACTCATATTCTTAACTGAAAAATTACTCATATATATATATATATATATATATATATATATATATATATATATATATATATATATATATATATATATATATATATAAAATATTCGCATAATTTTATAGTTGATTGCACGACAATAATTGAGCACATATGTAGCCCTTGGATTTTATAATTTTATAGTTGATTGCATGACAATAATTGAGCACATATGTAGTCCTTGGATTTTATATTTGATAGTGATGAGAATAATTCAGCATATACATGTTCTTATACGGACAAAAGTATGTTGCCGTGGAGAGCTATCAGGATGTAACCCCTTCTTCTGTCATTATCTATAACAATATTTATTGTTTGTTTTAAATTAAAAAAATAAATAAATAAAGACAAACATTTTTGACACACAAGTCCCGTTTTTTTATTTTACCGATTAAATTTCATAATGAATAGAGGGGCCACACCCATTTTATTTTATTTTTTTTAATTCATTATTATGCCTTCGTTACATTACATCTTGTCTGGTTGGACGGGAGTGACAATCTAATCAGCTAAGATCAATTCCCAAAATGACAAGGCGGCTATTATATAAGCTGAACAATTGTATTTACTCCAAGGCAAATGATAAATTACATTCAAATGTAATTTATTCTTTTGATATAAATTATATGAGCTCCACTGTTGGGTTACTATTCATGCGTGAAGAATAACTTATAGCCGAACGTAACTTAACTGGTTCTTTATTCCAAAGTCCAAAATTTTCAATTTTCATCTTTTGTTTCTCAATATGTGGGCTTTCTTGGTGAAGAGTTTTCGGGGTTCGGGGAGTCTATTCCATTGGGAAGAAAATAAATAGAGTTCAAGTTGGTGGGCTAACCACCTATTAAGTCATCTTGTACCTTAAGATTACCATTTATTTCTCAATTATTTAAATAAAAATAGAAAGAATTTTGTACCATAAGAATAATTGAAGTGGATATCTAGTGGGATGTAATTGATGTATAAAAAAATTTAAACAATTCGAATCTATATATTAAAATTTTCAAACTTCAACATTTATTTTTTTATCTTTTTTATGAAACAACAGGAATTACAATTTTAATAACCAATTAAATACAGCTTATTATATGGGGTACCTTTTGCACCTTTGGCGAAGTAGTTGGACGCAGTCTTCTCAAATCTTACCCTTAATTTTATATTTGATGGTGATGAGAATAATTTAAAAATATAAAACTAAGCAAATCAATTGAAAAAGGATTTCCCTAAATTACATTTATCATAACTTACAATTAAGTTTTTCAATGTAAAAATAAATATCAAAACATGGGATAAAATGGGCAAGTGGGCAAATTTTATCTAGCTGTAAATTACATTTAATGTAACTTAGGGATACTCTCGAAAAAAAAAAAAAGAATTAATGATGTGCCAAACTTAGAAGTCAATTTCTTAGGTTATGAGAAATATAAAGTAAATGACAGCTACTATTGATAGTGAGAAAATGATAACATTTCTCATATTTTTATCTTAAGCATATAATACGTTTAGGAATGTCAAAAATATTCATCCGGCTTGGTTCATATTGGACTAGGGCAATATTACCCTGCCTGGCGGTAGACCTGTGCTTCATTTTATAAGTTTGAATTGTAATAAAATATAAATTGGTTTAAATAATTATATTTATTGCATATATTTAAAATTTAAACATTTTAAATTCATATTTTCAAGTCAAATTTCATTAGAATAAAATTTAAAGTCATAGAATTATAAAATAAATAAATAAATATACATATATAATATTATAAACTATAATATCTAAGTTTTTTACGCTCGGATAAAAAAAACCCCAGCTCAGGTGTTCAAAAAACATTTCTGGACAGATCTAGGCATTGTTGTATCTTGGACTGACCTGAATTTTTGCCATCCTTGAGTACATTTTCACAGTGTATGATATTGGGATTTTTTTTTTCAACTTTTATATGCTTTAACAATTATTGAACACTACTTTTCAGAAAATTAAAAAAAAAAATTATTTAATGCTAGGCATTGTAGTTCCTATTTATATTTATGGAGTAATCTTTCAATAAAATATCCCTTACTTCAATAAAATAAGGGATAAATTAAAATACAAAAAAAAAAAAAAACACACACACTCCAGTACATTTATATATTACAAATTATAAATAAATCAAATTTAAAAATTTTACATAATTAAGACCATTTGACATTAGGAAAATTGATAGCATTTTGGGAGTAATTTGAAACTTGGGTAAAAGAGTGATTGTGTCTATGAGGAGGGTGTGTTTCAAAATAGTTGAAAGTTGATGGGTAATGGAAGAATATTATTAGAAGAGAAGAGAAGTTCTTTGTAGTAGACAGTAGACTCACGGTAGGTTACTTTGAATTGTTTTGTTTTATTTTTAGGCTTATTACAGTTCAAGGAGTTTAAAGGCTGTTTGGTACAGTTGTGGGACAACAATGATTTAAAAGCTACAATTATAAAGTGTTTAATAAATACTTGAAGTTGTAGTTTGTTTTAAGTTAAAATTATTTTATTTCATAATTGATTGAGAAAAAAATTATAATATTTTATCAATTTTATAAAAAAAAAATACTATTAATAGGTTATGTTTACTAGATGCAATCAACTTGAATATCCGACATACATATATGTTTTTCTCAAAGCAGATATAATTTTTTAACCCATAAAACCTTTATACAACACGTGCCTTAAATCAATTTGTACTACTTTCGCCTTCCCCCGTAAAGTCCACCTACTAATTTGTAGTACTTTCGCCTTCCCCCGCAAAGTCCACCTACTAATTTGTAATACTGTTTGTTTGTCACGTGTTCTAACTAGCATCAAATTCTATTTGATTTTTTTCACTTTGATAATTTTGTTTACATGTTTCTAGAATTGCACTGGTTGGTTTTCAATCAGCTTTATTCACTTATCCACCAAAATTCAAATATTATGTAAAGTGGAGAATTAAAAAAAAAAAGTGATAAAGGCTTGAATTATTCGTCAATGGCCATTTGTTGTTTATATTAGTATGTAGTGTTAACTGTCAAGGCAGTCATATGTCCTGGAACGAGTATTTTGTACAATAAATCTTTGTGGCATTTAGATAACTTTAGTACAAAAGTTGTTAAATAAATTTATCAAACTACTCAAACTAAGTAAAAATACTTACAAAAAAATTAGAAAGAAGAGAAAGCAACATAGCTAAAGAGAAAGTTTATTACTCAAAAGAGTATATACAAGAGAGTTTGAGAGTTTGAGAGTTTTACAAGTATACTTAAGTTGCTTGTTGTGTTGTGTGTCCAAAATAACAAGTGTCATCTCCTATTTATAGGAGAAGCTTGCCTATTCTAAATAATTTCATACAATTTACGCAACTTACTACAAAAATCTAAATATATCTAAGTATATAAAAGTGTGAAAGGTTCTAAATATGTACAAGTGATGACACGTGCTAGAGTATACTAAAAAATTCTAGAATCGAACCAAGTTAATAAACTTTAGCTTAGATTTTGGCTTTTGGACCTAAAATCTTGAGCGCGTAAGCTAAAATTTTGAGCAGCCCGTTATATATAGCTCTTATGTAGCTTTGCCCTAATTTAAATAATTTGAGTATTATAGTTAACTAGTATTAAACTAATAAACTCGACCTTAATTAAGACCTTAATTAGTATAATAATTCTCCCAAAAATTAGGGTGTGTTGACCTCAAAGACATAAATGATTAATAATTTTATTTAGGTGACTACTTAGTTTCAAATTCAACTTCGAAGTCACCAGTAAATTAATGCCCATTAGCAAATGTATAAAATTATTAGTTTTTGTGCCCGATTGTACTCGAGTCATTGAGTTGTGCACTTGTGCTTGATCGTCATCTTTGATTGGGCAATTCCGCAACGAAATTTCAATAAGCACATGCACATCCCACGTAAGACTTATAAAAAGATAACGGAAAATCGGAGCCCCTTAAGTAAACCAACCAAACAATATCACATCTCAAAGCAAACAGTCGGAGGAGGAGAAGCTCAGAGCCCAAGCTCATCCATGGCCTCTTCCTCTGTGCCTCTTCCTCTTTCACCACCTCTACCAACCGCCACTCCTCCTCCTTCTCCTCCTCAGCTTCCCCAAATCCACTCACTCTCCCCGCCAATCCCAAAACTCAAAACCCCTACAATCCGCTCCCGCTTAAGCAAAATTTGCCAAGAAGGCCATCCCTATTTAGCCCGCCAACTGTTCGACACAATTACCCGCCCAACAACCGTCATTTGGAACACCATCATTATCGGATTCGTCTGCAATAACTTGCCCTATGAAGCCATTTTGTTGTATTCCCATATGAAGAAATCATCTCCTTACACCAGTTGTGATAACTATACTTACTCTTCTGTTCTTAAGGCTTGCGCCGAGACCCGTAACCTTAGGATCGGTAAAGCTGTACATTGTCATTTTGTTAGGTGTTTCTCAAATCCTAGTAGGTTTGTGTATAATTCTTTGTTGAATATGTATTCCACTTGTTTGAGTTCATTGGATGCTGAAATGGTTGGTTGTAAATATGTTGAGATTGATTATTCGAAATATGATTTAGTTCGTAAAGTTTTTGATGCAATGCGAAGGAGGAATGTTGTTGCGTGGAATACAATTGTTTCGTGGTATGTCAAGACAGAGAGATATGTTGAAGCAGTTAGGCAATTTAGGATGATGTTGAGAATGGGAATTAGACCAAGTACCGTTACTTTTGTTAATGTTTTCCCTGCTTTGTCGAGTTTTGGCAATTACAAGAATGCTGATGTTGTTTATGGGTTGCTTGTTAAGTTTGGAAGTGAATATGTGAATGATTTGTTTGTGGCAAGTTCAGCGATATTCATGTATGCTGAGCTTGGTTGTTTTGATTTTGCGAGGAAGATTTTTGATAGTTGTTTGGAGAGGAATACTGAGGTTTGGAACACTATGATTGGTGGATATGTTCAGAATAATCGTCCTGTTGAAGCTATTGAGCTTTTTATTGAGGCGATGGAGTTAGACGAGATTGTCTTTGATGATGTGACTTTCATGTCTGCTTTAAGTGCAGTTTCACTGCTGCAGGGATTAGAATTGGGTCAACAGCTGCATGCATATATAATTAAGAATTTTGTGGCATTGCCGGTTATTGTTCTCAACGCCATGGTTGTCATGTATTCAAGGTGCAACAGTATCCATACATCATTTAAAATTTTTGAGAAGATGCAGGAAAGAGATGTTGTTTCTTGGAATACTATGATTTCAGCTTTTGTGCAGAATGGACTGGATGATGAAGGGTTAATGCTTGTGTATGAGATGCAGAAACAAGGATTTATGATTGATTCTGTGACTGTAACTGCTTTGCTTTCAGCAGCATCAAACCTTCGAAACCAGGATGTTGGAAAGCAGACGCATGCTTATCTTCTTAGGCATGGCATTCATTTTGAAGGAATGGAAAGTTACCTTATAGACATGTATGCAAAATCTGGTTTGATTAAGACTTCACAACAAATTTTTGAGAAAAACGATTCTGGAGACAGAGATCAAGCCACTTGGAATGCTATGATTGCAGGATACACACAAAATGGACTGCTTGAGGAAGCTTTTGTGGCTTTTAGACAGATGCTTGAGCATAATGTAACTCCCAATGTTGTCACTATAGCATCAATTCTCCCAGCTTGTAATCCCATGGGAAATATAGAGTTGGGGAGACAACTCCATGGATTCTCTATTCGCCATTTGTTGGACCAAAATGTCTTTGTGGGTACCTCTCTTATTGACATGTATTCCAAGTCAGGGGTAATTAATTATGCTGCAAATGTGTTCGCTAAAATCCCTGAGAAAAATTCTGTTACATATACCACAATGATGTTGGGTTATGGCCAACATGGGATGAGCGAGAGAGCTCTCTCTTTGTTCCACTCAATGAAAGGATGTGGAATTGAACCTGATGCCATTACCTTTGTTGCAGTATTGTCAGCCTGCAGTTATGCTGGTTTAGTTGATGAAGGTCTTGAAATATTTGACCTGATGCAGCAAGAATACAAGATTCAGCCTTCAACCGAGCACTATTGTTGTGTTGCAGATATGTTAGGGAGGGTTGGGAAAGTGGTTGAAGCCTATGAGTTTGTTAAAGAACTTGGTGAAGAAGGAAATGTGTTGGAAATTTGGGGTTCACTTCTTGGGGCCTGCAGAATTCATGGTCATTCTGAATTAGCAGAAGTTGTTGCCAAGAAGTTGCTTGAAATGGATACAAAAAACAGTATGCCAGGCTATCATGTTCTGCTCTCCAATATCTATGCAGAAGAAGGTAACTGGGAAAATGTGGATAAAGTGAGGAAAGAGATGAGAGAAAGGGGGTTGAGGAAAGAGGTAGGATGTTCTTGGATTAATGTTGGAGGTTATGTGAACCGTTTTGCTTCTAAGGATCAAGAGCATCCTCAGAGCTCTGAGATATATGAAATGTTGGAAGGATTAGCCATGGAAATGAGAAATGCTGGCAATAAGACCATTCAAAACTCCAATCTAGATGCCACCTCTATGTTTGATGAATGAAAGGGAATGTTTCTTATATATTTTAAAAATTGGAGATTAGAAAACCATGTTTGGAAAACCGAAGACAGGTATCTGCAGCAAATTGATAGGCTGGGAGATGGTTAGTAGTTGTCTTTGTGCTTGTTGTGTATACAAGTGTGAGTGCTAGCTCTAACTGTGGGATTATTTGTTCAAACTGACCATTTGGATTAATGGTGAAATTCCTGGCACAGTTTTTTGAAGCAGATCAGTAGTTTTCATGAAGCAGCTTACCATATATACTGCTTTGGTCTGTTGACATGGTTTTTAATGACCGAGCTAAGCAATGGAGACTGAGCCTGAGTCAGTTGGGTAAGCAAGTCTGAAAGGGTTTTATCATCTTTTTCAGGTCAGTACTACTTATGCATATTCCATTTGCATGATCGCTTTAAGGTTCAGAGTTTCAGTTTAAATCATGTGATCTTATGTTTTCGCACTATTCCCATTGCGGCCAGTGGTGCTGCATTTTAAATGTTGCATGAGTATATTTGTTGCTTGGTTTTGAATTCTGCCACTCAGTATATCTGGTGAGAACTCTGACAATAATATATTGTAAAGATGGGTTTGAAATTCCATTTCACAACTTCCAGTATGCCTCCATACCGGACCTGACTATAAGTGCTTGAATTTGAGGCTAATATAAGTTGTAGGACAACTTTCTTAGATTCAAGTCATTTTGAAGTTTGTTACACTTTAGTCTTAGAAATGGCTTGAATCATTCTAGGTATCCTTTTATCTCAGAATATTTGGTAATTTGTGAAGAATTTGTACCTACATAAAGAAACATTAATTGAAATGAAGTTTTAATGAAATTTGTGAAGAATTTGTACCTACATAAAGAAACATTAATTGAAATGAAGTTTTAATGAAACTGGGTGATCACTAGGAATGAAGATTAGAAAGAAGGAAAGAAGAAGCAAAGTTAAAAGCCAAAAAGCTATACTCCCTTGATGATGATGATTATTATTGTTATTGAAATGTATTCTCTTAATTATTTAATGTTCAATAAACAAACATTATAAATGATTAATGTTCACTAAAACAAACATTATAAATGACTGCTTTGGTTTTCTTTTCCCATTTTCTCTATCTATTTTTTATCCTCCTATTTAATTTTGAAAATATTCTGCCGTCTTGCTTCTGTTTATGCTCTCGAGTTTCAAGTGACTGAGACATTATTTGCAGGTCAAAATAATTATTTCGTCACAATTTCGAAGAATTCAAACATTGTTTTTTAATCTGAAAATTTCAGTCATAATTGTGACAGAAGCAAATGTTTTATGGATTGCAGAACTTAAGAAGAGCATGTTCATCCTACAGCGCTCCATTTCCAAGATAAATCTGGGGACATGATCTAGGAGTTGCAAGACCTAGCAAGGATGAAGGATTCTATCCCCTGCCCTTTTTGCCAATTTGTTCCAGGATGCCGCCATACCGAATCATATAATCCACTTGCAGAGATTGAAGGGGATTTTTTGTTTTATTGGAACTTCAATCGGGTATTCTATCGAATATTCTTCTTCAATCAGATTTAACAGGTAACTAACATTCTTAATTCTCTTTCCCCATTACTTTTGTTGGAATTTGCTTGCTTTATATGTCACGGGCAATTTAATTCCTTGTAGCGCAATCTTTTCCTAGCCTTCTCTTTTATTTTATTTTCTTTTTTATTTTCCTCCCAAATCCAATACAGAGGGGAAAAGATTTACCATTAATGTTGAGTGTTCCATTTTGCTGATAAAAATGTAATAAGATGCTAGAGTAGAGTTTAATTAATTATTTCCAATACTCGCTCTTACCCAACTGTAGATTCCCTTGGATCTGTTTTCAATCAAATTATTTCACGTCTTCAATATCCTATACACTATCTGTATTATAGAGGCATATTTTTAGTGTACTTACTCTTTTTTTATTTGAGTACATGACAACTTAATAAATTTTTACTTTCTAGGCCAAGGCAGACAATAACGTGTCATAGGTAATTGGTCCCATTACAGTATATCCTGATCTTCAAGGATTCAATGATTGAATAAAAGCAGTCTCGGTCGGGTTCATCTTGAAAAAGGGCACATCGAAGTTATATAAGGTCTCGGTATTACAAATTTCAATGCTGAGGAGAAAGCAAAGTGGGTAGCGAACAAAGACAAAAGAGTAGAGAGGAGAAGCTCTCCAAGCGGTACAGGGAGGGTGATCGATCAAGTTTAAGGGAGGCAAATGCTAAGTCGCAGCAGCTGAAATTACACAGCCGACTGCAACTTAAACTTACTCCTCTCATAAAAATTTAATTATGAACAGCCGACTGTAATTTACGCCTCACATCAAAATCATGCGAACCCCAGGTTTAATTATGCATCTCCCACGGTCTGAACTATTGCTTGAAGGGATACAGATCTGATTATCTGTTATCACAAATTTTGACTTCATTTTCATAAATAGGTTGGCTTCTCTCTTAATGAACAGGACAGCGTCTTTTTCTTCGAAAGCCACGACAAAGCCCTCAGTCTCACAAATTTTTAACTTCTTTTTTATGGGAGTCCTTAATTTACTGTAAATTACAGTAATTATAAAAAAATAATAAATAATATCCACGTTCATCGATATTTTATAGCCGCTGTAAATTCTTTTTTCGTAGTGTCTTTGCATTCATACGTCACAATCAATCAGTTCACTTTGGGCCACATACGACAAAATCAGAACCACAAAGCAGCCTTGAAATATTGAAAGCATTGATTTTATTGGCAATTGCGAAGTTACGTTTTCACGTAATTTACAGCCTGCCAATCCAATGGATGACGTTAAATGTATGGGGAAGTAGTAACCGGCTGGATTGGTTAAATTCATGGGATTTAATTTACTCAAACCGCAACTGAAGGAATGATTTTATTTTCAGTTTCAAATCACCTACCTACCACAGGACGATGGCAATGATACCTCATTTAGTTCCCGTCTCCACTAGTCCACTTTTAAAAATACAATTCAAATTCACACACACACACAGGGATGATAATTATACCCATAAATTTGCTCAAATTTACTGGCCAAAATTCATCAATTGTGGATAATTTTATGGGTTACAAAAAGATTTGGTACTATAAATTGAAATTCATATTTGGATGCGGGTGAATTTGGTATTAATTTAATATCTGATGGATGCCCGCATGGATATCCGTCGGACTTGTAATATTTTTTAAATATTTTTAATTTAATTTTAAATAAAAAATATTTAAATCTAAAAAATATATAAAGAAAATAATATAATTATGCAAAGTGCTAAATAACTAAAATGTAAACACGTGTACTGTGTATAACAATGCAAGTAGCATACATAGTCCTAATAATCATAAATTTAATTATTACATATGTACTGTGTATTTTATATTTAAATTTGAGATTTATATTGAATTGATGTTAAAATTTTAATTTTTCATGTACATTGGTTAAATTTAAAATTGAGTATGTTATGTGAAATTTGACATTATTATTATAAATTTATATAGTGAATATTTGTAATTTTAAATGTATAAACCAACAAAAAATCCACCGGATACTATTGTGGATTTGATAATTGTTAAAACCCACTGCTGGTGGATTTTCTTAAAAAAATTAAAATTCGCTACGAGTTACGGGTGAATTTAATAATTTAAATTTTATACAGGTTTAGATTTAGTAATAGCAAAGACGGTGTCCATTGTCATCCCCGCACACACAAACTTGTAGTACCCAATTATCCATTACTGGCAAAATGGAGACGGTTGATCTAGTTTTCATCCCACCGCGTCGGCCACCTCGTATCAACGGTCGAGATTGCAAAGATCCTCGTCGACCTTAACGACCGCCTCTCCATCACCGTCCTAATAAACAAGCACCCATTTGACAACGAAGTCGCCACCTACACTGATATGTCCAACTCGCCAAATGATTATGCTTATCCGACGGAGAGACTTCCAAAAGGGTTCTTGGATCGGACATCTCATATTGGGAAGACAATTGGGTGGGCCCCAAAAATTGCAATTTTAGGCCTTCTTCGAAGCATTTGTATTATGAAAATGACACTAAAATATATTAAAAAAAATTTATGAATTTTAATATATTAAATTAAAAAATCAATGTGTTGACATCTAGATATATGTTCATTCATAAGTGAACCACAACTTAAATTTGAAAATTTTTTCTCTGAGGCATAATTTAGCGCGCGCAGTCACACATCTTACGGAGTACGACTGCACACGTGGTACGCTTCTATTAGTTGAGGTATAAGTCCCACAACACAAACAATAAAAGTTCAGCACTGTTAGGTGAGCGCAATCAAATTAATTTCCTTTTTCTTAATGGAACGTTTTATTCAATTTTTTTTTTTTTTAAAAAAAAGGAAATTGCAGTCAGACCTTTTTCTTTATTCTGGGAAACGAAATTACATCCTGACCTAAATTAACAGCTTTCTGAACCGTGGAACCCCACATCACGTTTTCAACCAGCTGTTTATTGAATTGCTCAGATGTTCCGTCTACCATCAACCATTTTCTCTTCGACTATTTTGCAGTGAAGCAGCGGACAAATAATTGGACTTGAAGATAATCAAAGCTTATAAACCGGCATAAGGCCAACAAGACGGCGACAAAATTTGAAAATAAAGTGTAACTAACCATGGTCGGGAATGAAAGGTGGTTGCCGGCTAACTCAATCCGTAAAATCTCATTGTGTGAAAATATAACAGGTCACGTCACGGGTCTCTTACGTGAATATAAAGGAAATTATGAGGTTATTACTGGAAAAAACAAAAAAAAAGGGAAACAAATAACTAGAAGAAATCCTTCATGTTCCAAAATGGCTTCCTGTCCTTCATGTTTCCCCTGTACTTAGCTTGCTCTTAGCCATTAAGGTTTAGCTTAATGGTTAGAATTTTGCTTTTATAATTATGAGGTTATGGATTTGAGTTTCCATAACACATTATAAAGATTTAATTTTTTATTTTAATTTGAGTAAAGACAGTTTTTTTCTTAAAGTAAACGTCTCTCGAATATTAAAAATGGTGAAAATTTAGGTTGTGCTATATAAAATTTGTAAATTAATTCTAATAATTATTTGATTGTAAATATCAATATATTAATCTCATGAAATATAAATTATAATTTAAACAATAATCTCGTGTAATTAAAAAAAAAATAAAAATCTCGGTTGTTGCTTAGTTAGACATGGCTTGAATTTTTCACCTTCGGAAATAGCTCGTCCGTTAGTTTTATTGCATGCTACTTTTGTTTAATTTAAAGGGTTATTTGCTATTTGTAATCGTTTGTGACGCAAAGAAAAAAAAAAATAAATTTAATTTAAAGAGGCATTTGCTGTTTGTAAATTGTAATCGTTTGTCATATAAATAAGAAAAAAAATTAATAAACAAATCCTCAACCACAAGCGATGCATGTACTTTTGTTTAATTTAAAGAGGGATTTACTATTTGCGATCGTTTGTTATGTAAAGAAAAAAAATAAATTCATGAACAAATTCTCAACCACAAGTCTACGATATCACTTGTACTTCTGCTCTCATCTCCACTACTTAAAAAAAAAAAATCTCACATCCAGACGCACATAGCATAGCAGTACTCAATACTTCATTCCCAACCCACAAAACAAAATGAAGAAAGCTGAGCTAGTGCTCATCCCATCGCCAGGCGCCGGCCACCTTGTATCGGCGCTGGAGATTGCAAAGATCCTTGTTGATCGCGACGACCGTATCTCCATCACAGTCCTAATAATCAAGCTTCCAGTCGACAACAAAGTCCCCACCTACACAAAATCACTCGTTGCCTCCAACTCACCATCTCGTCTCAAATTCATTATCCTTCCCGACGACAACCAATCCCCTCCCCCAGGAAAAGTCCCCTATTCTTCCCTCGAAACCAAAAAAACCCAAGTCAGAGAAGCTGTCACTAAGCTCACTGAGTCACCTGACTCGCCACCACTAGCCGGATTTGTTCTCGACATGTTCTGCATGTGCATGGTTGACGTTGCAGACGAACTTAGGGTTCCTAGTTACGTTTTCTTCACGTCGAGTGCAGCTGCATTGGGTTCCTTTCTTAACGGCCAAGTTCTTTACGACCAAAACAAGCTCACTACAGAGCTGATAGACTCGGGTGCTGAGTTGCAAATTCCGACTCTTGTGAACTCCGTTGCTGCTAGGCTTTTGCCTAGTTCGTTTTTCGATAAAGAGTGGGCCGAATTTTTATTTGGGCAAGCAAGAACGTACAGACGTGTTAAGGGTATAATGGTAAACACATTTGAAGAGCTAGAATCCTACGCAGTCAAGTCCTTCTATGATGGTAAGATTAAGATTCCGCCGGTTTATGCTGTGGGGCCCGTTTTGAACATTAGAGGCGGCAATTATGCGCTGGGGCCCGGAGGGACTGAGAAGAAAGCCGAAGTTATGACCTGGCTTGATGATCAACCGAAATCATCAGTCGTGTTCCTGTGCTTCGGGAGCATGGGATGCTTCGATGTGGAGCAAGCGAGAGAGATCGCGCATGCGCTAGAACAATGCGGACACCGGTTCTTGTGGTCCCTGCGTCAGGCCTCAACCAAGGATAAGAACGAGATGCCGAGTGATTACGCGGACGTCGAGGGGGTACTGCCGGAAGGGTTTTTGGATCGAACGGCTGGGACGGGGAAGGTGATTGGGTGGGCCCCGCAGGTTGCAGTGCTGAGCCATCCCGCGGTTGGAGGGTTTGTATCGCACTGCGGGTGGAATTCAACACTGGAGAGTATTCGGTTCGGCGTTCCGATCGCCACGTGGCCGATGTACGCCGAGCAACAGTTCAATGCGTTTCAGTTGGTGACGGAGTTGGGACTGGCGGTAGAGATCAAAATGGATTATAGGAAGGATGTTTTAAGTGAAATTCCAACGGTTGTTACTGCCGAGGAGATTGCGAGAGGAATCAAGTGTTTGATGAAACCTGATAGCCGGATTCGGACAAGGGTGAAGGAAATGAGCCAGAAAGCTCGAACAGCGGTGATGGACGGTGGATCTTCATTCTCATCAGTGGGCCGCTTTATTGATGATGTATTCGACAACATGTGAACCTAAAGCGGCCATACGTCAAGTACAACCAGTCCTATCTCAATAATTTCAGGTAGCACATGTGCCCAAACTGAGCCGCATTTGTCGTCTTGTTATATTTACTTTTTATTATCTTTTCAAGAAGTCATCTTGTTATTTAATTTTTTATTTTCTCTGATCTGAAAACATGTTTTCTAAAGATAAATAAAAAAAAAAAAAATCTAAAAACATGTCAAACATATTTAATCAGTATTCTCTCATCAGGTGATATTGTCAATAAAATATATTTAATCAATTTTTTCTTATCAGACCTATTCTGACACACACACACACGCCCAAAAAAAAAAAATCACCGCCTAAAATCCCTCTGCTTTATGTGTTACAAAAAAAAAAAAAGAAAAAAAATCAATAAGAGGTGTAAACAAAATAATAATAATAATAATAAATCAGGAACCTCTGCCTTATAATTTTATAAGATGCAATTTTCTCAAATACACAGTGTCGGATATTGTTTAAGTGAGAGAACTATATCTTACAAATAGCTCCCGCTTAATAAACCAAGTATTTAACCAGAAGAGTTTTACCAAACGACCCCGTATCTATAGAATATAAACTTATCTATAAATTTAAATAAAAAATGCTGCGTAAATGCTCTGTCAACAATAATTTAAGTTAAAGTTCATGTGCGATGTAATTGGTTATCACACATGCAAAAGTGACCGTCTCTCCATATTTCACCGAAAGTGAAAAAGATATGAATTATTAAAGCAAGGCAAGACTGTCGTTTGTTTGTAGAACAAAATGAGCAGGACGCTCATCACAAGAACCAGCTAACAATATGTGCGGACTGTCGTTTGTTTGTAGAACAAAATGAGCACGACGCTCATCACGAGAACCAGCTAACAATATGGACTCAGTTAAGACTTTAGTCTCTTTTAGATTATTTTTTTAAAAAAATATATGTACACTAAATCCCTTTTAAATGAGTTAAATAATAAGAGTTTAGACATATTTTTTACATCATAAAAGACTTATTGTTTAGTGGTAAAAGTATTATTTGATAGTTTTAGAGTTTTAGTTCAAATTCATATAGTTATATTATTTTATTTTTTTAATATTTTATAAAAATTACTTAGAAAAATAATTTTTTTATGAAAATTACTTAGAAAATAAATATTTTCACGCATATTAAATAAATAATTTATTTAATTATTATTTAAAATTAAAAAGAAAGTAATGAAACTTGAGTTTCATGTAATGTGCTATCATGTGAAGCAAATGGGACTTGGGGATATTGTTCTTTTTTGGTATAATAGTGATGTGCTGTCATGTGAAGAAAATGGTAAATGTCATGTAATGTGAACAAAACGGTAAATTATTTTCGGTTATTTTGTTTCATTGTAATTTTGATTATTTTGTTTAATTTATTATTTAATATCTAAACTGCAAAGAAAAACCTAAGTAATCTAATTTTTTTTTGTCATTTAGCTAAGGTAAAATAATAGTTTTACATTGAGAGGGCAAAATAGTCATTTCATTAATATCATGTTAACTTCATTCGCGAAGTTTAGACGGCAGTGGAAAAATGATACATTTTGTAATTTTAGGTGAAAATCAGCAAAGAAAAAAAAAGATATGGATATTTTTGAAAAGTTTGAAAAAATAAGTGGTCGGTAGATAATTACCTATTAACTACTGCCAACCACCGTAGTTGACCATAAGAGGTGTTTTTTCAGTATCTGCTGATGTCGAATTTGGTATCGTTAGAATGCCTATCGCTAGAGCTACATTATTGTGCATGTATTACTGGCAGTAAAGCTTTAGTTCACCATAGATCTACAATCAAAATTTTGAGCCAGTAATACATGCATCGTTGCATAAATCCAACGATGAGAATACTAATGGTACCAAATCTGACATTAATAGTTATCGAAATATGAACGTCAGTGGCAGTTCATGGTGGTCGACAGTGGCAGCTAATGAGTAAATTTTTTTATTTATAAAAATTAAAAATATTAAAAATATTAAAAATAAATTTAATAAAAATAAAATATGTTGATACTACAAATTTGGATCAACAATAAGAGTTGAGAAAGAATTAGTTTACTTAGGAAACAGGTTGTGAGAGAGCTTGATGTGTTTGGAATAAAGAGCTCAGAGATTGGAATCTCCCAAAATAATAAGCCTATCAGGGGCCTCCGGGGGTGTTACTGGCGCAGACCCTCCGATGCTCAAGTCAGAGATCGAGAGTAGCACGATAACAAATAAATAATAAGAGAGAAGAAAGAGAGTAAGAGAAAAGGCTTAGAGGATATTGCACCCCCTCCTCCAATAATGCTTATTTCTCATGTACTGCCTTTGATATTGTATTGTATGCCCTTGAGTAGTAAACTTTTTATATAAGAGAGATAATCAAAAGTATAATTGAATTATGAAAACTTATCTATTATTTTGTACGAGTTTGACGAGGATTAGAACTGATATTGTTTTATCATATTTAGATTAGGACATGTCATTAGACGTGGGTCTTTGGGTTCAATATTGAAAAAAATATGAGTATAACATTGGCAGTTCATGGTGGTCAACGGTAGCATATAATAAGCAAATTTATTTTTTTATTTATAAAAATAAAAAATAAAAATATTTAATTATTTAATATAAATAAAAATAATAACATAAAATATTATTATATGTAATACTATATAAAGTAACTCTAAATATTGTGCAATATTAATGTACAAAAATACTAATGCAACACAATCCAATATAATATACTTAATATAATGTGCAAAACGTAAATATTGGTTCAAATTAGAATGTCACTAAGTTACAACTCATGTAACTTCCAACTCATGTAACATGTTGCTAACTTTTATATGTTTTGTAAGAATTATAAGCTACACAAATTGTAACTTACTAAAACCGTTTCAAAACTTGAACTTATCCCACCAAGTTCTAAATGCCTTGACTACGTATGATTAACTAAACCACGGATCGCATCACTTTAGCGTCTATCGACAAAAGCCAATGCCCAAAACCAAGATGCTGCTGCTGTCATCTTCATATTTAATTTTTTGTAACAGTCTTGTCGTCATCTTCTTGGGCCACTGTCCATCAAAGTTGCAGCTAGTAAAACGAAACAAAAAGCAATCAACCAACTATGAGCATGAGGTCCAATAATTGAGTATTTAAATTTCAACAGTTTTTATAGAATAATGTCTTCTTCTTAAAAGTCACCATCGTTAGATTACTTCTCCCATGCACCGACTTCTTAATAGGTCGGCAAAATTTTCGATTTAAAGAGGGAGAAGGCGGCTAATCTCATTTAAAGAATTTTATTAATATTTTACAGTTTTTAATTTAATATTATATTATTTTTTATTTTTTTACTTTTAAAAAAAGAGATGCATTATAATCGTTATTATTTTAGTGAAGAAAAAAATTTAATTAAAATAATATATATTTATTTTTAATTAAAGAATTTTTTAGGAGATGAGTAAATTTTTTTTTTACTTTTTTATTTGCCATATAAGGAAGTAAATAAATATTTGAAGAGTTAAATTAAAAGAGTCTTTTAGTGATGCTCAGATGAGATTATTAACATTTCTCTTTAGGACAGTAATATTAAAGATCTCGCCATGTTAGAATTATTTCACGGCGGAACACTCTTTCATAACACACACGATCAAAGTTATAACGTATTTTTAATTATTTCTCACTTCGTGTGTGTAACTATGATTTGTGCTATATTTTAAAATAACTTCAAGGTAGCCATGCCTAAAATTAGTCAATATTAGAAATTAAGTTTAGATGTCAGCATTTTTTAAATTAAGAACAATTTTTCTGACATGCATATATCACTCATTATTTTTTATTTTTATCAACAACAAATCAACTAGTCTTAGAAATACGTGCAGTATACAAGATGAATAAAGAATTTGAATACCAACAAATTCTTTACATACAATTGTTAAATGATAAAATTTTACGCCAGAATCAACCGCATATAAGTAATAATCAATTTAGATGCCGCCAACGTCATCGTATAACGAATTTTTTATTACGTATCATAAATTTTTCTTTGCATTTATCAATTTTTTCATTTTATACGCAATTTTTCCATCACGTATTGTTTGTTCTGAATTTATTTATTTTTTGGTTTAAGCTTATTTATGCCACTTGTTTCATCAATTTCTTTTTTTTTTTAACAAATCAATATCGTAAGTGTTTAGTATGTAAAATTTATACCATGGATGAATAAATAAATAAAACCATCCTTTTCTGTTAAAATCTAGAATAATGAAAACCTACAAATCTCATATCTATTTTAGCCTGAATCTGTTTAGATCCACAGAAAAATTCCCAAATATGATCACAATAAACAAAAAATTCACCACCACAAGACATCCCCATGATCTCTTCCAGCAAAGCAATGACATCACTTAAGCTATTGTCTTCACTTATAAAATGAATGCACATAATACGAACACAACGCAGCAAACCGCATAACAAAATGAAGAGAGCTGAGCTAGTGTTCATCCCATCGCCAGGTGCCGGCCACCTCGTGTCAACGGTGGAGGCTGCAAGGCTTCTCGTTGACCGCGACGACCGTCTCTTCGTCACCGTCCTTATAATCAAGTTTCCATTTGACAACACAGTCGCCACCTACACCCAGTCACTCGCTGCCTCTGACTTATCATCTCGTATTAAATTGATTAACCTTCCCGACGATCCACCCGACAAAGAATCCGCTTCCCCAATAAATTTCTTCACTCATTTAATCGAAAGCAAAAAACCCCACGTCAAAGAGGTTGTCACTAAGCTAATTGATGAGTCACCTGACTCGCCTCAGCTCGCTGGGTTTGTTCTCGACATGTTCTGCACTTGCATGATTGAAGTCGCAGATGAATTTAAAATTCCTAGTTATATTTTCTTCACGTCGGGTGCAGCTTTTCTAGGTTTCATGCTTCGTGTTCAAGCTCTTCATGATGAGGAAAATACGGTAATTGCCGAGTTGAAAGACTCGGATGCTGTGTTGGAAGTTCCGACTCTAGCCAACTCAGTTCCTGCTAAGGTTTGGCCTTCCGTGGTATTTTATAAAGAGTGGGCCGAAGTTCTTCATGAGCAAGCGAGAATGTTTAGAGGGACTAAGGGTATTATGGTAAATACGTTCGAGGAGTTAGAATCATATGCTGTGAGATCTTTCTCTGATGGTAAGACTAAGACCCCACCACTTTACGCCGTGGGACCAATTTTGAATATTAATGGTGAGAACTATGATTTGGAAGAAGGTGGAGGCGAGAAGAAAGCTGACATCATGACATGGCTTGATGATCAGCCTGAATCATCGGTGGTGTTCTTGTGCTTTGGGAGCAGGGGATGCTTTGGTGAGGATCAAGTGAAGGAGATCGCATGTGCGCTAGAGCAGAGTGGACATCGATTCCTATGGTCCTTGCGTCGGGCCCCACCTCAGGATAAGTTTGGGAAGCCAAGTGATAACGAGGATCCGACGGACGTTCTTCCAGAAGGATTTATGGATCGAACGGCTAATACCGGGAAAGTGATTGGGTGGGCCCCACAGGTTGCGGTGCTGGCTCATCCTGCCATCGGAGGGTTCGTATCGCATTGTGGATGGAATTCAACGCTGGAGAGTGTATGGTTCGGCGTTCCAATTGCCACGTGGCCGATGTACGCGGAGCAACAATTTAATGCTTTTCAGTTGGTTGTAGAGCTGGGATTAGCCGTGGAGATCAAAATGGATTATAGGAAGGGTATGACGACGGAGATTCCGACCGTTGTGAATGCTGAGGAGATAGAGAGAGGAATCAGATGTCTAATGGAACATAATAGTGAGATGAGGATGAGCGTCAAGGAGATGAGCGAGAAAGCAAGAAAAGCTTTGTTAGACGGTGGATCCTCGTTCTCTGCGGTGGGCCGCCTCATTGATGATTTTCTGGACAACATAGCATGAGCCTACCGTAGCTGTCTCGCACTAGATGCAATTTGCTTTTATTTTTTTTCCCTCTATTTTCGATTATTTTTCTTGGCTTGTAGAATTTTATTGGATTAAAAAAAAAAATTGGAGGAATGAATTTTTTTTTTAAAATGGTGTGACAACACTTGTCACAATTGGTTCTTTTAGATCCATCGAGAGAAATCATAATTTTGTCATGGGTGAGAATTACGTACTCTCTATATTATATTTTCAACACTTTTATATTTTAATACTTATATTTAAAAGTTTTTAAAAATAAGTTTTCTCTAAACACTTTTTTAAATATCAAAATAGTCGTCACTAAACTCGTTATTTAAGGTGCTCTGTTTCTTCCTTACACCCACAAAAAGGTTCCTCTCTTTTAAACGTGATAGCTTCTTCTTTTCTTTTCTATTTTTTTTCCCCTTATTCATTGTTCTTGCTTGATTTGTATTTGCTGTTCTGTTCTCTGTGTGTGTGTGTGAGTGTATATATATGCGCGCACACATTAAGAATTTATCATGAATCATGAATGCATGGGCCAAACAAATTAAGCCCCCCCCCCCCCCCCCCCCCCCCCCCCCCCCCCCCAAGTCGCTTCAGTCCCTTGTGGGTATTAAAATTTCCTCAATTGACATCTTTTAAGCCCTTCTAGTTGTTGAGTCTAAAACTAATATATTGCATACTAGGGAGTTTAAATTACACCCATTTAAATGGTTAGGAAATTTTAATTACAGACCCAATTTCATTAAAAAAAATTATGAGACTCAATTTCAAAATTTAATCAAATTATAATTTAAAATTAAATTTCAAGATTTAATCAAATTATAATTCAAAACTAACTTTTAAAAAACCATCCTTTTTATATTAAAAATAAAAAAAATTAAAATGACTAAAAAGCATATAAATCCCCAAAATCATTCATAGTAAATCTTTAAGTTACGACTCAAACTTGGCCACCAACACTGTTACCGCGGATTTGAAAGGACAGTGGTTAAGGGTAAAAAGGATAAGGTGTATTCGTTAGTTTATTTATTGGTTATATTATCTTGAATGATAGTAGTAGTAGTAATAATAATAATAATAAACACATAAATGGGATTTCAGCCCATCCGATTTTGATTCATGTAGTTTAAATAAATAACTTATTCTGATTCTCATTATCCATTATCATTCTATCTCATTCTCATTTCAGCCCATTCTAATTACTGACAAGTAAACGCAGCATAAGTAAATAGACCATTAATATCTTGAAAAGACACTGTCGAATGTCACCGAGAAGCATCGCCACATCGAGTATCGTTGCTAGTGATGCGTGTTACATTTCCGTTCATTGATGGATTTAAATAACAATAGAAAATATTTTATTTTATATAAATAGATTACATATTTATTAGAGAGAAATTGAGAAATAAAAAATAAAATAAAATATTAGGTTATTTGATTTTAAATAAGGGTATTTTTATACTTCTACAAAATTTTTGCACATTTATGTAAGAAACAAAGCTAAACGAGTCAAGGCTTACTATTTTATTTTTTTATTACGGCCAATTCTATTATATTTAAACCGTTGCATGTTGCTCAGCACCAAGTCAACTGTTAGAAAGTGTTCATTTTATTTTATTTTTTTGGGTCTATGAGAATCAGCAAGAAAAGAATTTCGAAGTATTCCCACAACGAGTGTAGCGCTAAAACGGAGAAGATTTTTTGTATTTTTAGAACATTGTTTCTAAATCATTTACCGCCGGCCATATATGCATGTAAATTATTATGATTAATTGAAGCAAGTGCATAACAACTAATGAATGAGTTAAAAATAGTGTCCAAATTATGTTTAATTGACTAATTGAATTCTTCTGGGGAAGCTATCCGGCTGACTGTATCAGCCTTGCGATCGTTTCCTAGGCTTGCTCCCCTGGTCAAGCACGTTGGTCTTATTTTTATCCTCTAACGCTATAATATGGTGGGAAAAGAACTGATATAAGTAGTTATAAATTAAGTGAAAATAAATTTTTCTATTTGTGTAATTAAAATACGACGTGTATCATAAATAAATACGTAAAAAAATAAATCAACAAAAACTAAAGTAATAAATTAACTATAAAAGATATAAATTTTTACGAATAAAATCTAAAGTAAGAAAAACTACGAGATCGTAATCTGATATAATATTTTATTATATTAATGGGATTACAATATAAATTCTTCTTTAGATAATACTAAAGACTAATAATATTAAAAATCTCAATATTCTTCGGTTATAGTAATAGTCTAATATATGTCTCTCTAATAAATAAATATCTTAAATAATAGCCAACGATTATAGAGGACAATGATATGAATTTACTATCAAAATTTGAGAGAAAACGAAATTAATTTCACATTCTGCCAATCAAAAAAAAATCTTGCCCCAGAGTTGTAATAACCAGCCATTGTCTTCTTCTCTCTTTTGTCTTTTCCCAGGATTATATTCGCTAGGCTGCGGCTTTCACTTACTTTTATAATATATTCTGTCGGTTAATTTCATTTAAGTCCAAAATCTAACAATAATTACAAATAAAGCAAGAGTTTTATACTATAAACTTTTCGACCCCAAATGAGGTGGACCCAATATAATGCAGGTCTAATGTTAAGATTTTGCTACAATTTTAAAAGGACTCATGCCTTATTTAGTCTTAAAATATTATAACTTTTAAGTCGTAATTGTTATAAAAAATATAATTATAAAGTAAAAGTGGATAATGTATAATAAAAATGATTTTTATAGATACATAAATTTGCACAAACAAAAGCACATGTTTTAGGTCAAATAAAAATTGAGTTCAGTCAAAACTCAACCAAACGAGATTATTTTGAAAGGCCACGAAAGCTTACAGGATACACTTTAAACTTATTATTAAGCACACACAACTTATCATGCAAAAGTGGCCATGCGATTGCTGCATAAAATCTAAATGTAGAAGTTTCGAGTAATACAAACATGCAAGCTCGCTAAAACACATTTGCTTGTTAATAAGAACATGCAAATGTATTTACTAGATCCCTAAATTCATGTGATGGCTGCACATACAAAAACTAAGACATTACGCTTCATGCTATTGATGCCATGCAAAGGCAGATATCATACCATATACTTTACATCGATCATATCACTCTTCATGCAATAAAATATATTTTTCATAAAGTACAAGTAGACCCAAGGTATCCCTTTATGGCTCACTCTGAGGGATCTGGTGTGGAAGGTAAGAGAAATAATCTAGGCTAATTATGCAGTAAATTCATTAAAGCTCATATCCACTTGAGGGATGTGTGGGTTTAAAAATGCACGGTTTGTAAGATAATATGACTAGTAAAGGGCTTAAATTTTAATATTTGATACAACTAGGGGCTTATTTGATAGATTCTAAGATTACTTATACGATTTATATGTGATTATTATTTTACCGTTGTTTATCTAGAAAATAAAACTTAGATGAAACGAGATTAAACCACAATTTGTCCTCATCATCTTCACGCCATGCCCTAAAGTCGAACAACAGTACAATTAGAGGAATGGCGTATTAGTTAATTAGATAATTATTAATTTCGTGCGTTATTATGGACATATTTAACTTGATCGCACATTAAAAGATAATGACTGCACTTCGGTCGCGATGCTTCAGCTTTTCATCCGATATCGATAACATGTGATAAGCGTATCAATTGATGGAATTTCAGCTTAATATAAAGTCAAAGAGTGAACAAATTCTCTAATTTTTGGCTATAAAAGCAGACCAAGCATTATTGTAAAGGGGAGATCAAGGTAGATTGCTTTTAAATTTTCTAAATCTCTAATAGCTGCTTGGGTTCCACTAATGGGCGTTGGCGATTGCTTTTAAATTTTAAGGGTTGTTGTGCGATTTGCGACAGTAATTTTTTATTTTTTTTTCACAGGCCTTTATTCAGGCTCATTCGCAGTGGGCTCCAAAATTTTAAGCCCATCTATGTCCAGGGCTTTGCAGCGCGGACTAGGCTTAAAGTCGGTCAGCTTGGGCCCGTCGGTTAAGTTTTAAAGCAATTACTTTTCTATTTTAATTCTACAGTAAATTCTCGTTAGCAAGAATTGCAAGTTAATTTCGATTGATATTTGTAGTACAATAAATTATCTATGAAGATAGATAAAAAGAATCTGAAGATGAGAGAAAGGGGGAAAAAATGGAAACAAACAATAGTAAGAGAATAAGGAGAATCAAAAGATGAGAGAAGAAGAAGAAAAATTTATAAACAAAAGGAATGACAACCGTCCGCATAGAATTATGGGTTTGAAAAGAATGATTTAAAAACTGAATTCCATGTTTGATGGAGAAAATTTTGAAATAAAATTGTTATTGTCATTAATAGTGGTATTTTAAAAAAGTAACACTACTTTTTAAAATATAGGTGTCGACGAAAATTAACAGGCACACATAGCTACATCTTATTTTTAAATAGTGTCGTGGGGTGTATAAATAAATAGAGGTTTAAAAGATTTCTTTAGGGGTGCCAATCGTCCAATACTCTAAATCCTTAATATGTTACTTTCACGACCAGCAGCTAACCAGTGGCGTGTCATTTTGGGATAACATTGGCCCAAATTTAAACTGTTTACTTTTGGGTTCATGCATGCAACTCATTATACACTTTCTACAAAACACATTTTGAGGGAAGAGAATTCAGTAATTCTGCCACAATTTCATGTGTCTCAGCGTCTTCATTTTTTTTAATAATTTTTGTTTCAAGTATGCAATAAATTTGCATTCCATGAAAGATTGTCAAAAGAGAGAAATTGGTCAATTTACTTAAAATTAAGCTTTTGTGGCCAGTAATTAAATGGTAAGATAAAAAATAGCTCTGCAAAAACCGCTGCAAATTAAGCTATTCGATAAAGAAATATTGTCGACAAAATCTCTGTGATTTTAAGCCCATTTGGCTAACAAAGACATGCAACCGGCACCTAAAAGAAGAGAAACATTCGCTCCAAATTGAAGCCTTCTATTAGTTTGCATCTTTGGATTCATAAAATCTGCCGCTAGAAGATCCACTAAGGACATGTATATTAAGATTCCAGCTGATGCTGCATTGAATATCCCCTCAACAATAAGAGCAGTGGGGCTATTTTCGTCATATACACTTGATATTCCAATGCCTATTGCTATCCCAAGTGGGGTTGTCAGAGAGAAGAACAAGGCCAGTATTGCAATTCCTCGAGAATTGAATTTTGCCTGCGAAAACGAACATGTTAAAGCAAAATTGCTAACATCAATTACCAATAAAATTTTGATTATCGGTTAATATTGTCCACTTGAACGAAATCGATAAAGTTTTGATTGTGGGTTGATATTGTCCACTTGAATAAAATCACAAAAAGACTTTAGTGATGCATGGACACGTATAGTCAGCAGCGTACGAAACAGAGAATTTTCCAAACTTCGAATAAGTTTTCCTTTTTCTAATAAACCAAACAGAATATGGAGATTTTCATGGCTGGTTAGTAGCTTGTATGGAGATTTTTAATTAAAACTTATCAAAGCAAAAATAATAATTAAAACCGAAAAAAAGAAGAAGAAGAAAACAGTCAAATTGCTCAGACTTAATTTAATTATAAATAGAAAGTATTAATTACCTGCGCAATGCAGCCACCGAGGCCCATTCCTTCAAAGAATTGATGAAAAGTCAAGGCTGCGACCAAAAGCTTAATAGTTTTCGGACTCTCAGAAGCACCCAACGAAATTCCAATTATTACCGAGTGCACAAGAATTCCCAACTCCAAAACCTAATAAAAAACAAATAACCAAAAAAAAAAGTTAAATTAATTTACCAATATAATTAAAAATTCACCATCGTTTTGTGTATGTGCATGAAAATTAAAAAAAAGAAAACAAAATATAACCAGGGATATGACACAGTGTCGCAGAAGCTCCGATTCACCGGAATATTCAATAGATCCATGAGCATGGCCGTGAGTTGCATGAGTATGAACATGCACGTGACCTGCATGCTCCCCAACATTCTCTCCATCTGAAACATTATTCTCAACTTTATCAAAGAGAGACTTGCGATAATATGGTTACAAATCCGGTGAACGGGAAATCCCCCCACGGATTTTCATCGAGGCAGGGCGACGTTAAGTTCTCGAAGGCGTCGGGAAGCACGTGGATGAAGCCGGTGGATAATATAACTCCGGCGGCAAAGGCCTTGATTAGGAAGAAAATATTTTTCTCCGGACTGAGTGCCGGGATAATTTTTTCGAGGACCGGAAGGAAAACTGTGATGGCTTCGGCTACGAGTATCGCAGCAATTGCAACGAGCTTATATTTTAAGGCTTGAGTCTTGTCTTGATCCTCGTCTTTAGGGTCACACGTGCATTCTCCTTGTACCACGTTCGGAAGTAGTACTAAAAAAATGCAAAAGAAAGTGATGAAAAGAATGCATCTTTAAAACAACAGTGGGTGGAAGCATATTGTCATGTAAAAGTGGAGGCCACTTGCTTTCATTAGGGACAGGATATAGCTGGTGCTTGTAAGTATTCAAGAATGCATCTTTTTTCAGCAGAGAATGCACATATTCGCTGACATTATACCTTATGGCATCAATGCAACACAAAGCATGTGGACAAGGTAAACCAGATACATCTCATTCTCCACAGTCACAATGTTGTTGCCTCAAATCGACAATAATTCTACTAGAAGCATCTTTTATAACTTCAAATGTGTCATTGTGACCAAATATAATAGAGAATGACCTAGATTCTTTCTTTCCAATAACTATTCTCCTCCTAACTAGTGGTGTCAGCTCATCCTGCCAAGTAATAGCTTGCTTATACCTCTTGTGGATAAGAACCATAACTTTTCTTCTTATTTCCTCAAGCATCCTAACTATTGGCATCCCTCTATAGTTGTTGATCCAGTTGTTGACGGATTCGGTCATGTTATTAGTGACATGAGAACACTTGGTATGGGTGGGGAATATGTATTTGGCCCAACAGCCAATTGGAATTTGCATCAGCCAATGGTGTGCCATGGAACTAATACTATACAACTCTGACATATGATTGTGGAAATCAACTGAGTTGGATGCTCTACATGCTTTCCAAAATGAAAACTTCAATAATAATCCAGGAAATTTCTTTTTAAAGTTGGCATATATATGTCTACAACAATATCTTTTCAATGAAGCAGGAAATACCCTATCTAATGCCTTTAAAATACCCTTTTGCCTGTCACTCATAAAACATAAGCCCTCACCCCCATTGCACCCTATCTGTTCATATAACCTCTCCATAAAAAACACCTATGAATCTGTGTTTTCACTCTCCACGACACACAAGGCAAGTGGATAGATGCCATAATTAGCATCAATGTTAACAGCAGTCAAGAGTACACCCTTGCACAGACCGTTAAGATGACAACCATCAACTCCTATGAATTGTCTACAGCCCTCAAAGAACCCTCTCCTATTAGCATCAAACATGACAAAAAAACCTTCTAAAATGTGGCTGCTGTCCATCACCTGAGTATTTTCTATCTAGATCAACAGTTGAACCAGGATTAGAATCTGAAATTGCATGCATATACCTGAATAACTTTGAGAAACTTGCCTTGTGGTCTTGCCCCAACAACTCTAATGCTTTGTTTTTTGCTTTATACAGCCATGTGTTACAACAGGTGATCCCATATTGCTTGAACAATTCAGCAGTTATGACGTCGATGGTAACTTGATTGTTTGCTTTGACTAAATGAAGGAATGTTGCAGTAATCCATGTGGAGTTAGCTTCATGGTTGTCATTGTTTCTCTCACATGTATGCTCAGAACAGTAAGTTTTCACTTGAAAATGCATTTTATTCCAATTAGGGCTGGCATGTATCCTCCATGAACATCCTGGAGAAGCACACTTCAATGTAACCCTCGATTTCTCATTCTTTACCCTCTGAAGCCTGAACCCATTTTGAATTGCAAATGCTTTCACAACTGTCCTGAACTCATCAATGTCTTTATAGAGATACCAAGCTTTAAGATGATTTTCTTTCCGTCTTCACTAAATATAAAGCCCCTTGAGTTTTGCTCATATATATTACAAGCTACCGTGACACCATCACCAGCCTCGCCATTCGATTCAGCCCCACTGTCATCTGCTGACTCATAATCATCCAACCCAGCATCCCATACAATATCAACATCATTTGCAAGGTTAAAGTCACCCTCATGTAATCCCGTATCAGGTTCATCTTCATACTGTCCAACATCTGGTACATTAGCATCAGCACCTGGCATTACAAGATCATTCACTTCCCCAAAATCCAACCACTCAGACTGATCATCCAGATGTACAGCAAATTGATCCTCATGTGATATAGCGTGTTCACTAATCTCTACAATACCAGCTTGATTTGATCTTCAAAATCAGAACATCAAGTGACATCAGTTTTACTTAATAGTGTATGAAAATAAAGCTTAATTACTCACAAAAATAAAACATTAAGATCATAATTTATAAGCTGAAACAAATCCATGCAACTGTAGACTCAAACAGTTAAAATACGCTTTACAGGGAGTATTTAGTCAACCTAACAACTAAAGCATCATTCATTAACAAAACTTAACTGAAGTCGGACATTCAATAACAACACTATCATCTTCAAAATCAGCACAAAAATCATTTTGGAGCCAATTTCAGCATTAGTTTTACTTCATTAAATATATAAAAAAGAAAAAAAGTAGGCTAAACTCTCAGTTCCATCCACAGACCAACATTATCATGTTCAATAATTTGCACACTTAATAATTACTCAGAAAAATAGAACATCAGCTGCAGACTTTATTAGTTTAAATAAATATATACATTTTCCATATTATTGCTCTAAATCTTACTTGAAATATCCATCTTCAACAAGATGGTAACCAACCTAACAATTGTTTATGCAATGAATAATAACAATTTAGAGAACAAAACATATAACCCAACTAAAATTAGTCATGGAAGTGCTTAATTCTAGCAGAAATCAGCCTCCAAAATCAATATCCAACGAAACAATAACCAACTAAAACAACAATTTTTAGGGTAATTTTCATGATTTGAAGAAAAAAGAAACACATGCACCAACTCTGCAGACCCATATCAGCGTTATTATTCAACCTTAGCTTCACTATTAGCTCATTACAACACCGTAAAAGGTAAAAAAAAAGTACAACAAACAGGGGAAGTTTTAGTTACCTAGCATGCGGCTCCATCGCTGGTCGTCGCCGATGTTCGCTCACGGCCGTCGAATTAGTTTGAACTCTTACATCAGTTCTTCTCAAGCTTGATTCCGACTGCTTCCCCGACATCTCATTCATCACAGCAATGAGTTTGCTCAATGCATTTCTTAGGAGTTGTACTGGAGATCTAACTTTGTGTTTTCGATTTGTGAAGATCAAAATTAAACAAATCATTGTTTTTTATTTGGTGTAAAATCTGTTGAACACTAACATACTTCTGTTATTACCCAGTGGATATAACAATTTTTAAGACAAATTTCAGTTTCCAAAGTGCAAAAATTCAAAATGTTTTTAATATTTAATCAATTTTTCATGCAATTACTTAAATGCCTTTATATACTGAATACATACTAAACTTTACACTAACGGTAAGAGTGTAAAGTGGAGATATCTTTATATATTCTATCTAAGTGAAGGGACCCCAAACCTCATGGAATGGAACTGAAAATTACCCATTAACTAAACCACGGATCGCATCACTTTAGCGTCTGTCGACAAAAGCCAATGCCCAAAACAAAAGATGCTGCTGCCGTCATCTTCATATTTAAATTTTTTGTAACATTCTTGTCGTCATCTTCTTGGGCCACTGTCCGTCAAAGTTGCAGCCAGTAAAACGAAACAAAAAGCAATCAACTAACTGTGAGGTCCAATAATTGAGTATTTAAATTTCAACAGTTTTTATAGAATAATGTCTTCTTCTTAAAGTCACCATCGTCGGATTAGTTATCCCATGCACCGACTTCTTAATAGGTTGGCAAAATTTTCGATTTAAAGAGAGAGAAGGCGGCGAATCTCATTTAAAGAATTTTATTTAAAAAATATTTTAAAATTTTTAATTTAATATTATATTATTTTTTATTTTTTTTACTTTTAAAAAATTGAGATGCATTATAATCGTAATTATTTTAGCGAAAAAAAAAATTTATTAAAATAATATATATTTATTTTTAATTAAAGAATTTTTTAGGAGATGAGTAATTTTTTTTTTTTTTACTTTTCTAATTGCCATATAAATAAGTAAATAAATATTTGAAGAGTTAAATTAAAAGAGTCTTTTAGTGATGCTCAGATGAAATTATTAACACTTCTCTTTAGGATAGTAATATTAAAAATTCCGCTATGTTAGAACTATTCCACGGCGGAACACTCTTTCATAACACACACGATCAAAATTATAACGTACTTTTAATTATTTCTCACTTCGTGTGTGTAACTATGATTTGTGCTATATTTTAAAATAACTTCAAGGTAGCCATGCCTAAAATTAGTCAATATTAGAAATTAAGTTTAGATGTCAGCATTTTTTAAATTAAGAACAATTTTCTGACATGCATATATCACTCATTATTTTTTATTTTTATCAACAACAAATCAATTAGTCTTAGAAATACGTGCAGGATACAAGATGAATAAAGAATTTGAATCCCAACAAATTCTTTACATACAATTGTTAAATGACAAAATTTTACGCCAGAATCAACCGCATATAAGTAATAATCAATTTAGATGCCGCCAACGTCATCGTATAACGAATTTTTTATTACGTATCATAAATTTTTCTTTGCATTTATCAATTTTTTCATTATATACACAATTTTTCCATCACATATTCTCTGTTCTGATATTATTTTTTTTTTTTGGGTTTAAGCTTATTTATGCCACTTGTTTCATCAATTTCTTCTTTCTTTTTTTTAACAAATCAATATCGTAAGTGTTTAGTATGTAAAATTTATACCATGCATAAATGAATAAATAAAACCATCCTTTTCTGTTAAAATCTAGAATAATGAAAACCTACAAATATCATATCCCTTTTAGCCCGAATCTGTTTTGATCCACACAAAAACTCCCAAATCTGATCACAAATTGACAACAAACAAAAAATTCACCCACCCCAAGACATTCCCATAATCTCTTCCAGCAAAGCAATGACATCACTTAAGTTCTTGTCTTCACTTATAAAAGGAATGCACATAATACGCACACACCACAGCAAACCGCATAACAAAATGAAGAGGGCTGAGCTAGTGTTCATCCCAGTGCCAGGTGCTGGCCACCTCGTATCGACGGTTGAGGCTGCAAGGCTTCTCGTTGACCGCGACGACCGTCTCTTCGTCACCGTCCTTATAATCAAGTTTCCATTTGACAAGACAGTCGCCACCTACACCCAGTCACTCGCTGCCTCTGACTTATCATCTCGTATTAAATTGATTAACCTTCCCGACGATCCACCCGACAAAGAATCGGCTTCCCCATTAAATTTCTTCATTCATTTAATCGAAAGCCAAAAACCCCACGTCAAAGAGGTTGTCACTAAGCTAATTGATGAGTCACCTGACTCGCCTCGGCTAGCTGGGTTTGTTCTCGACATGTTTTGCACGTGCATGATTGAAGTCGCAGATGAATTTAAAATTCCTAGTTATATTTTCTTCACGTCGGGTGCAGCTTATCTAGGTTTCGTGCTTCGTGTTCAAGCTCTTCACGATGAGGAAAATACGGTAATTACCGAGTTGAAAGACTCGGATGCTGTGTTGGAAGTTCCGACGCTAGCCCACTCAGTTCCTGCTAAGGTTTGGCCTGCCATCGTACTTAATAAAGAGTGGGTCGAAGCTTGTTATCAGCAAGGAAGAAGTTTTAGAGGGACTAAGGGTATTATGGTAAATACGTTCGAGGAGTTAGAGTCATATGCTGTGAGATCTTTCTCTGATGGTAAGACTAAGACCCCACCACTTTACGCCGTGGGACCAAGTTTGAATATTAATGGTGAGAACTATGATTTGGCAGAAGGTGGAGCCGAGAAGAAAGCTGACATCATGACATGGCTTGATGATCAGCCTGAATCATCGGTGGTGTTCTTGTGCTTTGGGAGCTGGGGGTGCTTTGATGAGGATCAAGTGAAGGAGATCGCATGTGCGCTAGAGCAGAGTGGACATCGATTCCTATGGTCCTTGCGTCGGGCCCCACCTCAGGATAAGTTTGGGAAGCCAAGTGATAACGAGGATCCGACGGACGTTCTTCCAGAAGGATTTATGGATCGAACGGCTAATACCGGGAAAGTGATTGGGTGGGCCCCACAGGTTGCGGTGCTGGCTCATCCTGCCATCGGAGGGTTCGTATCGCATTGTGGATGGAATTCAACGCTGGAGAGTATATGGTTCGGCGTTCCAATTGCCACGTGGCCGATGTACGCGGAGCAACAATTTAATGCTTTTCAGTTGGTTGTAGAGCTGGGATTAGCCGTGGAGATCAAAATGGATTATAGGAAGGGTATGACGATGGAGATTCCGACCGTTGTGAATGCTGAGGAGATAGAGAGAGGAATCAGATGTCTAATGGAACATAATAGTGAGATGAGGACGAGGGTCAAGGAGATGAGCGAGAAAGCAAGAAGAGCTTTGTTAGACGGTGGATCTTCGTTCTCTTCGGTGGGCCGCCTCATCGATGATTTTCTGGACAATATAGCATAAGGCTGCCGTAGGCGTCTCGCACTAGATGCAATTTGCTTTTATTTTTTTCCTCTATTTTCGATTATTTTTCTTGGCTTGTAGAATTTTAGTGGGTTAAAAAAAATTTTTGAGTAATGAACTTTTTTCCTCCATTTTTTTTTTCCGAATGGTGTGATAACACTTGTCACAATTGTTTCTTTTAGATCCATCGAGCTCAAGTTCAAATATAAAGTAATCTAAATATCGAGTGAAATCATAACCCTTTTATGTTTTAATACTCGTATTTAAAAATTTTGAAAAATAATTTCTCTAAACACTCGTTTATATATGTATGTATGTATGTATGTATGCAGACACATTACCAATTTATCATGACTCATGAATGCATGGGCCAAGCAAATTGAGGGCCCCCGCTAGTCGCTTCGGTCCCTTGTGGCTATTAAAATTTCCTCAATTGAGATCTTTCAACCCCTTCTAATTGTTGAGTCTGATACTAATATATTACATATTATGGACTTTAAATTAGACCCATTTAAATGGTTAAGAAATTTTAATTACAGACCCAATTTCATTAAAAAAAAATTATGAGACTCAATTTCAACATTTAATCAAATTATAATCTAAAATTAAATTTCAAGTTTTAATCAAATATAATTCAAAACTAATTTCAAGATTTAATCAAATATAATTCAAAACTAACTTTTAAAAAAATCATCTTTTTTTATATTAAAAATAAGAAAATTAAAATGAATAAAAAGCCCATAAATCCCCAAAATCATTCATAATAAATCTTTAAGTTACTGACTTAGACTTGGCCACCAACATTACTACTGAAAGGACAATAGTTAAGAGTAAAAAAGATAACATGTATTCGTTAATTTATTTATTGGTTATATTATCTTAAATTTACTTGTAGCCATTGTCACTGTAGATAGAGTATTTTCAGCCATGAATTTTTCGAAAACTTGACTTCAAAACCGAATAGGTGATTAATGGTTAAATGATAACTTAGTTGTGTACATAAAAAAAAAAAAAGATGAATTTGCTTGTATTAACAACTAAGCTCCTGTTCATCATTTTCAAAATATTAAAACAGGTCGAGAACAATTGAAGAAGTGTTGTAAATGATTGTATCAATGAAGTTGAATATACTGATTATTATTTTTTTTCTATTAGCTCTTATTATTTTGTCTAGTATTTATTTTTATCAATTTCTAGTAAGCTCCTTCCAAATTTATTTCATGAGTCTGCCTGCACCTATGAATTGTTGGGTGTGCTTGAGGGAAAGATCAAAAGTTAGTTCGAATTGTTAACGTCATCTTTTTCTTTTGATTTTCTTCCTGCCCGTTCACTTTGGTTCTTCCTCTGGTTCCCTCCCCTTGTATATATTTCAATTACGATTAACACATGAGAGACTGAATATTGATTTGATTTTTGATAGGAGATGTTTATTAAAACTAAATAATAATTTTATAGTAGATTAGATTTTATGTTGAATATTGGTTATTAAAGTAATTTTCTATTTTTATATTTTAAGATATTATTTTATTTTTATATTTAGTATGTTAAATGTATAAATTACACTTTGTGACGTCATTAATTATAAGCGGCAGTTAAGGTTTTGGTGACGATTGATACAAGTTACAAATTTAGGATGGAAAATTAAACAAATTTAAACTTTTGTAATATTTTTTATAACAACGTAATTAAACTTAAGATAGATGACTAATTTCTCTTTTACTTTTTATTTAGCACAATAAATGTCTAAATTACCCTTGTGACCTTTTCACTTTTTAATGGAAGCTAACGATTTTGTGGATGAATAATATAAATTATAAATTTAGGGTGGATGAATGATATAACTTGAAAGTGTTGTAATATTTTTAATAACAAGATATCTTAAGGATATATGACTGATAATTTCTTTATTTCTTTTTTTTTTTTCTTTAGCGAAACCCATTGGGCATTCGAACATAGTACATCAAATTTTCAGTAAAAGCTGGACCATTGGCTTCCTTTCATTAACCTATTATAAACCCTTTAAGTATTTTACAAATTTAGTCTTGAGTAAAATTACATCGAAGGATAAATATATGACCGATATGTTAAACCTATTTTCTTCTATTATCAGAGAATTGATACAACTTATTGAAATTTCAAATTCTAGCAACTAAAAACCATAGCTATTTCCCGCGGGGTGGGGGAGAATTAAATTTAAAAAATATCTCAAAAACTCGTTACAAACACTATTAAAAAAATTAGAATCGTGACTCAACAAATAGATAATAAATTAATAAGTTACAATTTTTATTTGAAGTAGGGTTGGCAAATTGCAAGCTGAGGCTAAACTTTTCAAGCCCAAGCCTATGTTATTGGTAACAGGCTCAAGCCTCTTAAAACCCGTCCAAGTAAGCCTGGGCCGGGCTTTGGTTTCCATTAATTTTTTAAATAAATTTTTAATTTCAAGATAATCAACTTGTTTTTGAAATGGAAACTTCGAATTATTAAAACGGTGAATAAATACTTGGCCAAAATTAAAAACTTTAATAGCATAAGGGCATATGCATTAGGCAAAAAATTAATCAAAAGCATTTGGAAAAAAATAATGAACTGCATGCACCAATTGAACAATCATGAATGATTTCATATATATATAACATAATAATTATTTGAATGTCGTTCACAACAAGAGGATTTGAACTTTTAAATTATAATATTATATAAAGATAATAATTAATCATACAACAAAAATCTCAGAATTTTAGAATTTCTCAGAATTTTTACAATAAAAAAAATTCATAGATTACTTGAGGTGGAGTTGGGATGGTTTGCTGCTGGTTGGGGTCAGTGGGTTCGAGTGGTCTTGCTGGGTTCGATGCTGATGCGTCGTGTGAGTTTGAGTGGTTGGCGTTGCGTTCACTGCTGCTGCATCGCGTGGGTTCAAGTGGTTGGTGCTGGGTTCATTGGCAACTGCTACTGCGTAGTGTGGGTGCAAGTGTAGGCTATTGGTGCTGCGTTTGCTTTGTTGCTGTGTGCTGCGTCGCGTCACGTGGCTACTGGGTTAGCTCACTGGTGGTGTGGACGCTGGGTTTGAGTGGTGATGAATGGATCGATCGCAATCAATGATGGTTGCTTGGGTTCCACTATTAGGCGTTGGCTGTTGCTTTTAAATTTTAAGGATTATTTTGGGATTTGTAAAATATGGAAATTTGGAATTTTTAATTTGAAATTAATTAATTATTTAATTTTTTCATAGGCCCTTATTCAGGCTCATTGGCAGTGGGCTTCAAAATTTTCAGCCCATCTATGTCCATGGCTTTGCAATGCGGGCTAAGCCTAAAGTTTATGGGCTTGGGCCGGTCGGGTTTTTTTTACACACCCTAATTTTAAGTTTTAAGGATATTACTTTTCTATTTTCATTTCTACAATAAATTTTCATTAGCAAGAATTGCAAGTTAATTTTGATTGATATTTGCACCACAATAAATCATCTATGAAAATAGATAAAAAGAATCTGAAGATGAGAGAAGGGGGAAAAAATGGAAACAAACAATAGTAAGAGAATAAGAAGAATCAAAAGATGAGAGAAGAAGAAGAAAAAAAAAGGAGAAAATCTTATAAACAAGAGGAATGAGAACCGTCCGTATAGGATTATGGGTTTGAAAAGAAAGATTGAAAAACTAGATTCCATGTTTGATGGAGAAAATTTTGAAATAAAATTGTTATTGTCATTGATAGTGGTATTTTAAGAAAGTAACACTACTTTTTAAAATATAGGTGTCGACGAAATTAATATTGTGGGGTGTACAAATAAAAAGAGGTTTAAAAAATTTCTTTAAGGGGTGCCAATAGTCTAATACTCGAAATCCTTAATATGTTACTTTCATGACAAGTGGCTAACTAATTGGATGTGATTTTGGGATCTCCTTGGCCCAAATTAAAAGTTCATACGTTTGGGTTCATGAATGCATCTCATTACACACTTTCTACAAAACACATTTTGAGTGGAGGGGAGTCCCTACAGCAGCTGAAAAAATGGTATGAACAGTACCCACGTGGATCATGTGCCTATGCGTCTTCATTTTCTTTTTAATAATTTTTGTTTTAAGTATGCAATAAATTTGGATTTCATGAAAGATTGTCAAAAGAGAGAAATTAGTCAATTTACTTAAAATTATAAGCTTTTGTGGCCAGTAATTAAATGGTAAGATAAAAAATAGCTCTGCAAAAACTGCTGCAAATTAAACTATTCGATAAGGAAATATTGTCAACAAAATCTGTGTGATTTTAAGCCCATTTGGCTAACAAGGACATGCAACCAGCACCTAAAAGAAGAGAAACATTAGCTCCAAATTGAAGCCTTCTATTAGTTTGCATCTTTGGATTCATAAAATCTGCTGCAAGAAGATCCACCAAGGACATGTATATTAAGATTCCAGCCGATGCTGCATTGAATATCCCCTCGACAATAAGAGCAGTGGGGCTATTTTCGTCATATACACTTGATATTCCAATGCCTATTGCTATCCCAAGTGGGGTTATCAGAGAGAAGAACAAGGCCAATATTGCAATTCCTCGAGAATTGAATTTTGCCTATGAAAACGAACATGTTAAAGCAAAATTGTTAACATCAATAACTAAAACAAAATTGCTAACATCAATTACCAATAAAATTTTGATTATCAGTTAATATTGTCCACTTGAACGAAATCGATAAAGTTTTGATTGTGGGTTGATATTGTCCACTTGAATGCAATCACAAAAAGACTTTAGTGATGCATGGACACGTATAGTCAGCAGCGTACGAAACAGAGAATTTTCCAAACTTCGAATAAGTTTTTCCTTTTTCTAATAAACCAAACAGAATATGGAGATTTTCATGGCTGGTTAGTACCTTATATGGAGATTTTTAATTAAAACTTATCAAAGTAAAAATAATAATTAAAACCGAAAAAAAGAAGAAGAAAAAACAGTGAAATTGCTGGACTTAATTTAATTATAAATAGAAAGTATTAATTACCTGCGTAATGCAACCACCGAGACCCATTCCTTCAAAGAATTGATGAAAAGTCAAGGCTGCGACCAAAGGCTTAATAGTTTTCGGACTCTCAGAAGCACCCAACGAAATTCCAATTATTACCGAGTGCACAAGAATTCCCAACTCCAAAACCTAATAAAAAACAAATAACCAAAAAAAAAAGTTAAATTAATTTACCAATATAATTAAAAATTCACCATCGCTTTGTGTATGTGCATGAAAATTTAAAGAAAAAAAAACAAAATATAACCAGAGATATGACGCGGTGTCGTAGAAGCTCCGATTCACCGGAATATTCAATAGATCCATGAGCATGGCCGTGAGTTGCATGAGTATGAACATGCACGTGACCTGCATGCTCCCCAACATTCTCTCCATCTGAAACATTATTCTCAACTTTATCAAAGAGAGACTTGCGATAATAAGAAGTTGCATAAGAAGTTGCAAAGGCATCAATCATCAGAGTCCCGATGGCAGCAACCATGGCAACAAATCCGGTGAACGGGAAATCCCCCCACGGATTTTCATCGAGGCAGGGCGACGTTAAGTTCTCGAAGGCGTCGGGAAGCACGTGGATGAAGCCGGTGGATAATATAACTCCGGCGGCAAAGGCCTTGATTAGGAAGAAAGTATTTTTCTCCGGACTGAGTGCCGGGATAATTTTTCCGAGGACCGGAAGGAAAACTCCGATGGCTCCGGCTACGAGTATCGCAGCAATTGCAACGAGCTTATATTTTAAGGCTTGAGTCTTGTCTCGATCCTCGTCTTCAGGGTCACACGTGCATTCTCCTTGTACCACGTTCGGAAGCAGTACTAAAAAAATGCAAAAGAAAGTGATGAAAAGACGATGAGGAGAGATCATGATACAGAATCTGAAATCTGAAACCGTTTCACGATTTTTCTTTTGTATGAAAATATCTGAGAGGAAACTGTTTCTAGCGTGATTATTGATCCCTAGAGTACCATAAAATCATTATTACCCACCGACCCCATCGAGTGAAACTGAAAGGAAACTCAAGGAGTAGAAGAAAATAAAATTAACTCAAAGAGCACAAACAGAAGAGATTGCATACAAGGCTAAGTAATGGTCAAGGTTTATGTAGCGTTTGATGATGATTTCAAAGGTAGCTTTGAAGAAATAATGAGGACATGATTCCGTAAGAATCAAGTTACGGGTAGAATCAAATTTTTTTGTTTTGTAAAATTATGGTAAGTGTTAGAGGAAATACCTAATTTGATTACGGAACTAAAATTGACCTGCAGTTTTAAGAATATTTCTCAAGGATTGAAAAATACAAAATGTTGAGAATATGTCGACATACTAAGCGGCCAAAATGGAATTTCAAAGCATTCTCACTGTAAGTGTAGGCTAAAATTGGTTACGTCAAGCTTGCAATGTCGAAATTATGTTGAAATAATAGTTGACTCATTTAATTTATCATTTTTCCTTGACAAGCCAGCCGGATAACAGTATTAGCTAGACTTTCGATCATCTTGGTTGGCAAATCGTGGATAACATGACTTTATATTTCATCCTTTGTTTTCCCTTTAAAACAAGAAAATATATGTGAAATATAAAACCCTTGCCTAATTAATTAAAAGTTTCTGACCCTAATCTTATCTTGTAGTTACAAGGGACTGTATCAAATATCAATATTAAACTGGTTTTGGATTCAAGAAAATATACTGTTTTGAGATAAAAAGGCAAAGAAAATTATCCAATTTTAATCTCAAATACTCCTTAATCCACGGTCATTCAGAAGAAAAGGTAAGGAAAATTCTGAAATGCTTCTAAGCACTTCATGTTAAAGAAAGCTTGACAATAATGGGCCTTAGTCCCTCCTATAGTTCTATTATTCGACATAAATTTATAAAATAATTAAATCAAGTGCATATTGTTTAAATGCTTTTGACTCATCTTTATCATAGGACCATGAACCTTGATAAGTTATTTAAGCTCTGCCAGTTGCACGCCTGCACTTGCACATCATATGAATAGACTTAGGAGTTTGCTTGCAAGGTCGAACATAAAAACTAGCGATCGCAATGATGCTGAAATTAACTTGTAACATGTGATCATGTTGTATTAATATCATATTAAATATTATACACAAAAGTGGCATATATACATCGTTCATAAATCATACACGTAGAGATCAAGTTATTAATTAGGGTACTAATTAATTTGTTAAGTATCGAAGCAGACTCGATGATCATAGTATCCGTAGTGTTTGTATGCGTTAATGATCTTAGTAATTACATAATATTCTGATAATTGAATCCTTTAGTTTAGCTCATGTGATGTGAAACATCTACAGGAATTAGATAACGATTGAACGTCAACTCCCTTGGCAGAGCTTGAGATATTTAACAAAAAGACATTTTAACAGAGCTCGAGTTTCGGCCATAAGATGTGTGCGTTGTTTTGAGTTTGGAATCTGGAAATCCCCATGTCGTTTTGTTATTAATTTGTGGGCCATTTCGGATGTTGGCCAGCTTGTTAATTTGACTCTCTGTGCTCGCGCACATGTCAAGTTTTGTTCTAAATTTTACTCAGAAACAATTTCACCAGTGTCATGATCATTCATCAGTCTGTTTGCATGGAATCAAGTTGCCACCATTCTCTCAGTCAAATTCTTATTAATGGAAAAGAAGAAGTTTGAACCTTTGTCTAATGACTTCACTTCAGAAACAAGTCATTAATTAGCTTATAAACAACCTAGATCTTATAATCGGGCATTTGGTCTAGTGGTATGATTCTCGTTTTGGGTGCGAGAGGTCCCGAGTTCGATTCTCGGAATGCCCCTTAAATAATAAGAAATAATAATTATTTTTAAAAGATTATTAAAATTACATAAAGACCAAATTCTCAAGTAAATTTAACTAACCCTCTAGACAATTTAATTAATTAATTAAGACTGATGATACAGTTATTAAATTTTATAAAAATAAATTTAACATTAATTTATTGATTGAAAAAATATATATAAAATAATAAAAATAAATTATATGAATAAAAAGATATTTAATTTAACTAATTTAATCCTGCCACATTAGTTTGTACAAAATAAATTTATACAATAATTTATAGCTATATTAAAGACTATTAATTAATAGTTCGTATCTAGCGGAATGCTACAGTTAACTTACGTTTTTAGATTTCTCTGAACTTAACCTCGTTGACTGATTCGCATTTTGTTCTAACTTGCCAACTCTCTGTTTAATAGGCTGTAGTGACTACTTGTCTCCTTAGAGACATCAAATATAATTAAAAAGATTAATATATGAAGAGACAAGATACACAAAAAGAGAAATATACTTCTTGTTCATACATTTTTGCATGTCCCAAAAAGTGCTTAATTTTTTATATATATGTGCGCGGAGGGTGAAATCAATAAATTTTACATGAATATGAAAGAAAATGTATGTTATACCCTTATTTTCACTAAAAGACCAACTAAATCTATATTTTTCACTTAAATCTATAATTAGATATATTTAAAATATAAATTCTATGCGGTTGTACCCAACTAATATGACATATTTGATATTAATATAGCGCATATGAAGAGCTCAACAAACCATTAAGTGAAAGTGAAAAGATAAGTAATCATTTGACGTATGTCATTTTATTACAAAATGGCACATTGGTTCCAACACCAAAATTATTTTCTATTACAAACTTGCGAACATAGCAGTATTGATGTGCATGTATACGTACATTGATGTGTAATACTGATGTATCAATGGCCGTCGAGAAATACTACAAGTTTTGAGTCTTCTTCTTCAATGTCATCATCATGATCTTTATCATCTTCTTCTCAAATTAGTTTATAGCTTTTCTTTTCTTTCCTTTTTTTTTTTTTGCCCTTTTTTTGCGCGGACTTTGTAGAATTTATTATTTAAAGGTCACCGTCGAGTAATGATTTTTAGTCAAAGAAAGAAAATATGTACAACGGAAAATTATAGATTCCTTCAAATAGAAGTTACGAGCATTCACACCCAAACTCAAATGAGTTATGACACGTATCCTCTTTAAATTTAAGAACGCTACACTTAACCTCATTTCACTAATAATTTAAGTTTTTTTTTTTTAATAATAAAAATAGCCATTTTGCCCCTAATCAATTTAAGTTATTTTACAGATAGTAAACATCTATCAAAATAAAATATTATCTTTGATAAGTTAACTTAATTACCTAATTTATGTTTTAATATTACCAAACTATCTGTATATTGGATTTTCTTTTAAAATTTTATTCCATAATAAAATAATTTCATTTTATTTCATTCTCATCGCATCATGGATCATATATTAACTTTATTTCTGACATAAGGCAATACATTCTCTCATTGATAACACATAAAACTAGCTTCGCCAAATCTTCAAATACCGTATTGCCCTTTTTTTTAAATATATTTTCCAGTTTTTAAGCCAAGCAAATATGAAAAAAAAAATCATAGATTAAATAAATTAGGTAATTAACTCAACTTATTAAAGACAATATTATCATAACACCTACATAATATTTTATTTTGATGGATTTTATTGTTTATAAAATAACTTAAATTGATTAGGGGCAATATTGACTTTTAGTTGTAAACTAACTTAAATTGTTAGTGCAAGGTAATTAAGTGCAGCGTCTTTAAATTTGAAGGAGGATAAATGTCACAGCTCATTTGACGATAAATTATAATTTTCTAATTTATGTTTGAGGAGAAATTGTAATTATACATGTACAAGTGCAATAAAATCGCAATAAATGAATGTTCGATAAATTAATAACCTCGCTTAAATAATAAATTCTTACAATAACAATTTCGCTAAATGCATAAGATAATAATTTTTTTTTTCAAATCCTTTAATGCCCAATGAAAATATAAATTAATAATTGATCAAATATAAAAATATATTAAAAATAAACGACATATAAAATTCATATTATTAAAAAAAAAAAATTCTTGATAACTTACATTTCTCAATTAAACTGTTTTCCAAAACATGCATATAAAGTTATTTATTTTTTCTTTGTTCATAAATTAAACTCAGCCTCATCCTTAATTTTTTGAAAAGTATGCACTACATGTGATATATTATTTTCTTGCTGTGGAAAGTAGGTATTTAAGGTTTACTATTACTTGAAAAGCCTCTTTTATGGAAACATTTGGTAAACTATAACTGTCATCTGGATCATAATCATCATCAAAAGATACAACCATTACCCCTTGAATAATGTCTGCATCAATAGGAAATTCCATCGCTGCATCATTTTCACAAGGATAATTCCAAAGATGCTCAATATCAGTGGCATTTCTATAGTGTAGGCTAGAAATAGTTTCATGTAATCCATGGATGCCTTCATCTTCACCAACTTGTTGTTCGATAGCGACACCTTCGTCTAACCGAATTTTACAATGTCGAAAATAATTTGCAATGGTTGTTGTCTTCACATCAATGTTCCAAGCCGCAATAATAAAATTAATAGCATTCAATATGTTAATTTTTTTCTGGATTTGTTGCTTCTATCTTGTAGCCTTCCAAGACGTTACAAAAAAAAATATATGTTGGTAATGGATTTTTAGTGCTCAAATAATCCCAACATCACATGGTTGAATCTCTTGAGGTTATATTTGGAGGCAAGAAAAATAGTTCAACATTACTCAAGCCTTCAATAACCTTTGTATGGGTTGGACAATTGTCCACCAAAAGTAGAACTTTTCTACCATTAATTATCTTATCAAACCAATAAACAAATTCTTCATCAAAGCCACTCGGCTTTTAGCAGAGTGGTTAGGGCTACCCTCACAATTTATGAGGGCAGCAACTTGAACTCCCATAAAGTATTTCCTTCCTCAATTATACAATATAATTGAGTGGAGGCAGTCTTTTCCCTTACGCAACATGAGTGGAGTAGACATCTCTTTAATATTAGTGAGGGTAAAAAATTTGGACAATACTTCATAAGATTTAATGTAAACTAGTCATAGTAATTATCTGATTGTAAATATTAGCAATAGTTTCATATAATATGAGTTGTAATTTTGAATAATAGTCTCATATAATTCAAAAAAAAAAAAAATTCTTCAAAAAGTAATCCAATCATCCATGCTTTCTTGTTAGCTCGATAATGATAATTATGATTGCTAATGTTTACATTTTTAAAGTATCTATGATTAGCACACTTACCAGTAATCCAGAGAGTACTTTGTTAGAACCATCACCGTTGCAACGAACAACAATAGTAATTCTCTCCTTGTCCTTCTTCTGTCCTTCCAACTGCTTTGTAGCAAACAAATAATCTGCTTTTAAACGATAGAATAAATCTGTTTCATCCATATTATAGATATCCTTCCATTTGAAATGTCTAGTTTAGCTTTTATACTAAATAAAGCAGCTTCAATATTCTCCATAACTACCAAACTGCTTTCACCAAACCTTCAATAAGATTTAATTCCATGTTTCACCTTAAACTGCTTGAGCCAACCACTTGAGAAGTTAAATTCTGGATTAGAGTCGCCACACATTTTCTGCAAAGACCATTTTGCTTTGGTTTGGATTATTTCTCCAATCATATTCACATTTTTTTTTATATTGAAGAAACTACTTATACAATACTTTTTCTAACCCAAGATATTTTACTCATTTGTGCCTCTTCACATTCTTATTATTCATCTCATTTGATAAATATTCAGCCAACCTTTTAAGAGTATTTGATATCGTTGATTGGTTTATGGAGAGGTGAATTTTTTGTTGAACCCGTTGTTGAGTCTTTTTGACTTGAAGATGGATGCTCATTTTTATATTTGCACAGTGCTTTCCTCATCTGATCAATCAATGTAGATTTTTTACTCCTTTCAAATGAGAAGTTATGATTCTAATGATTTGAGTCTAAAATTAAAAATAAGGAATTATGTATTTATAGTGTTTGTGTTCTATGTTCTATGTACTATGTGTAAAATAGCAACTGTATTACACAAATCTTGTGGCTAGTAAAGCCAACCTTAAGGATTACTTGTCAACCATATCCCTCCTTGATTGGGCTCACTGCTCCGTGATTTCTTCCCTTATAATGTGTCTACATATTCTATACCAATTTTAACATATTCTATGATCATAGCAATAATTATTTTTATTTCTTTCTTTTCACACACTTCTTTTATACATGTACCAAGAAAATCCTTCATAAATTAATAAATATTCATTTATCAATAAATTAATAAATATTCATTTATCAATAAATCAATAAATTATTCATTTATTGATAAATAAATAACCTTTCTAAATAATATTTGTTTTAGGTTGATTTTGGTGTAGGTAAATGGTAGCTTCAAAACCAATCTAAGAACAATAAATTTGTATTTCGGGGTAGCTAGGGTAGTTAGGGTACCTCACTAGATTGTTGTGTGTGTGTAATAGAGTAGAATTGATGGGAGGTAGGAAGGAAATGTTATATATGAATATGGGGATCCTCGGAAAAGAGCTCCATTCCTGCAAAATAAGAGGAAATGAGGTTAGAGGTGGAGCCGAGGTACCCGGCGTCCACTCTCCGACGCTCAAGTTAGCAACTCAAGCTTTTTCTGGAGATGAGAGCTTGCCAGCCCTCTAAAATGGTGATCAAGGGTTTCAGAGTACCTTAGCTTTTCTTTTGGTGTAGTATGTCAGTGGGTGATGTGTAGGAGTGGAATAGAATAGTGAAACCTGGGGTATCTTTATATAGGATGTACCCTGCCAACACGTGGTGCCTTCCTGACGGCTGCCAGATTTCAGTGTTTTTTGGGGCGGTTTGGAATATTCTTGGGGTGCAAGAATGGTGCCTGTGATGCACCTGCTTCCTGGGGTGCGTGGCGTTCGCTGCGAGGTGGTTCAAGATTCCTTGGCAGGGATACGCCTGGCACAGCCGTTAGGGGACCACTGCTGTTTCTGCTGCTTGTCTCCTCTGCAAGGTTGGCAGGCGGTTGTCCCCTCTTTTTCAGCAAGGTACTTCGAATATTCAGCTTGGTAAATCGAATATTTTTAGGCGGCGGAGTGGTACCCTTATCTAGGTCTCGGGGATTAGACCGTTCCGTACTAGGAGAGGTACCTGATATAAGAGGGATATCTCAGGTACCGAATCTATTGCGCAGGGAGGGCACCCTGGGTACCGAGTTTACAGGTATAGGAAGGGTACCTCGGGTACCGATTTTAAGGTGTAAGAAGAGTACCCCGGGTACCGAGTGGGTACCGATTTGTGGGTGTAAGAAAGGTAACTCAGATATCGACTTTATAGTGTATGAAGGGTATCCCGAGTACCGAATTTGTTGGTGCATGGAGGGTACCCCGGGTACCGAGTTTACAGGTGTATGAGGGGTATCTCGGGTCCCGTATTTATAAGTGTAGGAGGGATACTTCGAGTACCGAATTTATAAGGTATGAGGGGTATCTCGGTACTGCATTTATAGTGTAGGAAGGGTATCTCGGGTACCGAATTTATTGGTGCAGGTAGGGTACCCCAGGTACCGACTTTATGGTTGTATCTTCTGTGCACCAAGTTTTTATTACTTGAAATCTTTCCCCCATTTGCTGTCACGTGGCATTATGTCATAGTGCTAATATTTCCTCCCAAACAATATTTTATAGAGATTTTACTGTATGCATATCTCATTCATCCCCATCATGCTCTTTGCGTCTTTAAATAAGCCTTTTTAAAAGTTTCTTTGACTGGTCAAAGGCTCAAAGCTTGCTATTTTTTAATCTCGTCATAAAAAAGAAAATAAAAATAAAAATAAGAAATTAGAATAGACTTTCATTTATTTGCACCCGCTTCGTTTTATCCTTACCAAACATCCACTTATTTAAAAATAAATTTGGGCTTCGGCCATATATATACATAGGAGTAGTAAAATCCTTCATAGGTTTGGAGACTCATGGGGTCCCACTCCATATGAGGTAAATTTTGAATAATTTTTAAGAAATAATGTGGAAAATAAAAAAAAAATTCTTAAATTCTTATGGGGTGGGTTTAGTTTTATACTCTCCACTTCATTCGCACCCCAATCCACATTATATATAAGTATTCTTTTAACTTTTACTTAATAGTTTTTATTTTATCTATTACAATGTTGGTAAATAATTTTTTTTTATTTTTATCTAATATAAATAGGATATAACTAAAAGAAAACCCTATAATATAATTCTTATTCTGCCCTAAAACATTGTTATGTTTTCTTTTCTCTCTTAAAGTGTTATTCTCTTCAAATATTTTTCCGTTTTGATTATATTTCAATATATTATTTCAAACTTATGGAGATTTTTTAAAATAATTTAAATACTTTATAATATGGTGATGATTTTATTTAAGTCTCTATTTTTTAATTTACTAAAACATATATTCTTGCGAACTATAAAATAAGTAAATGGAGAATGGGGTAGAGATATCATTCCACACATGGGGATTCCTTATCCTCACCCCACTCAATTTATTGGAGAATGGGGTGGGGAATGGAGGCGAAATTTTTAATGAGGTGGGGAATAAGATAGGCCTCCCTACCCCCACCCCACCCCCATTGCCATATATATATATATATATATATATATATATATATATATATATATATATATATATATATATATATATATATATATATATATAGTAATTTTCGGGATTTATGACTTTAATAAAGTCATGGATAAATTAAAAGACAAAAAAATAATACATTGGAGTCTGTGTTTTTTTTGTCTTTTAATTTATCCCCGATTGGAAAACTACCTTGTGTGTGTGTGTGTGTGTGTGTGTGTGGAATTAGTTTCAGACCTTTTAGAATTTGAACCCTGAATATAAAATAAGTAAATAAAGAATGGGGTGGTGATATCATTCCACATATGGGGATTTCTTATCCCCACCCCACTCAATTTATTGGAATATTGAGTGGGGAATGGAGGTGAAAATTATGTATATATATATATATATATATATATATATATATATATATATATATATATATATATATATATATATATATATATATATATATATATATATATATATATATATATATATATATGAATTAAATGGTAAAATAGAAAAAAAAATCTCTACAAAAACTGCTGCAAATTAAACTATTCGATAAAGAAATATTGTCAACAAAATCTGTGTGATTTTAAGCCCATTTGGCTAACAAGGACATGCAGCCAGCACCTAAAAGAAGAGAAACATTTGCTCCAAATTGAAGCCTTCTATTAGTTTGCATCTTTGGATTCATAAAATCTGCTGCAAGAAGATCCACCAAGGACATGTATATTAAGATTCCAGCCGATGCTGCATTCAATATCCCCTCAACAATAAGAGCAGTGGAGCTATTTTCGTCATATCCACTTGATATTCCAATGCCTATTGCTATCCCGAGTGGGGTCGTCAGAGAGAAGAACAAGGCCAGTATTGCAATTCCTCGAGAATTGAATTTTGCCTACGAAAACGAACATGTTAAAGCAAAATTGCTAACATCAATTACCAATAAAATTTTGATTATCGGTTAATATTGTCCACTTGAACGAAATCGATAAAGTTTTGATTGTGGGTTAATATTGTCCACTTTAGTGATGCATGGACACGTATAGTCAGCAGCGTACGAAACAGAGAATTTTCCAAACTTCGAATAAGTTTTTCCTTTTTCTAATAAACCAAACAGAATATGGAGATTTTCATGGCTGGTTAGTACCTTGTATGGAGATTTTTAATTAAAACTTATCAAAGCAAAAATAATAATTAAAACGGGGAAAAAAAAGAAGGAAACAGTGAAATTGCTCAGACTTAATTTAATTATAAATAGAAAGTATTAATTACCTGCGTAATGCAACCGCCGAGACCCATTCCTTCAAAGAATTGATGAAAAGTCAGGCTGCGACCAAAGGCTTAATAGTTTTCGGACTCTCAGAAGCACCCAACGAAATTCCAATTATTACCGAATGCACAAGAATTCCCAACTCCAAAACCTAATAAAAAACAAATAACCAAAAGAAAAAAAGTTAAATTAATTTACCAATATAATTAAAAATTCACCATCGTTTTGTATATGGGCATGAAAATTTAAAGAAAAAAGAGAAATTATAACCAGAGATATGACACGGTGTCGTAAAAGCTCCGATTCACCGGAATATGATCCATGAGCATGGCCATGAGTTGCATGAGTATGAATATGCAAGTGATCTGCATGCTCCCCAACATTCTCTTCATCTGATACATTATTCTCAGCGCTATGAAAGTGAGACTTGCGATAATAAGAAGTTGCATAAGAAGTTGCAAAAGCATCAATCATCAGAGTCCCGATAGCAGCAACCATGGCAGCAAACCCGGTGAACGGGAAATCCCCCCACGGATTTTCATCGAGGCAGGGCGACGTTAAGTTCTCGAAGGCGTCGGGAAGCACGTGGATGAAGCCGGTGGATAATATAACTCCGGCGGCGAAGGCCTTGATTAGGAAGAAAATTTTTTTCTCCGGGCTTAATGCCGGGATGGTTTTTCCGAGGACCGGAAGGAAAACTCCGATGGCTCCGGCTACGAGTATCGCAGCGATTGCGGCGAGTTTATATTTCAAGGCTTGAGTCTTGTCTCGATCCTCGTCTTCAGCATCACACGTGCATTCTCCGTGTACCACGTTGGGAAGTAGTATTAAAAAAACGCAAAAGAAAATGATGAAAACACTACGAGAAGTGATCATGGTAAAGAATTTGAACCCCATATTAGTTTCAGACCTTTTTTTTTCTTTTTCTTGTACTTATAAGGAAATATTTGAGGGTAAAATGTTTGTTATATAGAGAGTGTGTGAAAGTTTGTTAACACTCCTACAGCACCCATCAGAACAGTTCTGATTAATTTCTTGGTCACTGTCTGAACTTTGTTCAGAACTTGGTGCTCCCACCCTTATTCAGAACTTGGTGCTCCCACCCACAACAACAAAAAAAAAAAAAAAAAAAAAAATTATTTATTTATTTATTTATTTATTTATTTATTTATTTGTTTTTGTTTTAACAGCCACCATGTTTGTTAGGGTAAATATATATGTACCAGTGAAGTCCAGGAGGTGAAGTTAAAAAGGTAGAAAAATAAAAAAGGAACAGAGATGGATCGGTTTTCTTTAGTGAAAGACGATAAGAGAAAGATATCTATTAATTCTAACCGTCTGTAATGATAAATTATATAATGGGTAATTTAATTAAATAATATTTAATTTAAAAAACGAGTGTTTAAAATAAATTTTAAAGTGTTAGTAACTTCACCCAATTATTAAATGCAAAGTCTTGATAACGTTATGTCGACATAATAATTAGCTTAGCAAGAGAGGAGTTTCAACGCGTTCTCACTACAACCGTAGGCTCAAAATTGGTTTAAGTCAAGCTTGTAATGTCCAAACTCCAAACTGTGTTGGAATATTAATTTACTCATCTAATTTAACCTCTTTTTTTTATTAGCTATATTTTCGATCATCTTGGCTCGCTGAACGAATCTAAAATTAAACGTTTACAATTTTTTCAATGCGATTTAAAAATACGGAATACATAATAAAAATGAAAAAGAGTCTTGTTATACCATACGAATATGTCAATTTTTTTTCTTTTACTTGCTCAAGTAAAAAAACAAATAAAAAGATAATTAGTTATAGCCAGTTGTAAACTTTTGAAATAGAATTTAATCAAATCATGGATAGTATTGCATCGTAATTTAATCATGTTTTCCCTTTAAACATGAAATATGAAAACCCTAACTCTAATTCTAAGTTTTGAACTCTAAAATTTTATTTTACGAATAGCTGGGCTCTGTCAAATTTAATTTTTCATTCAAAATAAGAAATGAATTAATTTATTTTTAGCTATTTAATTAATTTTAATTAAAAAAGTTTTTATGAGAAATTTTGAAGGGTGTGAACAAGACTTACTCAAATTTTGAACTACTAATTTCAACGCGTCAGGAATCCACCTAGCTCCAATTTTTCCAAAGGTCATCAATTGGTTGTGTTGTCACCTTGTTCGTCCCAAAATCTCAAAGTCGTCTTGGAAAAATTTGTTTGATTCCTTAATTTTCTGTGCTGGGCTTGGTCACATCAACTGTTTGTAGTGGTGCACTCAAACTTGTGAACTGGTGAGGGTTAATTAATTTACTTAAAAAGCATTGGCAAAAAACTCTTTTCATCCTTACGATTTTATGTGATAGCTCAATTTTCATACAATAATTTAAAATACCGTTCTCTTAATTTATTATTATTTTATTATATAATTCATTGAGTGTAAAATAAGATTTTCAATTAAGCATATACAAATTATTTTAAAATAAAACTCTTAAACACAATTAAATAATATCTAATTTTATGTATAAATTTAAAATTTACGGATAACTTAATGAAGAAGCAATAACAACTCTGAATAATATGTAAAATATACATTTAGGTCAAAATATATAAAAAAAAAGATTTCTTAGGCATTAGGTTTTTTTTTTTTATCATTTAGTTTATCTCTGATTTTAATATAGTCTGGATAAATAAATAAATAAATAATCAATTAGTATTGTTATTTTACCGAAAATAAACATAGGCTTGTTCATTTACTTAAAAAAAAATTACACACTAGAGACATAAAAACACATATTTAAATACTATAGAATAAAAAATGCACTGCATTAGAGAGCATTTTTTTAATCTTTTAGTTTATTTCTAACTTTAATATGAATAGTGATCCATTATTATTATTATTATTATTATTATTATTATTATTATTATTATTATTATTATTATTATTATTATTATTATTATTATTATTATTATTATTATTATTATTATTATTATTATTATTATTATTATTATTATTATTATTAAAATTTAGTTGACTTTATTAAAAAGTTTAATGGACACACACACACACATATATTGTATATCCCTTAGTGTTGTTTTTGTTTCATTAACTTATTCTTAAATTTCAGTTCTATGTAAAAAGTTAGATGTTATTTAATTGTTTTTGATATTTTTATTTTAAATTTTTTTTTGCATTTATTTAATTAAAAATTATATTTTACCCTCAATGAATTACACAGTAAACTAATAGTACATTCACAAAAGGGTATTTTTAACTATTGTTTGAAAAGTAGGAATAAAATGAGCTATTAGTTTTTTTTTTAACTAGATTTAACTATCGATTGCTTTTACCATCTTGATATGTACCATTATGCCATTACATTAAGTGTTACGGCCTATAGATATTACTGTGTGAAGTCTACTAAGAGTTTAAATACATAAATTTATTGTAATATTTAAAAAGATATTTATCTCACTCTAAATTTTTAAGATAGGCCATGAAATGAGTGGGGATTTGATAAAAATAAAACACAAGTCAATCTAAAATAAATTATATTTATCATTAAAATTGACTAATAATAATTAATTTTATTTAATGGTCCAGACCGAACCGATTACGATATCATTTTGTTGCCAAGTTGTCATCTCTCTTTTTAATTGACATTATTTGTTACTTAGGAGACATCAAATACAGTTAACCATAAAAAGATCAACATAAAAATAATTAGGAATGGTAATGGCACTGTCTGCTGTGAATTTGTTATTATCAAACTTACATCCGTAAAAAATTTAAATTACTATAAATCTCTGGCAACTCATGATGAGTTTTTATTATTTTAGAAAAATTCACTCACTGCGGGTTCTAACAATTATCAAACTCACTCGCAACCCGTAGTTGATTTTTGTAGATTTTCTCATTTAAAATTATGAATATACGAAAATACTTTTAATAATATATAAAAACTTAAATTATATAATTTGAACTATAAATATATAATAATAGCCTAAAAAACAGCGAACAGTACTAAATTTTAGATTTTATCAATGTAAATAAGAAATTAAAATTTCAATATTAAAAAAATACACAAAATATATTAATATAACATAAAATATTATATTGTAAGCAAATCATCATCACTAATATCAATGCATTGTTTTATCTTTTAATCAATATACAAGTATTATCAATAATATTAATAAGTAAATTTTATACAATTATCGTTAAGGCAAAATTCTACAAAATTAATTGAAGTAAAATAAAATATTAGTAATAAAAATTATAAAATTTCTACTTATTAAAAATTTATTGTATATATGTTATGGTGACATAAGTTCGGTTTAGGAATTAAAAATTTTAACTTTGATATATTTATTATTAAAATTTTTAATATAATTTTTATGATTAAAATAAAAAAATATAAATAATTAAAATAAAAAATACGGATTATGGAATACTTCTTAATACTAAACTCACCTGTAATCCGTAATAAATTTAAATTTAAAATATTAAATACCAAAATTTATAAAATTACTCGCTTGTACGAATTTATGGATGAACGGATAATTTTGCCATCTCCAAAAGCAACGAGACGTATCTTATCTTATCGTTGGGAAAGTCTTTCCCGCGTCAACACCACTACTTTGTGGCAAGTGTCGCCACGTGCAAGCAACTTTAATTTTTTGTAATTTTTGTTTTAAGTTAATTTATTTCCTATTTCCTCTTGTGAGGTGGTGGTACCGGCCGTTTATTTATTTATTTAATTTTTTTTTTTTTTTGTGATAGCGGTGGGATTAATGACCTTTCCACGTATTGCGACTGTAGTCCTCTTTATGGGGGAGTGTATCAAATTTACCCCCAGAAAAAAATTAAGACAAAAATTACATTTTCATCACCAAAATTATTTTTAAAAAATAGATCAGACACTAGGGAAAAAAAAAGACTAAATTCTTTTTAAGTAAATTAAAGAGATTATTATTGCAGAAAGAAATTTCATTGTGCTTTATTAAAAATTTAAGAATCTTTATTGAAAATCCATTTGCCGATTAATTAACCCTCACTAAAAGTCTGGGTCCACCACTGCAACCAGTTGGTGTTCCGGGCCCACCAAATAGCAATTTCATATTTTCTCAAGAGACGACCGTGACGTTGTCGGAAGGTAAAAAGAGGTCGGTCGTGCAACTGAAGGAAACATAAAGGACAAAAAGGGACTGTAGAATTCTAAAATAGCTGCCACGTGATAGCACGTGTCACAAAATAAATGGCCAACATCACTACTTGGAACGAGGGACTTGGTCGTCCGTTGACGCCATGAAAGACTTTGGAAATTATAAGATACGTAAGAAAGGGTGTGATTATTTATATTCTAAAATTTACTTTAAATAATTTTTTTATTTTTTATACTCATTCTTTAAATTTCAAAAGATAATTTATCACTGTCAAATGATAAATGCAAATACATTAATCGCTATACAAAATGGGTGTTAATGAAGAGTACACAAATTTTCATAAATTATATCACTGTCGTTAAATTGCATTGGAGTTACTTTATTAATATAACGTTTTATTAAAATAAGGTGTCTAAAAATATATATTAAAGTGCAAATAGCCCCACCAAAGAGAAATATACTTCGGGGCTTACATGGTTTTCGCATGCCTCAAATAGTGCTCAATTGAAAAATTCTATGATTTCGTGAGTAAATTTTCAGCGTCAATAGCGTGATAAACATAAATTTTATAAATTATAAATAAGATTAGTAAATGGAAGATAAAATAAATTAATTAATATAAAAGTAGTAAATATGTGTTTTTTGCAAATAAAATAAAAACCAATAGTTATTTAATTAAATTAAACAAAGAAAAAATCATCATCAATTGAAAACAAAAAAAAAATTATATTGAAAAATTGGATTAAGTTTTACTGAATTAGTTTAACCATAAATTCTTATTATTATAGGACATTTATAAACTTTTTTTTTCATTTTCTATCATAGTATTTGTTTACTACATAGTTTAATTAAGCAAAATTATTTTTCTTGATATGGATCAAGCCAAAACAAAATAATAAGATATTTTTATATTATTAGAAATATATGATATATCAATAAAATAAAATAAAATATTCAATTTTATACATACTTTATATATTTTAAAACTTTACTTCTTACTTATACTTAAAGATCATTTAGGGTTGCTATCAAAGAAGTTTAGAAGGATACTAAATCACCTTATCTTACAAACAACGTTGAAAAACATGAAAATAAGAGTTTTTTAAAGTCTAATTTTGAGAATAAGTTTTATCTTTAATAAAATTTCACTTATATTATCAAATGTATATAAATTATTGTTATTCAATTTAGAAAATAAATATATAAATATATAAGGTAATAATTATTATTTTATCACTCTTACTTGTTTTACCTTTCACCTTTCATTTACAAGCCTTATATTATACTTATACTTTTTTTTAACTAGTAACAAATCAATTTATTATTTTTATGTTAATTTACTTATTTTACCTTTCATTTACAAGTCTTATATTTCATTTACATAATTTATGTTATATTTGTAATTTTTTTTTGTTTATCAATAATATACCAATTTACCACTCATATGTATATTTATTTGTTTTATCTCTATTTACAAGTCTTATTTTAATTTGCATAATTTTTAGTACATTTGCAAATGTTGTTTAGTTGACTAATAATACACCCATTTACCATTCCTATGTTAACTTGTTTTACTTTCTATTTATAAGTCTTATATTTCATTTATTTAACTTATATTTTATTTTACATTTATTGTTAATTTATAAGTGTTTATGTTATATTTATAAGCTTTTATTTTATTTACTAATAATACACCAATTTTACCATTCATATATTAATTTTCTTGTTCTATTTTTATTTGCAAGTCTTATGTTATATTTACATTAAGTTATATGTTACATTTGTAAGGTTTTATTTTATTTACCAATAATACATTAATTTACGGCTTTTATGTTGATTTACTTGTTTTACCTTTTATTTACAAATTTTATGTTTTTTTTACATAATTTATATTTTTATTTTACGTTTAATGTTGATTATAAAGTTTATATTATATTTGTAAATTGTTTTATTTACAACAATATGCCAAATTTACCACTCCTATGTTAATTGAGTTATATGAAATAATATAAGTAATCATTTGACATATATTATTTCATTATAATGCCACATTGGTTCGGATACCAAAACTAGTTATACTCCAAACTTGCAAATACAAGGAGCTCATACAAGAAATAATCATTTGATATAATATCATTTCATTATAATACCACATTGGTTCGGACACCAAAACTAGTTCAACTCCAAGCTTGCAAACGTAGCAATATTGATTGCATATGTACATTTACTTGTCAAGTAAAAAGGGAATCTCATTAAGCAAATTACAGATCTTTGAGCATCAAACAAAACTTTCGAACTCCATAAGAAGAGCCTCTAATATTACAGCAATTTCATATAAGACTCTTTAAAGGGTTTATAGAAAACCCAAACACACTTGTAAGCCACAGATAAATAATACCAAGAACATAATTTTGATAAAGACCAACTCTAACTGCAATCAGGAAAACTCGGATCTATTTCTTTTCTTTCGTTTCTTTTTCGCCTTTCTCACTCCTTTCTGTCTTGTCTTTCTCATCATCTGATTCATCATTGTCATAATAATACTCTTCTTCTTCATCGACATAATCATCCTCATCGTAATAATATTCTTCATCATCATCATCATCCTCCTCCCCCTCCTCACCATTCGGCAGTAGATACTTGCCCGACCCCTGCCCTCTTAATCGCTCTTGAATTCGATCCCTGATGGCTGTGCCCTGAAATAGACCGAAATTGTTGGTAAATTTCATTGATAACAGACAAACATGTACTGCATATGTCCATATATCCATGGATTCACTGACCATCTTATGGCAACCTTCTTCAAACATCTCAAGGAAACCAGCAACCCAGCGATCGGCATTTTCCACCCACTCATTACGATGCATTGCAACAGTTTGGATCTGCATATATCAGGAGAGGACACAAATAGATTACACATCATAGCCTCAGGATCCTGCTAAGTAAAGCAAGATAGGGACAAACAACACCAGAATCAACAGTTCACAAGATTAAACTTACACAACATTCATCAGCATAGAAAAACATTGTAGTCGAACAAAAAAATGAATTCCATAAATAGTTAAAAACATTCTGCATTTTTCACAGGGATGAACAGAACAACATTTGAATTACTCAATGAATGGAACAAAACTATTACTAAGAATGGTTATTGAATAAATTCTCACATTATCCTCAATACAACTAAACTTAGGATATCAATATTGCTGCCTTGAGCCAAAATCTTCATTCATTTTCTCTTTCAAGGTTTGATTGGTGCCACTGACCTTGATAAGCCTTCATTGATAAGTAATTGTGAAGAGTGAAAATGGCATAAAAGATTTTAAAGGAGCTTAAAATACAGAGATCTGGAGCTGAAGCAAACCCCCAAGAGGCCAAGAAGCACTCAACGACAGGAAATCATCAACCAATGTGACAAATTACTTGCACAAACAATAGTTTTTCTTTCTTTCTTTCATTCACTAATTAATGCATATACCTTGAACAAAAAATAAATAGTAGGAAACTAGGAACTGCAGACAACGTTTAATTCAGTAGCTTGAGCATATGATGCCCTTTAATGCAAGTATATCTAGATTATAACCATCCACATACATAGATGCTGAATAAACAGCATCCAATTGATAGCTTCAGACACAGATCAACTCGAAATATCTTTATGGCCTATCCGGTACATTTTACAGAGCTCATTTTCATTTTAAAAATAAAGTTGGGAGTATCTATTCGGCAACTGTTTTAAGAGAAGGTATTCATAAAATGTAAAATATAGGGTCCATAATTGGACCTGGAATAAGAAATGACTTTAAATGTTCTATACATCTCAGAAATCAGATTATCAGTCTATGCAAACTTTTATCTTCAATCTTCTTCTTCTTCTTCTTCTATGCAAACTTTTATCTTCAATCTTCTTCTTCTTCTTCTTTTTCTCTAATACCTTCTTAGCTTCTTCTTTCAATTATCTGAAATATTTCTTTTCTTGGCTTGAAAATCTCTCAATTTCCTTTTTTTTTTTATTGTGTATATTTTTTCAGTTCAACCTAAAAAATATTTTTTTTTAAATAAAATAAAATTCTGGAACCAAAATATTCTTTGATCAGCATATATTTTTTCATCTATTTCAAACAAAATATGCTTTTTAATCTTGATAAAATGTTTGATGTTGGCTGCATATGAATTGTTTATTCTTGATAAATATTTTGATTTGCAACGTAATTGTGATATGATTATACAATAATATAAATTTCATTATTTGAATTTGGAAGATAAATCAGCTTTATATAACTATTCAAAAACACATCTATGTATTTCTGTTTTTGTTCTTAAAATTCAGGATATATGAAATGAACCAGAGACATATTCAAATTCTAAATGCAGCAAATTAAAAATATCATTTTCATTCTCATTTTTGTTTTATGAAATAATAATTGGAAAACATTACCGAACACGCCCTTAACATCTCAAAATCAACAGCAATAACATAAAAGTTGCACCAAATAACATAAGCCTACCATTCTTCAAAACCAAAAGAATTCTTGTTTGAATTCCATACTACAAATCAAATGCTAGCCATGAAGCATTCAGAAATACAAAAACAGGGAAAGGAAAAGGAAAGGTACAAAATGCTTTAATACTATGGCATAAAAGTGCAAATACCTTTTCTCCAACAAGCTCTTGTTGTGCTTTCACCTTCTCTTGCAGTTTCTTTAATTTCATGTTAACCCTAAGCCGTTTTTCCTATTTACATGTACAAAGATAAGTTACCTTCACAAAACAGAAACCATGATTTTTTTCTTTTTTAATTTTTTTTAATCTTTTTGGGTCAGTGCCAAGCAGACCCAAAAGAAGCACATAAAAAAAAAAGAGAAAAAAAAGAAAAAAATATACCTTAACATAGCTAACACCAAGGTCTTTTCTTGAATATCCTCGATCCAAGTTACGCATCACATACTGGTTATAATCTTTAACAATTCTCATAATAATGTCTGATGTTGAAATCCCATCAGTTCGTTTTGTTTCCTTAAACTTCCCAGCAGCTTTAACCTGCAGTAAACATTTAGTTACATAATTATACAACAAGGCAAGAAAAATTTGGAACACAAGCAACCGTTACGACTGAAACTTACAAATTCATAAACATCATTTCCAGCACCACTGGCATCAGCATAACTGTCCAAAAAACACAGCAAAGCTTGAACGTTTAAATGGCTAATCCAGCATCACAAATTAACTTCAGGGAACAAAATTCACCAATGCCATGTTACTGCCAAAGAACCACATAACATCTATCCATTTACAAAACCAAAATCAAACTTATTTTTCCTAAAGAATGAATTAGCGACCAAGAAAGAGGCACTGAAAGGCATCACTTCCTTAATAACGGTTCTAAAAATCATCTAGATCCCATTACTCAAATCAAATTTCCAACAGGTCCAAAAAGTTTAATCTAAGTTCATTATTCTTACGGTAGGGAGTCATGAGCCACAAAGTCAATCTGGTGCTTGTCAAGAAATTCTTGCGTAACCACCCAAGGTGCGTCAGGGATGACTTCATCCACCCATCTGTGCCCCAAAAAAATGAAATAAAATAAAAAAAACAACATCCATGTTAGAAAATGAAAGATAATTCATTCAAATAAAAACACGAAACCCGTAACATGCTGGAGAACATCACCAGTGAAAAATAAGTACTTCTAAATTGAGTCTTAAGTTAGCATGGGCATACTTGCAATGGCGAAGAGATTCGTAACGCTCATCCTCTGTCATAACAGTTTTGCCCTTAAACTTATGAGTAGTTTCATCATTGCAGCATCCAACAAGGAGGTAGGTGTTCGGAAACCTAAGGGCACAATTCAATCACGCTAACATTAAATGCATAGAACACAAACACAATGTAAAAAAAATAAAAAATAAATACTTCGAACAAACGTTCAAAACATGATTTTTCACTCACACATTAATCATTACCAATGTAATCACTACTTCGTGACACAAATCCTTCAGGTACAAAACTATATAGCACATCCAAACGACAGAAACCAGAAAAATAAATCACATAATTCATACAATCAACAAAATACGAACACAAATGAAAAAAAATTAATATATTCGATTAAATGAAAGCAAAAGAATCAGTAACACAGAAACATACACAGATCGAACTAAGGACAAAACGGGAAAGTTAATTTCTATAAGAGACGCTTTGTTTCGCTTCTTATAACACTCGATCAAAATAACAATAATAATAATAACAATAATAAGCGCACGAAGAAAATAAAAAGTAACTGAAAAGCAAAGGTGAAAAGAAATAAAATAAAATAAAATAAAAATTTCGAATAAAACAATAACTAATGATAAATTACAAAGCGAAAAATACTCACGATTTCTTGGCTTGTTCAAGGGAGCCAGCGTGGCCGAAGTGGAAGAGATCGTAGATCCCATCGGCGTAGACTCTAACGGCGCGATCAGACGGCGCCGTATCAGTCGAATTTGAATTTGAATTCGAATTATTCGAATTTGCGTTACTCATTTTCTCGTTGATGTTACTGTTGTTATTCTCGTTATGCCTCGCCTCCGTTCGAATAGTTCTCTCATTGCATTTTAGCAACTTAACTCTGGCTGTTTTCTCTTACCCCCAGAAATTAAATAATTTATTTATTTTAACGAGGTTTTTTTATTTTTATATACAAATAATTATTATTAGTAACACGCGAATATGCGCCTCTTGCGCCATACAAAGTAAATTTTGCTTTTTTTTTTTTTCTGGTATTTATGTTAATGCCGCATGCCTGGGCCCTGCACTGGGCCTGGGGTACTCATAAATATGGACGTCTGGGTCTTCTGCAATTATTGTTATGATTCTAGATTTTACACGCAGATCAATTCTATCTTTTAAAATAATAATTATTAGTAACGTCTTGAAAATATGTTTATTATTAAATCACAAAATAGTAAAGTTTCTAGAATATCTAGTGTAATACTTTCTGTATGAACTCATTTGGAAAGATCTTTCATGCGGAGATATCATGACAATTCTGCAATAACTTAATAACATCTTGTCACGTGTGTTATCTTTCTTAAAAAATAAAAAAATAAAATTATGTTTACTTTAAATACAATTACATTTGGATCAGTTTTTAATTATCAAGTGCACTTACAGGTGCTTGGAACTTAAAAAATTATAGAATTAAACTATGTGCATTTTTTTTATGATGGCCTAAAAGAAAATGTCTATAATTCAAATTCCTAAAGATTATTGTGTGTGATTATTTTTTGGGCACATATGACAAGGGTTCGATCAACAAACACAATCATTGTTTTAGAAGCGTATGTAGATACTTGACCCATTTACTTAAAAAGTAATAAATATCAAAATTCATCCACTGCATGTTATTTGGTAGCACTTGAATAAATGTGTGAAAATTGACTTCGAACCAAATATTATTTCATTAAGTATTTTTTTGAAATTGATGAACCAAGAAAGGCCCGTGAAGAGTCGAAACTTGACTTGCTCCTCTGACTTGATGACATTTCTCATGTGTGAACTTCTGCAATTAGTAAGTTTCGTAGGGAATTTGATGATGTATATTTTTTGTACTTTCTTAAGATTTTCTAATGGTCTTTTATTGACCAAAAAGAATCAACAAATAAATGGAGATAATTTCATTTGTCACCTAGCATTTACATATAGAGATTAAAAGCCACAACTAATTATTATAAGATTGCAGCCATTGATCTCCATCAATAAACGACAAATTAAGAAAAAGAGCAGCCTGGGTGTCATTGAGTCTTTGAACATAAGGCGCCCTCATTGTCATATCAGATCCTGCCCCTGTGCAATTGTACTCTCCAAAGAAAATTGTCCTGCATGAAATTTAAGTCACGTCTCGACTAATAATTTAACCAATACAAAAAACAAAAAAGATTCTTTATTGGTTTGAGTTTCGCTAAAGTTTTAAAAAAATTAATGATACAGTGATCATTAAAATAAGCTTAGATTAAGATTGAATTCTCACTGGTCTCTAGTGGGATCATTGAAGTCGTTCCAACCCTCGGGCGCGATTATGTCGGTCATGAACGTGAACGAAAACACGACACGAGAAAATGGGCGCCATGCTCGACCTAGCCATATTCTTCCGGTGCCTCCAACGGTGCAGTTGACAAATGCAAAGCCCGAGTTTTCATCTTTGGAAGCTCTTCCGTGTGCCGTAACAGCTCCAGTGATGACCTTTGATCCTGGAGTTACTGGGTTGGCCATGGAAATCAACAGGCAATTCTAGTGGCCAAAGAAATAATAAATAAGTGAAGATAGCCTCAATTAATCTTAGATTCTTCTCTAATAGATTAGCGTATGTCACTCACATATTAAGTAAAGATTTCATGGGTTAATTTGGAAAAAAGAGAAATTATTCTTAATTCAAGCAATGTGTACGAAACTTAAAAAAGTGAAATAAAAGATCATGATGAATGCATGAGAATTCGCAAATTTAGTTTCCATCCCTTAGCAACATTTATACAAAGAATTTAAATTCTGAAATTAAAGTCTTTCTTACATACATGCTCGTGTATGGTTTGATTCTGTGAGATGAATGAATGTGCATATATTCAATATGTGTATAGTGCTCGCACGGTTTATAAGAGTTATCTGTTGGTAACGATCAGTGAGTCTCCCAAAATATTAAAGAAATATCCTTTGCAGCATTTTCTTTTTCAATTTGGATTCAATATTAAGATTGCTTGAGAGCCAATCTTACCTCATAAAATGACCTGGCGTTGCCGAAAATAAAATCAATAGAACCTTGGATATAACAATCTTTGAAGTAATGACGACCTCTATCGTCATGAAGAGTGTCTTGAGCTCCAAAGAATCCACAACCTAAGAATGCAGATTGATCTCCTGATATTCTTATTGCAACTGCTTGTGCGCCAACATCTCCTGGGCTTGGAATTGGAGCTACATTCTATTTACAACTCACACAAAATATGGTAGTTCAACTGGTAAAATCTTTTATTTAGATATGCAAGAGGTTGTATTCAAACTCCGCTCACCTTGGGGTGATACAATAAGGTAAAGTCTATGATGGCAAAGCAAGAATTGAAAATCTGATGGGCTAAATATCAATTTGGTAAACTATATATCAGTACTTAAAACTGTAGGGGAAAAATGTTAAAAAAAATTTGACTAAAAACAAATATGATTGAGAAAAGAAGGGAATAAAAAATGAGTGCATTGTTAAACTTTATCAACTAGTAAGCAAATAGTAATTAAGAAAAGAGAAAAATAGACCTTGACTCTGAATTACCTCGTCATAATCTGAAGTTTATTAGAAATTAGCATGGTTAACAGTATTAAAATTTAAATCTTTTTTCTCAAAAAACTATATAATTTCAAATTTTTGCTCAATTTTTAATGACCAATAACAATATTTGTCCTTCTCAAAAAAAAAAAATAATAATAATAACAATATTTGTGACTATATAGTATATTTAGATACAAGTTTTTCAGTGACAAGGTAGCTGTCTCTATAATCTGAGCTCACACTCTTTTGGTCTTCATTCATGCAATATTTTGTTTTTAAGAAAAAAGAATATACACGAGGGTTTTGTTATTATCTTGTACTATTACAATATATTGCAGTTGTGATGAACCTAAAATCTTTGAGTAAAAAAGGAAAAAAAGTCCATGTGAAACTTGAAAATGCTAATGGTCTTTATTGTCTACAAATTTAAAGACGTCTAATCTTGTTGGTAGTATAGAAAGATGCCTTACCATGAAGCTTATGTTCTTAGCCATAAAGTTGGCAGCAAAAACTTGAACAGAGCCGCTGTAAAATGTGCCATTTGCAGATTTGGCAGTATCATTCCATGCAATAGCAGTTGACGTATAGCCTTGTCCTTGAAATGTCATATTTGGTTTTGTTTTTGGAACTGTGACCTTTTCACTGAAACGTTATTAAATGAAATTATTGCAAGGCACGCATGCAAAGTTGATTAATTAAAAATGCTGATTGGGAAAGTAAGGGGATAAAATTATGTATAAAACGGATTAATAAATTAGTTAATTATTATAACTTACTAGTAAATGCCAGAGTTGATCAAAATGATGTTTCTTTTAAGGCTCAAATTTGGAACTGCATCAACAGCCGATTGCACTGAGGTGAAATTACAACACCCCTTTCGATCAACACAAAAGTACGACGTCGTGTTTGTATCCGCAGGTACAAAATCCTTCGGAAAATCATCGCAGACCGACCCTTTTGGGCGTTTTCGATTATGATGGCTCCGGTCAATGTCGCATGGAATAAATTTTGTAACAATATTGGGCGGTAAAAATGTGGTTAGTAATGTGTTTGGATTGATGAGAAAAGTTGATGAAAAAATAGCAACCAGAATGGCTAGGACAATGTTTAAGAGATTCATTTTTTTTCTTTTTTTTGGGATAATGAAGGATATTACAACTAGAAAAGTGAAAAGGGTGATGAGAGATTATATAATTTGGACATAGGAGGATGCGGAAACATGCATGCACTTGAAGTGTAAGAAATATTTTTGATGGCATGTCTTGCAAATTACCCTTTTTCAACCTACTTACAAATTTTGTATGCTTAGATTGAGAATCACTCCAATTCAATAATGCAATAGTGGAAGAAAGGTTTAGTTTGCCGAGGTTATCTATACTAGATCAACGTCATTTTATCGTAATCGTGTAAATAGATTGTCCACCGTCTCATAGTGGGACACACTAAATTTAGTATTAAAAATATTACTTATTATTACAGTGAGATTTACTATACTGCCACATGGTAGAATATTGTTAGATTATCCTACCAACTCAGTTGTTTTCTTGATAATAAATAGGAGAAAAATTTCTGTAGGACACGTCACCTCAGCCTATTAAAGTGGTGCACCCGCTCATTAAAGACTTACTACTTAGTAGGTTCAATGAATATCATTACGATGACTCATAAATTTTTTTATTTGAAAAATATACAAAATTATATTATTTAATTTGCGGGTTCCTTTATCTCATCCATCAAACTTGTCAAATGACAGGCGGTGCGCCTGCACTATACATAAGGTTTTCTTGATAAGTAGATGTAAGATTAGATCTTAAGTCTACTTTTAAAAGGCTACAATGCGGAGGAAGAGAAAGAGAGCGAGACTTATTCTTACAGCACTGTTTTTTAGCAAGAAAGCATACACTGATCGAGAAAGACAAAAAGCGATTTGCTCTCAAGGTGGGGCCATTATGTAAAATATTAAAAAATATTTAATTAAATCAAGATCAATTTATTAGTCATATTTAGGTGGATTTTCCTAAAAAATAGATTAATTATTTTTCAATGGCTAAAAGTTTTATGAGTTTAACACCGGGGTCTAAGTAGCAAGTTAACAACAAACAGTGTAATCGAAAGGAAGAAGCAAAGAACTGGCAGCATCAATTGAATTCCATCCATCGTTGCAGATTCAGCCTAAGGAAAGGCGGCCAATAAACATGCCACCATCACCTTCCATTTTAAGTAAGGCGCCTTTTTATTTTTAGCTCGCCGAACTTGAAATCCTCCCTCGTGATATAAAATTCAAGTACAATGATTAAATATCATTTGGCATGTAATTGATTTTAGGTTTGTAAAACATCCAAATCAATCAGACTTCTCATTTAAGATATGATTTTGTTCATGCAAGTGATCCATTTATAGCCTTTTACATGTTTATTTATCCAACCGACGTCACGAATTATACATTTTAATTAATTTCTTTATGACAAATATATGTATATATATTTTTTCCTGGTCCTCCATGTTTGGAATTGAAGGAGAGCTGGGTAATAAAAATCAACTATTGGGACTTATAAAATATATATATATATCAAATTTCCCTGTAAGGGAATGAAAGATTTGAGTCATTGGACCATGCTGCAAAGAAACCAAAATTGACGATAATTCAACTTAAAAGAGATTCTTCGATTTAAAGGAGGAGGTTCCTTTTAGATTAACTTTTCAAAAAGAGTTTCTTCATAACCTTCTATTAGTATATATAATTTTTACAAGTAAAACTCGAAAAAAAAAAAAGAAATTGGTTGATTAGTTGTTGGTTAAGAGAGCTTTTATTTAAAATTACAAAATTACTTTAACAGATAATTTTTTTAAAAAATTATATTAGGAAATACTTAAATAAAATAGTGAAATAAACAAGTATTCTAGATAATATATCCATCAAAAAAATTGCGCTTCCTAATTAATAGAGATAAAATAACTTTTCTGATTCCGAAATCTCTAATCAAGTTTTAATCAAATGGCGCAAAGAAGATGAAAGAAACATTCCACATTAAGGCGATACTCTCTTAATTTGTCGGTAAAGAAAACATACGAAGCTGAAATAGCAACATTTTTTATGAATCACGAGATCAAAACTTACAGCACTTTGTAAATAAAACTGATGCACGTGCTTGAAACAATACAGTTTGAAACTCAAGGGAAGCTAATGATTATACGCTTCTGGCCAATTAAAGATTAGATAAGATCTCTGCAAAATCAAAAGGCACCAAATTAATTTCAAATAAGCAAAGATTAAGGCATATAAATTTGACTTTGTGAATTGAATTTTCTTCTTTTGACGCGAATGGACCCCATGATAAGCTCACATTCACCCCCTCTTCCCACCCCATTTCTCACTCAAATCAGTCCATTTCAATTCTATTTTTATGGAGCACTTTATCTCCACAAGACTACAAGTAAAATTATAGGGAGAAAAACACTTGGGTCCTTATTATCTCTCACTTTTTTCTAATTAAGTTTCTAATTTATTTTGAATACTTATTTCACCCCCTACATTAATTTATTTTGAATACTTATTATCTCTCACTTTTTTCTAATTAAGTTTCTAATTTATTTTGAATACTTATTTCACCCCCTACATTAAATCATAAGAAAAGGCATACCTTTTGAGTTCTTTTATTACTATGATCTTATTGCCAATCTAATGTGCTGTGCATTTTAAAAGGTATGAAATGTACATTAAAAGTCACATTATCATTCAATCACTAAATTTTGAATATTAAAATTATAATATCAAGAAAGTAATAGGTAATTAAAAAAAAAAATTGCGAGCGATTTTGCTTACAATATTGCAGCAAATGGTATATCACTTGATTTTGGTTTATCTTCTTTGGTTGTAGAGTGGGAATTTACCGATGTAGTTAATTTTCTTATTAGCAAAGGAGGAAATAGAATGGAGAATTTTTTAGTCGTCGATATATTGTAAAGTCTTTAGAATCCATTTATGTAAATGAAATCCTTTATTGTCAAAATAATAATATTAATAAATTGGAGTCTAAGTGATAAAATAAAAGAAAATCAGGGACCTAAGAGTCATTAACCAAAAAGTATATTTACCTGGTTGTATTTATTTGTTTTCAAAAATTTTGACGTTTTTGGTTTAAGGACTATTTTCGAAGAAAGATTTCAAATGTAATAGCATTTCTATTTTAATTTATTTTCTTAATTTGTGTCTTCTAGAAGTACGACCGGTTCAAGTAGATGTACTCTAACGGCCAAATTAAATTACAAACGAAAACAATCTTTAGATATAATTTAACAAAAATTATTTTTTAGTACAAATATTTGGAAAATTTTCAACCAAACTTATTTTCTTAACATATATAATATTTGCCTAGTTCCCATCTTTTTTAATTAATCTAAAATTAGTGCTTGTTTGGTATAGCTTATTTAATAGGCATAAGTAATTATTTAATTTCATAAACTCTTTTTATAATTTTTATTAAGTTTTTAGGGCTTAAACAAGCTATGTTGCTTCTATTAGTAAAAATATAAAATTTTGAGGTTTTTTAAATTAGAGTTTGAAAAGCTTTTTAAAAGTTCAATTGTTTAAAATACCCCTTACTTTATTTTGCATTCGTATTTCATTCTTTTTGTAAGATAACTTTAAAAACTTGTCTATTAAAATACTTTTGTAATTTTTAATAAAAGTAGTTATTTATAACCAACAATTAGAATTTTTTTAAATAAAAACTCTACTCATAAAAGCTTTATTAATAAAAATTGTACTTCAATGAGTTCTATTTAAAAAATTATACCAAACGAAATCTTAACTTCTAGTCGATTATATGCAAGTTGTATACAATTTATATGTAATACTACACCAAATTAATAAAATTATTAAATCGAATAAAGTCTAAAATTTTCAGCTATAAAATTTTATTGAAGGAGTAGCTTACAAAATATGAGAGCCAAGAAAATACTTGGTATAGTTGTCGCTCCCGTACCGGACAATAGGCTTTATGCTAAAGTTAAGCCATGGAATTTTACAAAAGAAACAACAAAACATTTAAACAAACAAACAAAAGAAGAAAAGAAACCTTAAATTAATTAAAAAAAATAGAAAACACTTAATCCCCACCCCCAAATTAATTAGACTATTAGAGCCCAACAAAGGAGCTACAGTTACTGTTAAAATTACTTGGTGTGAAAACAAAAACGAACGCCAAAATAATAACAATAATAATAAAATATAAAGAGAAATATTTACATCAGAGTCAAATGTTTCTCCCTAAATAAAAGTCAGTACCTAACTTTTTTTTTTTCCTCCTTTTATGTTTTAATCTGCTTTACGTCTCTTTCAAAACATGAATCCATTTCCCCTATTCTCATTGGAACTTGAAGGAACCCTTGATGAAGAAGAAGAAGCATTATTCATCTCTATTAAGAACCCATCAGAAACCCCCGTGTTCTGCGGCGGCTGCGGCGGCCGAGGATTCCCTCCAAGTCTCTGAAAGAACCCTTCTCCAGCAGCTCCTTGATTATTGTTCACGTTGCCCATTGAAATCATGTACCCCTGACTCTGGTATTGAGGCTGATACTGTAAACGATAACCCGCTGATGGAAACATGACTGATGAACTAGGGTTATGGTTAGGGTTTTGAAGATTAGAAGCTTGACGGTTCCCTACTGCTGCGAGGCCGAAACCGAAGCTTTGATGTGCAGGTGGGGTTGACGAAAAAGGGGAGTTGGGACCGCCTGTGAACTGCTGAACCATGGCTCGGAAGTTGGTGGTGTCGGTGTTGAGCAGCGTTGTTGGGGTTCTACGTGAAGCCCTAGAGCGTCTACGTGCATGGGGTGGCTTTGAGACTCTGCCTTCAGTAGGGCTTAAGTTTGAGCTTGAGCTAGGAGCTGAGCCATGTGGGCTTGAGAGATTGTTTGATGTGAGCATCATGCCAGTGGAAGCGGCGGCGGCAGCATCGGGTTCCTCGTCGGCACCGGAGAGATTTTGCTGGTAGAATTTGGCCCAGTCAGTAGGACTAGACATGGTTTCACTCATGGCCCGGAGTGAATATATTGAAGTTTTTTGTTTGTTTGGTTAGAAGGAAGGAAAATGAGAGTAGGATTCTTGTGGTATTTATCGTGGTGGCTTCAAAGTGGTCAAAGGAAGACTATTGAATAAATCATGACCGTTGATTTTAGGAGAGAAATAAAAGAAAGTTCACCGCAAGACATCTCACGTGATGCCCACGTGTGATTGTTATGGAAAATATTTAGGCCTTCTGGTTCTAGAGGGAGTAGAAAGAAATTAAGGCCATCCAATCGCATAAATGTTATTATCTATTATTATATGTTGATACATAATATATTTATAATAGTTTATGCAAAGGGTTTTTTATCTCTTTTAGATGTCCGTCCATTTGTTAAAATTTGAATTAATAATAAAGAATATAATCGATACAAAGAGTCGTTATTTCTTCTCACGTCAGAAATTTTTTATTAAATTCTGAATCAAACAAAGAATCCGTAAATTTTATAGTTAAAAAAATTACCCAATTAACGCATTGAAATCAATAATTCTCATTCATACGATAACTCGTGACATCAAGAGCTAATGGTACAAATTTTAATTAAGAAAATACAAATATCCGCACCTATAATTTCATTTATGAACAAGCTTAAAAAATTTAAAACCCAGTACATGTATTTGTAATTTGAACCACTGGAAATAAATTAAATTTAGATTCGTGAGACCTATGTATAACTTAAATAGTTAGATTTAGATTTAGATTAAATCGCTAGATTTAGATTTAGATTCTGAACTAAGAGTTAAAATATTTTCCAAACTTTCCGTTTTTATTTAATGAATTTTTGAATTAATGCATGGTTGATTTCCCAGAAGCTTCAGTAAAATGCGATAACGACGTCATCGACCCATGTGGCCACGTGGGCATACGACTTCTCGTTGGTGGTAGGTGACTTGTATGACTTGGAGTCTTCAAAGAACCGTGGGGAACCAGTTAGAGGAAACCACCTTGTGTCTTCCAAATGCCGATTAATATTAAAGAACCATTTAGCTCTTGGATTTGCCCACACAAAGTATTTCAAGATCGAAATGATTTTAGCCATCAATTTTCTTTGAGTTTTTTCATTAAAATAATAGTTAATGTTCCTCCATGACAAGAAAAAGATTGAGAGAAGGAATAAAAGAAAAGTATGGTAAGATTTCTCGAATATGGATTTAAAATGGTTACGCTTTGAAAATTGGGTAAACGCATATTACAAAATATATAGCATGAGTTAATAGCGTATACTAAATATAGATTTATATTATAATCAGGAGCCTAATAGGAGTCTAGATTCATATAGAAACAACCACGTCATAATAAAGGGGCCTATTAAGAATTTAGATTCATACAATAATAATGACGTTATAACAATAAGGTTTGCCAAACTTAAATAAAAAATATTTGTTAATAAAGACAGGTTACTTGCTCTCATTAACAGAGATAACTATCCTCAATTTTTACCTTTGATGGATTGAACTGAACATAAGTGGACAAGTGAGTTTACCATCCAACTACTTTTCAAGTGTAGCATTGCTCTTTATAAACAACTTTTTTTATTTGACAAGCAACATTCTCTCACGATTTTTTTTTTTTATTATTTAGCCTAATTTGTAATATAATCTCCTCCTCACTATGTGAGCGGGTTTTAAATGTAAGACTTCTTGTTTTCAAAAGAAGAGATTTTGTATTTTGGATATCACCCACGTATTTTCTCACTACTTGTTTACTTATATTTGACAATTAAAAATTTATTTTACATCCATGGTGGATTAAGAGTTTGAAGGATGCAAAAAGAAAAAATCTAGTATTTAAAATTATCTGCAGTGGATAATCCAGTTGATTTGGTCTATTGCATTGAAAGCAAGATGTTAATGATCCTATTTTAATGAGATACGTTTTGGTTTAGAAGACTGAAAAGAATATATAATAAAAATAATTATGGAGACATGAATATTTATACAAATAGTCTCGTATAAATTAATTTGATAATATGATTAATGGATTAAAAATATAAAAATCTGAATTATGTTGATAAAGTAGGTGCCAAGACAATAAAAGACTATGACTTGTGAGAGTTGAGACTGAATTATTTTTATTTAAAATAATCTCCAAAATGTACGTAGTTTACTCATATTAAAAATTATTTATTAACATCGTCATTTCTCGATAAAGATTTTTAAAAAAATCAATAAAAATGAGAAAATTTTTCATCAATTTATCTTTTTAGCAAAAAAAAAAATAATTGAGTCGAGATGTGAATATATTTCGTGTACAATTTGAATAAATAAATAAGTCATCATTGTAGCCACGAGCTAAGTAGCGGTATGGCTTAGAGAAATCGTTGAGATAGTAAATATCGCGGCGAATTCTCGACGCAGTTCTCGGCGAACCGAAAGCTATCAAAATACAAAACAACTGAATGTCGCATTGAATTTAACGGCGTGACGCCCACGTGCTCTTGACTGGTAAATGTTTTCATGTTTTGTTTGATTTCGACTTTCGAGGGCCGACTCTTCTCGTTCTTTGCACAATTTGCGGCAGCCTTTAGATTGATCGTCTTCTTTGTCTTTTACATGCTGCGCCTGCGCCTGCGCCTGCGCTACACGTGTAAGTTGTGTTCTGTACAAAAGGTGTACTACTTTTAATGGGCTTTCCAAGAGGCCCATTTTCTTCTTGGGCTGTATTAATCGTAGATGTTTTCAAAATATGGGCGCGGCCCGGTACTGTTGATTTCATATATGATTTATATTTTGAAAATTACTTCAAACATTCTATTTTACGTAATTTTTTTAGTGTTTCACGGATTTTGGAGAAATGTTGAAATTTCATCAAACTTAAAAGCAAGATCGCAAATTACATATATATATATTCCATAAAAGCATAAAATAAATAATCAACTTTCTTTTGATATAGAAAATTTTGATTAATTATTTTACTCTTTTATATATAAAAAAATATCATTAAAACTTTAAAATAACTAAATACATCAGTCTTTTTTTCCATCAACCCGATAGAGGGACATTAAATATTTCTAAAATTCTACACTAAAAAATCTATGTTTACAACAATGACCAAATGGAACTGGCAAAATCCAAAGTAAAGGAACATGGAAGTGGGTTGTTTTAAAAAAAAAAAAAAAAAAAGACAAAGCGAAGTGGAAAGCACTTTTGTCATTCGAGTGCTTCGCCATTTTGCTCCAAAATTTATAGTGTTGGGTTAGGCAGTGGGCACGTAGCAAGTGATAATTCATATCTTCTACAATACATGAGACGTACATTATTATTATTATTATTATTATTATTATTATTATTATTATATCATAATATATTTATCATTAGGCTGTGGTGTGGCTCACTGACCATTTTGCATTTTGGCTTGCAATGGCTACTACAACAGCTTGTATCTTTCATCATCATCTCTCTTCAGCAGTTGGTTATGGCAGTTTTCATACTAGAGAATATGGGTTTGTGGGTAGTAGCTCAAGGACTCATCTTGTCAATTCTAAGCCAAAAGAGTCTCCATTTATCAGGTACTTTAATTCTCACTCAGTTTCCATTTATACGCTTAATGTTTGCGGGGAGTTATTCTGTTTTTGTGAATAGTTTGTGTCTTCTGTAAGCAGTTCAGTCTCAAGCATTTTGCGATTTCTGGGTTGTAGTTTCTTTGCCGTTTTATTTTCTTTTTGGCAATTTTCATGGAGACTAGACACCTCTCTTTTTCTTTTTTATTGCCACTGTTCTGATGCCTTTGCTCTCTATATTTATCAAACTTGAACATATGTTGATTATAAAAATTGTTAAGCAAACTTGAATCTTGTTGAACTTCAAGTTCGGTTATTTACTGATTTTAAACTTTTCTGCCAACTGACGGTAGGATTTAGCCAATTTCAAGTAACTATATCATTTTTCTTATTTTCTTATTGTTCTTGTGAAAATTCGTTGAAATCATTGTGTTTGTACTGAAGCAGTATCAACTGTTGTCATGTAGATGCCAGTCCACTGGCACTAATGAACCAAAAACAAGAAGGAATCTTTTGGACAATGCAAGTAACCTTCTTACAAATTTGTTAAGTGGCGGAAGTCTTGGTTCAATGCCTGTAGCTGAAGGAGCAGTCTCTGATTTGTTTGGCCGCCCCCTCTTTTTCTCCCTCTATGACTGGTTTATAGAGGTAAATTTAACACTAATTCTGCTTGTAGGTGCTATAATTGGCATGCTAAACTTAAAAGTTTTTGTATTGTCGATGTGTCATTGGTAATGCTTGTGTTTTCTGTAACAACTGTTGGTTGATTGACTCAGGGCTGCATTACTTAGGTACATAAGGTTTCATCAGGGAAGAGATGGTGTCATCTGGTTTAGTGGCAGTTCAATTGAGTATTTGCTAGAATAGTTTGCCATTGCTATCTAGCAACTGCAGCCAAATTGTTGCATAATGTTGTCTCCACCAAATGCTTCTTTTTGGTTTCACTTCATTGATGATTGCCTAGAGAGCTGTATTTGTTCGTTGTATTGATGTCTGTTACTTTTGCAGCACGGCTCGGTATATAAACTTGCTTTCGGCCCGAAAGCATTTGTTGTTGTATCAGACCCCATCATTGCAAGGCATATCCTTCGAGAAAATGCATTTTCATATGACAAGGTATTATCTTAGAACTTGTTGGCTTAGCAAGTTTTGGTATTATTTGTTTATATAATTACCTTTAGAATGTAAGTTTGCTAGCGTTTTTTAACCTTTCCAGGAGTAGCTTGCTTAATTTGACTTCATATTTTATTGCTTAATCTAGTTTCTGCATATTAATTTATTCATTTTACAAAAATTGCCATATTTTAATTAGGGAGTTCTTGCTGAAATTCTAGAACCAATAATGGGAAAAGGACTTATACCTGCTGACCTTGACACTTGGAAGCAACGGAGAAGAGGTGAGCAATACAGAATTATGTATATTTTTGTTCCACAAAAGAAAATATATATCCTCATATGCAAACATTTAGTTATTAGTTGTTATAACTACTGCTTTTACTTTGTTTCATCACTGTATGCAGTTATTGCTCCTGGTTTCCATGCCTTATACTTGGAAGCTATGGTGAACATGTTTGCTGATTGTTCAGAAAGAACAATAATGAAATTTGAGAAACTTCTAGAAGGAGAGCACTCACGTGGAGGGAATTCAATTGAGTTGGATCTTGAAGCAGATTTTTCGAGTTTGGCTCTCGATATTATTGGGCTTGGTGTCTTCAACTATGACTTTGGTTCTGTTACAAAAGAGTCTCCTGTTATAAAGGTTAAGGAAAAGAAATACATTATTAAAATTCCGTTCTGATGTTGCATTACTTTTCCGCTGTATTTCAACGTGTTTCTCCTAATCTTGATTTCTGCCCTCAACTTTACGTTCCTCTTTTTCCTTGAGCCACATTAGATGCAAATAATCCCTGATTAGCACTCTCTGTGAATGTATTATAGGCGGTGTATGGTACTCTTTTTGAGGCTGAGCATAGATCAACGTTCTATGTCCCTTATTGGAAAATTCCTCTGGCAAGGTGGATAGTTCCCAGGCAAAGGAAATTCCAGAATGACCTTAAAGTTATCAATGACTGTCTTGATGGACTCATCAGAAATGCAAAAGAGACTAGACAGGTAAGAAGCTTTAAAGATTGTATGCAAGGAAAGAAAATTGGATTCTTTTTTTATTTTTCTTTACTCGTGAACCATATATCATTTATTTTTAAGTAAATGAAACTTGAAGTAAGACAGCAACAGCCACACTATTGTACCCCAAAGCTTCATGTGGACCTTGAATTGTTTTTGCATTATTCTGCTTCTGCTTTGGCTTCCTGTTGTCTTACCTGGCTCTGTTGTCAATGTGAGGTAGCTTCCTTTCTTGTAGCATGTGCATAGGGAAACCAAATACTATATTTGGAACCAATGCCTAGACTTTTGATTTGATTGCATTACATGACAGGAAACCGATGTTGAGAAACTGCAGAACAGGGACTACTCAAATCTCAAGGTGTGTCAGTATCTTCCTCACAAAAATTAGCTTGTTAACTTCTTATTGCAAAATTATTTATTTGTTTATATAGATTTTTGGAAATTCCTGCTTCATAACTATAAAGTGTGCAGGATGCAAGTCTCCTGCGTTTTTTAGTTGATATGCGAGGAGCTGATGTTGATGACCGTCAGGTAGATGTCTTTAAGTTTCCCACTTCAGTGTTTCCAGAAATAAAGTTTCTGGCTAAAGAATCTTTTTTATCTCAGCCATTCCCATGTATACCTTCTGCATGTGAGAGTAAATAAACATTAGAAAATGAACATGCTTTAACCCATGTATCCCCTTCAGGCATTGCTAAACTTATATTGAGGATGGCTATAGATCGAACTCATGTTTTATTCACAGATTTGTTTGTTTTGCTCTTTTAACAGCTAAGGGATGACCTGATGACAATGCTTATTGCTGGCCATGAAACGACAGCTGCTGTTCTTACTTGGGCTGTTTTCCTTCTGGCTCAAGTATGATTCTTCACCACTACATTTAGGATACAACCTTTCCTTTTGTTCTCTCTCTTCCTTTTTTTCCCCCCAATTGGATACCGTCTTCTTTAATGGATGTGTTTCATCAAGGAGATTCTAACCTTGTGAGCTAAACGCTCACACTTGATAAAAAAAAAAAAAAGAAGAGATATAGAACTTCTGACCATGCTGATGCATTAATTCTGCAGAATCCCTCCAAAATCAAGAAAGCTCAAGCTGAGATTGATTCAGTGCTGGGACAGAAGAAACCAACTTTCGAATCACTTAAAAAACTGGAGTAGGTGTTGAAGTCATCCTATCTCATAAACTTATTCTATTCATTGTTATCTGTGACATGAATTTGTCTTATTTTTCTACAGCTGTATGCATTTATATACATAGTTATGGTGCAAAATTAAGATATACATTGATTGCAAATGAATAACAACATTCCTTAATCATAAATGAATCATTCATGTCTTAGTTCTGGGAAAACCAGAGGATTATGAGATTCTTATGAGACATGGGCTGTGTTAGAGATTGAAGGAGGTTTTAATTGTTCGTCTCCTACCAGTCATTGGTAATGGAAATCTTTCCACCCTGATATTTCAAGGTGTGATGAACTACAACTTTTATTTCTCAAGGTCATTTTTTATCATAATTATGTATTGGATTTTCGAAACTTTGAAAAAAAATTCCATCCACTGTTTCTGAACAGGCTTCCACTGTAATTCTGACTTATCTATTATATATTAAATAACTTATCCCATCCTTCTCAAAAAAAAAAAAATAATAATAATAATAACTTATCCCATCTCTTTACTGATGATGTAGATTTTCTGAAAATGCTAAATCGTCTGGTGAGGGATTTGATATATACCATATATCCTACGTTTTTAGGTACATAAGACTTATTGTTGCAGAGTCTCTTCGTCTATATCCTCAGCCCCCATTGCTCATCAGACGTGCCATCAAACCGGATGTATTACCTGGTATTCTCATTCCTCACTCAATCGTTAGGCAAATAATATGTTCAATATTTTCTTGGGATATCTGGATTAAGCAATAGACTTGGTTCTGCAGGAGGATACAAGGGTGACAAAGATGGTTACCCAGTTCCTGCTGGGACCGATATCTTCCTCTCTGTAAGCAGCAGTTATATATGCCTCATTTATTTATTTTGTCCACATGGTTTGTTGATATGGTAAGCTTGTCAGAGGATCAGATTTAAGCCTGAAATTTAGCTCAATTTGTCATGAGATTATGTTCAATTACGACATTTTTGCTCTAAGCACTTTGCTCTAGCTTCTTCTTTGTATCGTTTAACTGATCTCTTTCCATAAAAATCATTGCTTAGGTATATAATCTTCATAGATCACCATACTTCTGGGGCCGGCCCCATGAATTTGAACCCGAAAGGTTCTTAAAACCTCGGAAGGATTTAGGCATTGGAGGATGGAGTGGTTTCGATCCATCTCGAAGTCCTGGAGCATTATACCCAAATGAGGTAATCCATCTAACAATCTATATATGTTTAACATTCAAAATATTTTACTCACTCTTTCACACGGTGATTATGATTGCAATTCCCAGATTGTATCAGATTATGCTTTCTTGGGATTTGGTGGGGGACCAAGAAAATGTATCGGAGACCAATTTGCAGTCATGGAGTCAACTGTAGGTTTAGCTATGTTGTTACGGAAGTTTGATATCGAGCTTAAAGGATCTCCAGAATCTGTGGAACTTGTTACTGGAGCAACAATCCATACGAAAAATGGTTTATGGTGCAAATTGAGGGAGAGATCAGCTGTCCACTGACCGTACAGTTTATTATTTGTTCTCCACTGCAATTAACACATCCGGGGCACTTATGAGGAGAACATGTAATAGTTTTCAACAAATAATTTTCTGTGGTTTTCATTGGTAAAGAATCTTTGAGAATTGAATTTCCAAAACACGGGAAAGTAAAATGGCAAAATATTGTTTAAGAAGCATATTTGCATTTGCGACAACCATATAACATTTGATGAAGTTAAAGTGCTACATTAGTAATGAAATGTTAATAATGAAATATATCAAGGAAGTTAAAATGTTACATTAATAATGAAACGTCATGTGATTGACAATATTGCTTACTGTAATATGAGCAATGTCGTATGTTCTCCAAGTTTATCAAAAACATGCTCATTAAAGTATTTATTTTATACTTGGTCACAAAAAGGGGTTGTGAGCAATGTACATAGAGTTGTTTTGATTTGAACGAGAATCTTCACAGAGGCGGTGAAAATTTACATGAGCTATAGGGTTAATTAACTGATGTTCTATCAACTCAGAAAAAGTAAATATACATTCAACCTTTCGACTAACGAGAGGTGTTCTTATCTTGCAAATGCTTTGATGAGATACCATGAAACTGGGTAGAGCCTGCAGAATTTTCGTCCTACATCAAGAAGAAGAAAAACTCAACTGTAAACAAATTCCATTTTGAAAAAAACAAAAACGAATTCAAAATTTTGAGATTTAAACAGACTATCGATATGCACACCATGTCTTGCAAAGAATCCTGAATGTCAAAGCATCCGTGCATGGCTGATGCTCTGAAACTGAGCTGTCCCTGTGACTACCTATGTATCAATACTTGAGATGGCTATACTTAAATCATTTTAACTGAAGAACCAAATTGCTCGTAAAACAACAATATGTGAACTGTGTACCAATCCATGCATGCTTTGTTGAGTCCCATAGTGACTAACACGTGCTGAAATGGAATGTAATTGTCCCTGAAAATTATTGAAACTAAATAGTCAAAAGTGGAAGAATTGTTCTGCTTCTATATATGATATCATAAGGTCAGAATGAAGGCAACAACCATACCTGGCCATGCATGCGCTGTTGATTGCCATAATAAGCATCACGAATTGGAGAGATTGAGTTCATTTGTCCCTACGATAAGTTTAAAATGAGGTTTAGTCATTCCCGTCTCGAAGATACAAGACTGAATTTCTTGACTTATACATTGTAGTTGAAACCAGAAGACTCCATACCACAACTTGCATATTTTTTTGAGAATGATAATGACCATCAAGTGTCGGTGCCCTAGAGCCTGTGTTCTACAAGAAGCCCAAATGAGAAACACCAGAATTAGAACTTCACAGCAAGCAAGAATTAGCAAATAACTTCCCTTCTTGCAGCATACTGTCTTCATACCATTTCTTGCATGTCTTGTTGAGGTAGATAACAATTATTAAGGTTGTGAGCTCTTGAATTCATCTGATCCTGCATAAATGAAAGCACAAGGGTTCTTCTATAAGTATCACATTGAACTTGTTGCATTTATGTTTGCAAAGTAAATGTGGAAAAATAAAGTTTTGAACGTAGCAAAAGTGCAAAACCATCTGCTGGCAGCTGTCTTGCAATCCTATACTAATCCTCTCTGGCTCTGGCCGAACCTAAAATGTATAAATGGAAGGCTAAGTTATTTAATACAGCTAAGAGCCAGTAACAGTATCAGCATGTCAATAGTGAAGTCTCAACTGACCTTTCTTTTCTTATGCATTTTCTTTCTCTTTGATGCTTTGGCCACACTGTTGCCACGATTCTCCTTTTCATTGCCACGAAAACCACGAGCAGATGATGTGTTGGCCTCTAAAACACCCCTAACTGAATTGTTCATGTCCACACAACGTTTCGAAGCTTCTCCTAGAGACTGCAATGCAATATCATATGCTTCTTGAGATAATGACCCTTCTTCCCCCAATCTGATAGCCCGTTTACAAAGATCATTAAAACGTTGCACCCGGAAATGAAGCCCACTTGATATTTCACTAACAGCGCCAATCATCTTTGCATCATTTGTCCAGCGCTTCAATATATAACGGGATGGGATCTCAGAAAAACCAGACATTTGAAGTACAAGAATCGCATGTTTACAAAGAAAACCTCTGTATTCAAATGAATGACATAAACAACATATATTCAACTCTGCTTCGTTCCAGGCTACATAGAAATTCTGCCGTTCTTCAAAATCATCAACTCGGAAGATCACAGTTGATCCATCTTCTCTTTCTTTTTGCAGATGACAAGAAACTACTCCTAAAACTTCTACCTGAAACTTCTTGAATATTGTATCTGTATAAATTGTTGACATTTGTTTCTCAAAAGTTGAGAGAGACATTAAACCATGTTTTTTGTTTCGTGTTTCAGAATCAGCTTCAGCTTCCAATTTATATCTTTCTTGCAAATATGCTTTGTACTGCTCAAAAAACTCTTTGAATGTAGCTTGCCGGTTCATGTACTTGTCAAAGAAAGAGGTGACACTTCCAGATCGCTCGCTTGTAGACATTCCAGCCAAAAATGTATTCTGCAAGTATGTTGGGACCCACTTTTCACGATCTTCATACAAGGAGTGAACCCATTCATTTTCCCCAAGTCCGAATTTATCAACAATTTTCAACCATCTGTCTTCAAACTGCTCGTCCGTCCAGGAGCGATAAATGCACTTATTAAATTTTGCCATAAAATTTTCATTGCAATCAATAATACAACCCAAATTTTCAGGAATCTTACTCAAGATGTGCCATAAACAAAAACAATGGCAAGTACTAGGAAATACATCTACAGCGGCTTCTGTCAAGAATTTGTCTTGATCAGTGATAATCACTTTAGGAGTTGGGCCACCCATTGCTTTAAACCATGTCCGCATTAACCAAACAAAAGTTGAAGTAGATTCATCCCCAATCAATGCACATCCCAGCAAAATGAACTGGAAATGATGATTTACACCAGTAATAGGAACAAAAGGAACTTTATATTTGTTTCTGATGTAAAATGTATCAAAGAAGACTACATCACTGAAGTTCCTATAATCATGTCTACCTTTTGCATCAACCCAGAAAACACTTTTCAAACGTTTTTCACGGTCCAAATCTACTGCATAAAAGAAATTAGGATTCTCATCCTGCATGCATACAAAATGATTGAGCATCATTCGCACATCTTCACCATCAAGCGCCAACTGCAAGCCTTTTTTTTGACATGGAACTATACCCGACTGTTTGTTCCTTCCTCTGATAGCTTGATAAAAATCATCTGGGCAAATCTCATGATTATGCTCCTTTACAAAACTACATATAACCCACTTTTCATCCGGTCTCCTTTTCATATGCATGCCCGCATTGCAGCCTGTTTTTGGAAAAGATGACCGAGCATTGGTAGTAGTACTAGATTCTCGCTTGCTACCAAATCTAGAACATGCAATTTTTACATCAATGAATTTTCCAGACTTTTTTGAACGGCGACTGGCTTTTATTGTGATGCCAAATCCAACAGAGCGAGCATATTCTCTGTAGAAAGAATAGGCCGCCTCCTTTGATTCAAATTCCAAACCATTTTGAGGCTCACACATGACCCCTTTATGGACATTTGCTCCACCAACACTCACATCTACTTGATTCCCGCTGCCAGTAACTCTTTCACTTGCACTTGGACCACACTCGTCCTCAACATATTCACCTATTCTAGGAGAATTACCATCTCTATTGTTAAAATCTATTCTATCCTCACCATCCATGATATCATCGGTTGTATCTGCTACAGTCTCCAACTTCTCCTGTTGATTTGAAGGCAATTCAAGATCTATCTCCATGAAAAAACTCAAATTTTATGCTACATAAAAAATCACTTTACCGAAGCACCTGAAAATTGAAAAAAAGAATAAAAATATAGATCACCAGTACAAGTTACAGCTATCTATGATTGCATCAGTATCAAAATATGCATCAATATTTTCCCAATTTTCAAAAAGTTAGAAGCTTTGTTGATCAACCAGAGCAAAAGGCAACTCCAAATACACTAATAAAAACTGAATTTGGTACTAAAATTGGGTTCAAAAGGAAATAACAATCAGTTTAAAAAATTGAAGAAAATTGAATATGGAACTTTTCAACTTAACTGAGCTAAATTTAACCATACAAAACCAAATTCGAGCATTTCGACCCTTGTCAAAGCCCTAATAATTATAATAAATTACAAAATATTTAAATTTAATTCCCATTTTTTGATTTCTTATTTCGTGGCAACTAAACAATGAATTTAGTTAAAAAGAAAGAATTTGTAAGAAAACATACCCGCGCCAAGAGCAACTGTCATTTGAGAGACAGCCTGAAAGAAAGAGAGAGAGTTTTGAAGTTTGGACCGTCACTGAACCCGAGTCCGTCCGGTTCACATGCTTGGCGGTTCGAGTTCGACCATCTGCCTGCAGATTAAATTATTAGTCTCTCTACTCAACAGAAAATCACATATTAGGAGTCAGTTTTCTTCAACGTTTTATTTTTTTCTTATTTTATTTGTTTTTTTGGGTATAAAAATAACGACAAAAATAAACTATCAGAATCTCACAATTAATTAAATCGTTAAAAAATATATACGCACATATATTATTTAATCTAATAACAATCTAATCTCTTTTTAAGTGCGAACACCAATCTCTTATTTTTAATATAAGAGGTTTTATCATTACAACTAAATGGCACAAAAAAAATTAAAATTATTTAATTATAAGTGTTATATTAATACTTAGATAAAAATATTAAACACTATTTAATTAAGTCTAATATATTGCAAGTGACTTTCAAATAGTCTTTTATAGTTGATCATTGAGTTTGAAGCATTAAAATATTAATTTAGACATTATTCATCCCCACACATCTTCACTTTCCAAATAAGGAGCTCTCTAAGTTACGTTTAACGCAACATACAGTTGGTGATATGACTAGTTGGCCAATAAATATATGCCAGGTAAACATAACAGTAATAAAATAGAATTGGGCGAGATTTTTCAGGCTGTATGTTACGTTAAACGTAACTTAGGCATTGCCTCCAAATAAGGAGAACATTTTTCCAACAGCTAAAAGAGTAATTCCGTGGTAAAATTCATATTTACGCAGAGTAGCACCACAACTGCACAAAAGTTCACCATCATGGGCAAAGGACATCAACAGACAATAAGAAGAATACAAGAACATTTACAGAGATATATTACTACAGCCACTGAACATCGATGATTTGCACAGGACAATTGCATTTCTTAGATCAATTCCCACCAAAGCAAGAAATCTACACTTCAGAGAACAGGAGTCTTGGTTTCCGTGACATCGGTTTTGCAGTTAAACTGGATCGGCAGAACAGAAGCAAAATGCTCCATGCACTGAGTGAGACCATTGGGGTTGGAACAGCTAGATTCAATTCTAGTCAACGACTTCCTCTTTGAAATGATGACCCTTTTTTTGGCTGCCCCTGAAGTTGAAGCTTTAACGATTCTTTTGCATGCTTCTAAATTTATAGATCATGGAGTTCCTTCTTTATGGATGCCTTGGAGCATTACCATGTAACTGTGTTTGTCTCAAATGGGATTCGTCCTGAAAATAAGCAACATAAAAAGACAGCATTACGAAGTGCAATTTATACATGATCACCAAGTAAATATACCACGTCTTTGATACCAACCTGCAGACCATAGCTGTAGCTAGTTGGAGGTCGGAAATCCAATTGTCCCTACATCAACAGAAGCAATTATGGAAATTTCATCTTTTTAGATCATATTCTCATTACTAAATATCTTTTTATGCATATTAAGTCAACTTCAAACAACTCTACCAGCCCATGCATGCTCTGTTGAGCCCCAAAAAACCCATCATGGCCAGGTGCTATTGAGTTCAACTGTCCCTACAGGTACGTCAACAAATCACTTTGTCACAAAATTTTCATTGTAGTCAATTCTTTATAATACACCTCATCGTAATTACTCAAGCACGACTTACCAGCCCCTGCAAGCTCTGCTGATTAACATAGTAACCATCATGAGGTGGCTCCATCAGATTTAACTGTACCTGCAATATGATGCAGTTAATAATAACATAATTGAGATCATATTTTATTCAGGAAACTGCACAACATAGCTTTTCAATAGTCAAACTAGTAAGACATGTCATACCAGTCCTTGCACATTCTGTTGAGAACCATAAAAACCATTAAGGGTGATCCCATCAGAAGTTAGATTTTCCTACAAGCATAGATGCCAAAATAAGATATAATGATCCAACAAAGCACATTGACACTGAAAAAAATTACAAGATTTAGATAATCAGAAACACATTGCAGGTGAATTCATGACCTGGCATATTTCACAGTGACAACTACATATATGAAAATATGTCAGAGACATTTCCCTACAAAATTTACTAGTTAAAAGGCAGTCAAGGATGTTCTTAGACACAAAATATATGAAAAAGTAAGCAGTCCTGTAAAATCATTTTCAACTGGTATCAGATACACAAGAAAATTACATCACAGCTAAAACTGAGAAGGGTCAAACCATTTGCTGCAGGCTTTCTTGGGCCTCAACAAGTAAGATATCCTGCTCTGACTGTACCTGAAATATAGCAAAACACAGTGCAATGAAATTCTTGTTTCAATTCCTCTTTCTTTGGAAAATAAAATAAAATAAAATAACACAGTGGCAGTAGATAAATAATGAGACCATTAGCGTACAAATTAGGGTCAATTTCATATCACCTCTCGTGAAATGACAATCTTTAAAATACCCTCTAAACTATTGTAAACCTCAACTTATCTGATTTTTGTTCAAAAGATAAGGGGGAAAAATGATGAAATTTTTTTTTTGTCTTCTTAAAAAAAATGGTCTTCTTCAAAAAAATGAGAGATAAGATGAGGTTTATGATAGTTTGGGAGTATTTTGTAGATTGTCATTTCATAAGGGGGTAATCTGAAATTAGTCATATAAATTAACAACTCTGATTCCAGTACTAACCTTCCTCTTCCTGATTGTATTCTTTTTCTTATTTCCCTTGGTAGCAAGGCTTCCTTGATTTATTTCTTCTGCTTCTCGAAGACCTTGCACATGGCTACTACATTCCAAAACATTGTTGTTAGAATTGTTCACGTTCACACAATTTTTCAGTCCATCTACTAATGCACGGAAAACAATATTGTAATTCTCATCAGATAATGATCCTTCTTCACTCAATTCAATGGCTCGTTTACATAGATCATTGTAACGTTGCACCCTAGTCTGCAACCATTCTGCACCTTCAGATATCAACGGCCTGCTTTTTGCATCTTTGGTCCACCTTTTCAAAATATAATGAGGTGGGATGCTCGAACGACCACATATCTGGAGAACAATCATTGCATGTCTACAAAGAAACCCTTTGTATTCAAAGAGACGACAGAAACAAGAGACCTCTGACTTCAATTCATTCCAAGTAACCATAAAGTCTTCTTCCTTTTCACAGTCCTGAACTTTATATGTTACAATGGTTCCATCTTCACTTGATTTTTTAGGATGGCAGCCAACTACACCCAAAACTTCAACTTGGAATTTCTTAAATATCGTATGTGTGAAAACTGTTGACATTTGTTTTTCCCAAGGTGAAGGAGATTTTAAAGCTGGCTGTTTGTGCCATGTATCAAAATCTGCAATGGCTTCCTCTTCATACCTATTCTGTAGAATATTCCCATATTGTTTCACAAACTCTTTCAAGGTAATTTTCTTATGGATGTATTTATCAAAGAAAGAGTTCACATTTTCAGACCGCTGAGTTGTAGACATTCCAGCCAAAAAAGTATCCCCCATGTAAGTAGGCACCCACCTTTTGCGATCTTCATACAATGATCGAAACCATTCATCATCTTGAAGCTCAAAGCGAGTCACCATTTTCCACCATCTCATATCAAACTGTTCATCAGTCCATGATTTAAAAATGCACTTGTGGAATTTTGAAACAAAACTCCCATGCTGCTTGATTACATGAGCAAGAGTTTCAGGAATCTTTTCTAATATATTCCAAAGAGCAAAGCAATGGCGTGTATTTGGCAAAACTTCTTCAATTGCAGTCTTCAAGAACTTGTTTTGATCAGAGATTATAACCTTGGGAGCTTGCCCACCCATTGCCCTAAGCCATATCTTCATCAACCATATAAAAGTTGATTTACTCTCATCGGCAATGAATGCACATCCAAGCAAAATAGGCTGGCAGTGATGATTCACTCCGACAAACGGAGCAAAAGGCAATTTATCGTTCATATTGACATAAAACATATCAAAAGAAACAGCATCATTAAAATAGACATAATCATCCCTACTTTTAGCATCAACCCAGAACAAATTTCTCAGGCGCTGTTCTTCATTCAAATCTATTGCATAAAAAAACTTGGGATTTTCCTTCTTGATACGCTTAAAATACTCTAGCAAAACTTGAGCATCTCCTTCATCCAAAGACAAGTGCCGGCCCTTATCAAATTGATTATCCATGTCACTTGAAAACCCAGCATTATGACACCCACCAGATTGTCTAGACATCTCAACATATGTCTTTCTTGTTCGTTCACTAACAACATGCAAAATGTCAATATTATTCTTTTCAGCTAAATTTCTATTAATTCGAAAATGATAAGCAAGTGCTGGTAAAAGCTCATGATTATGCTCCTTTATGAATTCATGAATAATCCACTTCCCATCTGCCCTTCTCTTCACATGCATGCTGGCTTTGCAGTCTGTTTTTTTCACACTTGATCGCCGACTGCTACCACTATCTGATTCTGGAGTGACACCATATCTGGAACATGCGAACTTGGCATCAATAAATTCTTTAGATTTCTTTGAGCGCCTACTATTCTTAATCGAAGTAGTAAATCCCATAGACTTTGCATATTCTTGGTAAAATGAGTAGGCTGCCTCATGTGATTCAAATTCAATGCCATTACGTGGCTCAAAATTTGATTCCCCTTCAAACCCTGCAACAGCCGTTTTAGAAGAATCAACCACCGCGTCTCCACTATATACTGCATCAACAACATTGATCATATTTTCACTCATGCTGCAACCGGCACCATGCAGATTGTCTTGACCACCCATATCATCTACCGCATATTTTGGCACCTCTCCAACCTAATCATGTTTCAACAAAAAGTTGTTCAAGTTCAATTTCCATCAAGGAAGTCCATTCTATACAGCATATTAGCTACAATGCTACCTGAAATCAGTTAAACAAAATTAGATTAAGGATAATCATTAATATCACAAAATCTATAAACTAAATATTTCCCCTGCTTTTCTTCTATGTACCATAATCATCACTCTACCAATTAACTGCTCCCTGTGATGTTTAATATTTTCACAGAATATCTACATCTTTGTTTCGACGAAAAAGTAATTGTTCAAGTTCAATTTCCATCAAGGAAGTCCATTCTATACAGCATATTAGCTACAATGCTACCTGAAATCAGTTAAACAAAATTAGATTAAGGATAATCATTAAATATCACAAAATCTATAAACTAAATATTTCCCCTGCTTTTCTTCTATGTACTATAATCACCACTCAACCAATTAACTGCTCCCTGTGATGTTTAATATTTTCAAAGAATATCTAAATCTTTGTTTTGACGAAAAAGGAATTGTTCAAGTTCAGTTTCCATCAAGGAAGTCCATTCTATACAGCATGTTAGCTACAATGCTACCTGAAATCAGTTCGAACAAAATTTGATTAAGGATAATCATTAAATATCACAATATCTAAAAACTAAATATTTCTTGCCGCTTTTCTTCTACGTACTATAATCATCACTCAACCAATTAACTGCTCCCCGTGATGTTTAATATTTTCACAGAATATCTACATCTTTGTTTCGACGAAAAGGAATTTTTCTTTCACAGTTACAAAAAAAAAAAAAAAAAAAAAAGAGTTCACCATTACCTCTCAAGCAGCTTATAATAATTTTAAACTGACTAGTTAGTCCAAAACTAACTCACCGATGTGGGGCTGCAGCTTCAAACATCAAAATTACATTCTTAAGCTGTTAAATCAGCTATCTTTATTAGCCAGCACTACTCACAAACCCTAATTTTAAAATAAATCACCGTGATCATCATTATTCACAGCCCACCCCCACCAAACCCTAATTACACCAACAAAGCTTTATTAATCAAACTAATGCAAAACCAACAAGAACAATTAATACAAATTAAACGATTAAAGAGCAAGTTAATTATAGCTTTGCAGTCACAAAAGAGCTTTAAGTCATTGCTGTTATCTGGTAAACGAGTATCGAATAATTTCACTCTCTGCTATGACGCCGGAGGCTGCTGAAGGTACTTGGAAAAAAAAATCAAACTTTTAAACGTGTACTTTCGGCAGGACTCAAGCTACATAACAGAAAATTAAAAAGAGTACTTATAAAGACGCCAGTACTGCTAATAATGACACTGAAAAATAAAAAAAGTAAAATTCGAGAGGAGGAGGAGAAGAAGAAGAATAGAGGGAACCTCAAGCGAAGAAAGGAAATAACCGTTTGATGATCTCAATTAAATAAAACGAAATTGAAGCGAGTGAGCATGAGGCGAGTGGGGAAATTAGGGTTTTGAGTTCACTCGCGAAGCGAGATCTTGGGGGATCTGGGGATTTTTCTGCCAAATTCCACTCGCTTATCTCACTTGCCTCTTTTCTTTGTTCCTGCTCGGCGCGTTTAGCTTTTTTCTATTTTTGGGGTAATTTTTTCTTTTTTGTTTATTGGTTTTATCTATCTCCTGTTTCTTCTTGTTGGCGCCAACATGCGTGGCGCGTGCAAAAATTTTTTTGTCGATTTAATTTTTTTCTCGTTATATATACACACACACTTACTCGATTGGAATATGTGATTTCTTTTTTATATATAAATAGGTTCTTATATTTATATATAAATATAAGATTTTAACAAAATAAAATTGTCCTCACCAAAAAAATGAATGTATATGTGTATATGTGTAAGAATTTTTTTCTTATGTAACTTCTTAATTTTTTTTAAAGACCACTAATATCCTTGTTTAAGAAAAAAAAAAATCTTTCTTGAGACAAGAAGGAAAACGACACAAATTAATTGATATGTAAAATCAAATCCTACATGCTCGAAGGCTAGCTATAAATGTGTTCAGTGTCGTCATTGATTATCTGAGTTCTTTTTGCTTCTTTTTTTGAGTTGAATTAATAACACTCAAATTCTACTAATAACGAGAACAATTAATGAAATTTCTCCCTATTCAAATTTTTTATAGAAGAAAAAGATCAAATTTTAGACTAATAAAAATAAAGATTGATATTTAATGAGTGAAATTTTTTATTCTCACCCAATTTTTTTGAAGTATCAATTAAATAATGATATTGTTCGAATATCTAGTCACAACAATATTATCTTTTTATACAAAAAATCATTAATACACGCACAATTAAACGAATATGTTTACACAAATGGATAATAGATTACCTCCCAAGTTATGAATTCACTACAGAAAAACCTTTATAATTTAATACTCGTTAAACTTATTATATTTATTATATAATAATTTTTGGTATTTCCACTTGGATCAAAGGATTAAATTAATAATTTTGATAAACTTATATGATAATACATTTAAAAAAAAAACTTTATACAATTCTATAATCCCATTCATATCATAAATTAATAATTTACTAAAATTACAAATATAATTATTATAATATGTTATTTAAAAAATATGATTCTGTTATTACTCATTACTAATTTTACTTATTGCTTGTAGGAGTTCCTGGGTCGATTTCTAAAATTGCAAGGATTTTCATTTTTTCTCTTAATTTAATATATATTTTGTGGATTAATTCATTTTCAATTGATAGATTGGTAAAACACAAATGTATATTAGTTAATTAAAATGTATATTTCATTGAATTGTATATTAATTTATAAAAATTTTACCGTACTTGCAAATGCGTAAAATTTTCCACAGTTTAAGCCTAACGAGAGTGATTTCAAATTTCATCAGATGTTAATGATCTATGTCAGAACATCATCCTACAATTTATCTTAAAAGATAATAAATTAGTTCAACAACCTAGGCATTGATGGAAGGTTCCCCCTCTCCACAACAATATCGCCATCACCTCTCCTGTCAACCAGCTGCTAGGGCAAAAGCGGACAGTTCCTTGAACCAAAAGATACAACGAAATGGAAGGGAAGAAGAAGAGGCAAAGGAGCCCCTGGTTCCATTTTGCACTTTCCTATTGGCACTAGTGAATATATATAGTGATCAAACAGAAAATTGAGTTTTTTCTTCCCTGATTTCGACTGACTATTTAGGGTTTATGAAGCCTGAGATGATCACAAAATACAATAATACAACAAGCTTTACAAGAGATCAACCAATCAGCCCCAACCTGAATCTGTTCCAACTCTCTTCTCTACAACATCCCAGATTGCTGGTGAAAATAAAAGGCAACATCCTATTCTATCTTTATCTTACAACCGCGAGGAAGTTCTTCTCTTCAGCTTGATGCTCGTCGCATCCACAATGCACAATACGTGTCATGCTTTACAGACTATTCAGAGTCAGTACTTTCTTTGCAGCTACCCATGATATTAAATAACTTCATTTCCTGTTTGCCTACGAAGCACAATATTCTCGTTTGATACTCCGGTCATGGCAGACCAAAGAAAAGATGTTACTGCAAATATAAACTTACTTGACAGCAATAATAGGGCTCTTCATGCATGTCTTGATGCGTCATCATGCAATTGTGCTGTTCTCACATTGGGGTCATCCTGCAATTTGGGGAATATGGAAGAACCATTTTAGGAAAATACTAATGAGATCATTCCTAACTGTCTGAATACAATATCTGACAAACTCACCCGAATGCCATAGGTGAAACTAGTTGGTGTCCGGAAGAAATCCATTTGTCCCTGCAAGAATCAAACTCTATTCCGTAAAACCTAACCATGTTAAATCCCAAGATACACATAATTAGCAATAGCACCAAGTGAGATAATATACCAGCCCATGCATGCCTTGCTGTGCACTGTAGTAACCATCATGGCCTGGTGCAATTGAGTTTAACTGTCCCTACACATATTGACCCAAGATATTGATATTAGTCTGATATGTACTGCACCCTTCAATAGGTTAGATTGCTATCTTTTTTAACTTGTTATGTTATATTCAAATGACATACCAGCCCCTGAATTGTCTGTTGATTCCCATAGTAATTATCACGCGTTGGTGCCATTAAATTAAGCTGTACCTGTAAAAAGACAGAGAACCACATCCCATAAATATGAACACAAATATAATTCATGTATTATCAGAAGACAATGAACTGAATAACATCATACCATTCCTTGCACACTTGGTTGAGTGCCATAATAGCCATCCAGAGTTACTGCTCTTGAGTTTAATTTGTCCTAAAACAATAAAAAAACAATTGCCGAGAACAATCATAATCTAACTCAAAGATTTTTTTTAGTACAGAAAATTTTTCTCAATTTTAAATGAATCAATTACTATTTTTAATCGAATCCTCCGCAAATAAAATCAGAATTTTAAAACTTTATTTGTGGAGATTCAGACTCCCTAAAGCCAAATGACATTAACCAGGATATTTATAATGTAACACAAACCATTTGTTGCAAGCTGTCTTGTGACCCCGCCCCTGCGCCTACAGTCATAACCTCCTGCTCCGAGTTCACCTGAAATGCATAAAGGAAATCATTTACGAGAAATTTGATTAGTAACAAGAACATAAGCATGCAAATTACTGTCCAGAAATTACCTTTCTTTTCTTTGTGGGATTCTTTCTTTTATTTGTCTTGCTCATACTCCTACTTTGGTTATCCTCCTCAACACAGATCAGACCATGAGTTGGGGATGTGACAGCTTCCACGAGATTCTTATTAGAAGTATTTACACTCAAACAATTTCCAACAGCATCTTCTAGAGCACGAAATGCAATACTGTAACTCTCTTGAGATAATGATCCTTCTTCACTCAATTTCATTGCCCGCTGGCATAAATCATTGTATCGTTGCACCCTAGTATGCATTTGATCAGTTTCTTCTCCCATTTGCCTGCTCTTTGCATCTTTTGTCCATCGTTTCAAAATATATTGAGGTGGAATAGCAGAAAGCCCACGAATTTGAAGTACAATCAATGCATGCCTGCATAGATAACCTTTATATTCGAATAATCGGCATACACAGAAAACTTCTTCCTTCATTTGATTCCACATAACAACAAAGTCCTGAGTTTTTTCAAGATCTTGAACTCTAAATATAATATTTGTCTCATTTTGACTTTCCTGTTTAGGATGACACGCAACTGCACCTACAACCTCAACTTGAAATCTCTTGAATACTGCATGAGTGTAAACTCCCGCGACACTCTTCTCAAATGGTGATGGAGATCTCAGTGCAGGTTGTTTGTTCCATGTATCAGAATCAGCTTTGGCTTCCTCTTCGTACCTATCTTGAAGAATACCTTCATACTGTTTCACAAACTCTTGCACAGAGGTCTTCTTATGCACAAATTTGTCAAAGAAGGAGTTTACACTCTCAGATCGCTGAACAGTTGACATTCCAGCTAAAAAGGTATCCTTCATGTAGGTTGGCACCCAGTGTACACGATCTTCATACAATGACTGCATCCATTCATCCTCTCTAAGTTCAAATCTATCAAGAAGTTTCCACCACCTTCTGCCAAACTCTTCTTCTGTCCATGACCTATAGATGCATTTTTCAAACTTTGCCATAAAGTTTCCATGCTGTTTAGTAACATGACTGAGATTTTCAGAAACCTTCCCTAATACATGCCACAAACAAAAGCAATGACGAGTTTCAGGAAAGGCCTCTGAAACAACTGCTTTAGTGGCCCTGTCTTGGTCAGTAATAATTACTTTCGGACCTTGTCCTCCCATTGCTTTCAACCAAGTCTGCATTAGCCATGAGAATGTTGCTGCACTTTCATCTGATATCAATGCACATCCAAGCAACATAAATTGATAGTGTTGGTTCGCACCAACAAATAAACCAAGAGGCATTTTATATTTGTTTCTAACATACGTAGTGTCAAAAGACACAACGTCACAGAAATTATTATAATCATGCCTACTTTTGGCATCAACCCAGAACAAATTCTTCAACCGTTGATCTTCACCCAGATCTATAGCATAGAAAAAGTTGGAATTCATATGCTGCATCTGCGAAAAAAAATCAAGCAAAATCTTCGCATCTCCTGCTTCTAGTGCCAAATTCCGACTTTTATCAAATGGATTTTTGGGGTCATTCTTCAGACCAACTACATTTTTATACTCAGCAAACTGTCTAGCCATTGCAGCATACATCTTTCTGGTTTGTTCACTCACAGCTTGTGCTGGCAAAAGTTCATGGTTATGTTCCTTCACAAAACTATGAATAACCCATTTTCCATCTGGCCTTCTCTTCACATGCATACTTGCTTTGCAGTCCGTTTTTGCACATGACCGTCTACCAGTTGCATTTTCTTGGTCTTGTTTGCTTTGTCGGGCACGAGGGCGGTTATAGGACTTATCATACTCTCGCTTAGTTCCGTATCTAGAACAAGCAAATTTTGCATCAATGAATTCTCTTGATGTTTTTGAACGGCGACTATTTTGAATTGCAGTATTGAATCCCATAGACCGAGCATACTCTTGATAGAAAGAATATGCTTCACCATGAGATTCAAATTCCATACCAGAAAGTGGCTCAAGATTTGTATCCTCTTTGAACATCACCATTTCTTCTGTGGGAGAATTCACACTGCCGCCATCTTCTGCACGCACCTCATCAACAACTACAATGTTTCCACTCTCTACCTCACCATTATGCAGTGACAGTTTCTCTTCACCATCTAACATGTTGTCAATCCCGTTATGTTCTTCCTCTTCCTTTGCTTGTTCACCCGAAGGTAGCCTAAGATCTATGTCCATGATGAAAATTTTGTTACTTTAGAAACTATGTTCCAAGGACACCTGAAAGTAGGAAAAGAAACATGTACGCATTATGTAAATTAGATGTTCCAACCTACAACAATGGAATTAGTAAGAATGAGAGTCACAATTAATTTAAGCAAGACTCCAGATGTGCAAATATTGCATAGGTGAAAAAAAAAAATTAAAAGTGAACCAAGCAATTGAAAAATAAAATACAGCCCTAAGAACTTCCAACTCTGGATTGTTTAATTTAAAAATAGCCCTGGCTGTAATCAAACTTCAGTCTAATTTGTGCCAATTCGAACATATTGGTAAAACGGTGTTCCATGCACTCATTGGCTATCACATCATTCTTTGCTCAACAAACCAAGTTTCTACTTTCTGAACGATAAAAGTATCATGATAAAAGCTTCTCACCAGCCCAATACCCATTTTTCCATCTCAATCATTTATGAAAAACAAATCACATATTGCTTTTTACATAAAGGCACCGTATTCATAAATATGACAACTACATCCTAATTTAAAAAGATAACATTAAAAGCAACATACAGAGCATGCACTACATCTAAAAACCCATTACAATCAACTAAAATTTAATCTTAAAAAGTGATAATAAAGAACAAAACAGCATAGTAATGTAGACTCCAAAACATATAAATATATATTTTATGGAAAAAGGTTAAAACATTATGAGTCTGCAATTAACTTGCCAAATTGACTCAAAGGAAGATCTAACATCACAAAAATTGTTAATTTGACACTATTTAAAATGGCTGAGCTTTTAAGCAGCAGAAAGTAGCGTTGCCTCCAAAAACGAAGGCAGAAGGAAGCATGGGAACCAAAAAAGCTGCCCAAGTAGGTCAAAAATATTCACATTATTTAGTGTTTGATCAACAACAAAATCTCCAATAAGTGGACTTGCAATTAATGCAAATTTTGTCAACAAATCTGCATAACTTTCCAAAACACATTTCTGTAAAATTGCAGTGTGTGAAAGGAGTTGATCACTTCAATACCAAGATGACCCCGGAAAAGGCAATAAAATCTTTGAAGCACACCAAGAGACCACAAACAGAAGCACTTTGTATTAGAAAAAAGAATAACTATTAGTTTTAGCATGCCACCGCCGATCATAAATATTTTCTAGGATCAAATTCTCAGATAGCTAATACCATTAGAATCAACTTCTACATGCATAGGAACGTCATCCTCAAACAAGCCAGCACTCTGGGCAAGATTTCTGCTACGGCAGTTACAAGCTGCCAAGGATCCCAATTACTTACTCAGACGATGAATGAACATTAAGCTCAGACAATGAAGTCGTGAAACTAGTAACAAAGTCCCCTTGAGTAATTACTCCATTCATTATCATATATTCCAATTCTAGGAACAACAAAATATGGGATGTTGTTTTTTTCGCTTCTTGCACTAAGTGACAACCTCTCTCGATTTCTTACCATCAACAGCATCAACTTACACTTTATATGTTTCAGACAATATGAGCATCAAGCAGATAATAGCCTAAATATCCATCAAATCACCAATTCTTTCTAGTAGAATCCAGAAATATTGAATAAAATATCAGCTGCACTTAATGTTACCTAATATGCAAGACCAATAGCAACTACTCGCTTTGTGCTGCCCTTGATAATCATAAAATAAAAGCAATTACTCCTATCCTAACACATGCAAGCATTGAGAAAGGTAACTCGTTATGTAGACTATTAGCACGCTGTGTGAAACAGAATGGACAAATTTCAGGGTCATTGTTTCAAAACATGCAACTCAACAACATATTTAAGCTTTCAACTAATAATAAGTGGATTAATTTAGTTCGTTTATTCTTATTTTCATCAGCAATACCAAATTCAAGTACATTCACACCTCAGCTCCAAACTTAATACTCCAAACAACTGGTCCAAACTTTATAAAGCCCTTCAATCACAGCTCAATTTGCTTAAGAACCTAAAATTTAACAAAAACAGTAATGATTCTACTGAGCCCAATGTTTGTCTATTTCCTCATACATTTCAAAATAAATTTAAAGCACAAGCACAATAGCAATCAAACTTAGCTGAGCTGAGCTGAGCTGTTTCAATCAATTAATTAGCTTTTCCAAGCTATATTGGCAATTACACCGAACATAATAACAACAAATAACACCCAGAAAGAATCTCACAAAATTTTGAAAAAAAAGAAAAATAAAGCTCGAGTTCTACGAATTATAAAAGGAAAATTACAAAAATTGAGAAGAATTCTGCAATGAAAGAGAGAAATAAAGTGCATGTTTTTCACCTCTAGCGCTTCGGCTTCGATCTGTCTGGGAGAGCAAAACAAAGAAATTTCTCACGCGAGGGGATAGAGCGAGTGGCGATTGCTTTTTTGCCCCCAAATTTTTCGCTCTGTTTTAGGGTTTCGTATCCCCCATTGTCCCAATCTGACTCTCGTTTCCTCTTTTTGTTTCCTCACTCGCCTCACACACGCCTCGCGCGTGCTGATTACCGTCGGTGGCAGTTTGGTAATTTGAATTGAACGTGCATGATATGGGTGGGGGAACCCGAGAGTCGAGAGATGTCAGATGAGGATGCGGCAGCAGGCAGCAACGTTGAACAGTCCTTGGCGCGTGTGACTCGTGTTAAAAGGCCTTGCTGGCATCCACATTGGAACAGTTAAAAGGGCTCGCAACTTCTATTTTAATTTTTTAACGCTAATATGGCTTCACACGCGGCTGCTGTTAATTGAATGAACACACGCTTCTGGGTGATTAATTTGACAATCTATGTCGGCATTCATTTATTTAATTCGATTTCATTGGATTCTATACGAATTAAATGAGTTTAAATTTAAAAAAGTTAATTTATTTAACAAATAAATAAATTTAATTCGATTTGATAATTAATAAATAGAATTTAAATTTAAAGATATTGATTCATTTATTCGTTTAATAAATGAATAAATCATAAACGAATTGAATACAATCTATTCGTTTATTATTCATATAATTAAATTATTTATTTATTCATTAATATATATGAAAATTTTTTAAAATTTCAAGGTTAATATAGTAATTATAAATGATAATAAATTTGTATTTTGTAGAATGTTAAATTAGTGGTTTTCTTATATTTTATTTTACTTAATTTTTTTTATTAATTATTTTTTTGTAAATGAATTAATATTTAATTCAATTCACTATAAATTTATTATAGGATAAATGAATAGTAAACGAATCCATATTTTATTTGATTCATTTATTAATTCTGCTAAACGAATTAAACGAATCAAACCGAATATTCATTTAATAAATAAATCGAATTCAAATCAGTAGAATTTTAATTCAATTCGTTTATGATTCGATTCGAATAGGATTCGTTTAATTATTTTGCCACACCTAATTAAAAGTAGTTATGAGAATGTATGTCTTTGAGATAAGAGGCTTATTTTAATTTAATTGTAACTGTTCTATTGGATTCTTTTCATTTAATTGTAACTGTTCTATTGGCTTCTTTAAGTCGATAAATGATGCCCAAAAAAAAAAAAGAAGAAATAGAAGCATAAAGGTTAAACCGACACCTTTACAAATTAACATACCGTCGCAACACGTTTATTTCCATACGAACATGAAATTGACAAATCGTTCAGCCTTTGCCTCACATCATCGACGTAGAATTTAGATACTTGTATAGATTTAATAGAAGAAGTGTACGCTTTGAGTTTTTATAGAATTCTTTCTTGAGTTGTTATGAGAATTATGCTTTAGGATGTCTAGGTATCTAACCCATAAACTAATTTATTGGGTGTTTGTTATTTATAAGCATAAGTAACTGTCTCTTTGTTTATTAATTAAATAATGTGAGAACAATTTAATAATTTTCTCTCTTTGGATGAAACTACCATTAAACTTTGATTCTTTTATCCAACACACTTGAATTATTTCAATACCACATTTCAACTATTAAAATTTAGCTCTTGTATCACTTAGTTGAGAGATGAGCTTATGATCAAGGACGAATTTATTTGTTAATATCAAGGGCAATTGACCTTGCTGGAAAAAAAAACGTTGCTAAAATTTCATGTTAATTTTTGGGATAATTATTTTGAAGTGGGAGTATTTTTTTTAAAATAAAATTTAATAATGAACTAATTTTATCATGATACCCACCAGATTCCTCTTTACTGTCATTTTAAAAAATAAATTAATTATTAAAATTAAACACTCAATTCTATTTTCTTTTGAACTTTTTTTTCTTAATTTTCATTAGCTTTGTAATTGGTAAAATTAATTTCTATATTCATCAACTTTTGTGGTAGATAAAAATTTATTGACGTTCATTTTTAAATGGTGAGTTAGTTTTGGTCCTCTTAGTTAATGATGTCAATTACCTGTATTTAAAATAATATATCTGAATGAATTAACAATAATTTATAAAATTGAGAAGAGAAAGCGAATAAAGGATTAATTAATTAATTTTTTTCAAAATTTATTTATATATTAAAATTTTCAGTTAAAAAGAGGGTGTAAAGAGTAAACTAGTGATTCAAAATGTCTTACTCTTAATTTTATAAATTATATTTTTGTAGTAGGGACAAATTAATATTAAAACATTAACAAAATGATTTTCGTATGTCTCAAATCTTACACAAGGCTCTCCACCCTCAATTGAAAAAATAGAGCCCCATCTGCTGTTACTTCTCACCGTTAATCAACACAGCCCTCTTCTACTCAATTAAAATTGATCTTCTTTCATTGTCTTATTTCATCAACTAGAATGCATAATTACAAGTTTAAAGATTAGGGGTAAATTATTTGCTATATGAAGGTAAATTATTTGCTATATTAAGATAATCTATTTCCACTAAATTTGAAAAAATATCTATTCTCACTTATATTTATATGAGGGGAAGAAATATTTGAGTTCTTATAAAGATTCAAAGTGTATAAACCTACAGTTGGCCCAAAATTAGTCTCTCATAATCCCACAATTATTTGATAACTGACAATTGAATCTTTAAAAAAATAAATAAATTTCAGATCATGTAAGTTACATATAGCAAGACCCTCGATTTTGATATGAGATTACGAAACTTAAAATATTATTAATTAAATGAAATCAGTGCAACCTAACATTCTAACTTCACTATTCAACCGCATCTTGTGGGCCCATTGGGCCCAATCTAACAGCTGGGGACCAAGCTGAAAAAAGTAAAAGTGACAAAGTAATTGTGGTGGGGACATAATAAAGCCACATCCCGTTTTGGACCAAAACAAAACAGATTCCAAATATTTTCTTTCGAAGGAAAAAAAGGAAACATTAAAGTTATTAAAAAAAAATTACCAAATGCACAAAACGCAATTAAACACAAACACAGGCAACACTAACAAATTTGATAAAAATGTGTGTTGCCATTTATTATTAACAATAAATAAATAAAAAAATATCGTCAACGTCTTTCTTTTGTTCTGTCATTCGTGTTTTACTTCCAACACTCTCCGCTTGGTTTTTGTTTCTTTCTTTGGACTACTACTTTCCTGCTTTCGTCAAACCTCTGCATCGGGGTATTTATTTTATTTTTTATATTTTTTTTAAATGCTGGACAAGTAAGACTATCAGCTACTCATTTCATTATTGACATTTATCTCTTTTTTTTTTTTAATATTTATTATATATATATTTTTATCATTTTTGTTATTGTGCTTTACAGGGGAACTGCCGAACTGGGAAATGGGAACTTCAAATTACTGAGTCTCTTTCTGTCTATCTCTTCTAGGTTCTCTGTGTGTGTTAGGGTTTTTGTGGGTTTTAAGGTCGGAGAATTTTGACAGTTATGGTGAGAAAACATGGATGGCAACTACCTGCACACACGTTTCAGGTATTTTACACTATAATTTCACTCTCTTTTATGAGTTTTTTTTTTCACTTAAATGTTGACTTCTTTTTGTATTTAAGTCAATGGTTGCCTAATCTAGGATTCTCTTCGAAGTGGTTTACGTGTGGGTTCATTTCTAAGGGATATTGCTTTGTGCTCGATTGTGTGTTAAGTTTTCTTGTTGTTTGGTTTTGGAGTTGAGTTTTAGTTTTTTGTTTATATTTTGCTTGGTTACAAATTTCACCAAGTTGTAATTCAGATATGTTTTGGATTGAGGGTTGTTCACTTGTTTGCGGCTTCTATGTTGTAATTCAGCATTCGCTATGGAATCACTGACCATTAAATATAAATGGTTATTTACCCAATGTTTTTGCCGTTACGCCTTCAAAATTATATAGAAGTACGAACAGTTACAAACTTACCCCAAGTCTTATTATTTTTTAACATTCAAGAAAACTAAATCCTTCAATTAAGGTTTTCTATTCTGCAGGCTGCATTTGTACTTGTTCCATGAGTAGTGTTGGATATGTGTTATGGTTGCAATGCTGCTCATGTCCTCTGTGCGATAAGTCATTGCTATAATCTTAATGTTAGGATTTAGGGTATTACTTGTTTCTTGGTTTCTGTAATTCTACCATCAGTACTGAATTGAAATGTTTAACTTGTTCACTGTTTGCTTACTGAGGGAAAGAAATGAACAATTCTGAATTTTATATATTGAGATTTAGAGGTTACTGCCGTTGGAGCTTGTGAGAGGAATTCTCTGTGTTGTTGAACTAGACTATTGTTGTAATGGAGGAGTTAGTATCCATGATAAGGATTAAGGATTAACATGCTGTATGTTTGTATGACACTCAGAGGCCCTAGTATTAAAAACAGAGAAATAGCAGCAGTATCTATCAATGTGGCATTTGATGATTTTTTTCAAACTTTATATTCTGGTGATGCCATTTGTTTGTGCTGACATTGCTTTCTTTTGATATTACATCGTAGGTTGTTGCAATTACTGTATTTTGCTTGTTAGTAGTCGCATTCTATGCTTTCTTCGCTCCTTTCCTTGGAGGCCACATCTGGGAATATGCTTTGTTTGCTACTTATTCGCCAGTGGTATGTGAGTTCTCTTTAAATTACTATTTTAACATGTTCAAAATTATTTTTGTATACTTGTGAAATGGCATAAAAGTTGCACCTGTCCCAAGTTTCAAACCCAGAGCAACACTGGGGGGTTTCTGGATTATGAAACAGAAAAATCAAAATGATCCATGTCTACTGTGTAAACTTAAAATGAGGATTGGTTGTTGGGATTGTTCCTTCTATGTATGACAACAAGGTTCTATTCTTATTAAGGCATCCTCTCTCTCTCTCTCTCTCTCTCTCTCTCTCTCTCTCATTCTTGCATGAGAAAAAGGCTGGCAGTCTAACCTGGATAAACTGTTCCTAATGGAAACTCATGGTTCACCCAGTATGGTTGCAGTCCTTGGTAAAGGAACAAATTGAGAACCAGCTGGGCGCGTATGGGTTTGACAACTATGGTCTATGATAGTGCTTAATCAGCTTATACATTTTACACGACTTTTGTAGATGAATGGTGGATGATGATCATCAAATGTGAAACTGTCTTGTGTTTGAAGCACAAAATACACAAATAAAGTTGATCAATGTGAAAATATAATTTTTTTGTTTCTGCCAAAACGAAGAAAAATGGATTTATTTCAGGAGCTTTTTCAGTAGCATGATCATAGACTTATGTTTTCTTTTCTGCACAAAGAAACTGGGCCTTCATTTATTATTCCCTGTATTGTTGCTGTGGCATTGCAGGCACTCCTTGTATTCATTCTTTATGTCAGGTGTACAGCAATTAACCCTGCAGATCCTGGCATAATGTCTAAATTTGATGGAAAAGGGACTGAAAAAACTAAGAGAAATCCTAGGTTACCAGGGGTGGACATGGATAGAGCGTTTAATGAATTTGGCAATGTGCCACATACTTCCCCATCATCGGTTTCCCGAAGTTCCCAAGCAGCAGCTAACTCTAGTAAGAAAGGCTCAGTAGGGAATATTGGCGGTGTAGATATACCAGGAGAACCAGCAACCAGAAAATCCTCTAATAACAATGGAAGAATCTTCTGTGCATTATTTGTTCATGAAGATTGCCGTAAAGAGGAAGCGACAGCTGAGCAACAGGGCACTGGCGATGATGCATTGTTCTGCACACTATGCAATGCTGAGGTGTAACATTATTTTCTTTACTTCAGTTGAAATCATAGCATGACTAGTAATTAAATTCCCTCTCCACCCATGTGAGCAGGTTCGGTCAGACCTTTCTTATTAACACGAGATTTTTCCAACGGAACTAGCTACACCAACATAACTTTATAAAAAAATATATTAGTGTAGTAGGACCATATAGTGCTTATCTTCTATAATGCTAGACAGAGATTAATAGTCAGAACCTTACTGATTCATTTGATTGATGTTTCCACTAGATTCTTAGCCCTTGAATATTTTATTGGACTTGCGCTACTTTTGCCATTTATACAAACTGTGAAACACTTCTTGTCTTGGAATTCTTGATCTCTAGTTGAGGGATATCTCATGTTGATTTGGAATTCTTAAGTAACCATGAAAGCCTTCCTGACTGCAGGTTCGCAGGTTCAGCAAACATTGCCGAAGTTGTGATAAATGTGTGGATGGTTTTGATCATCACTGCCGGGTATATCTTCATGTTGTTCAAAGTGCTCTTTACAGGCACTTATTTTCAGTTATCTCAATTTGTTTTGGATTAAGCATCAGCTAGTGGTTTCTTCCTCGCTTTTTCTTTTTCTTTCTTAAAATTGAATCTTGACATCAAAATACTTTATGGCTGCAGTGGCTTAACAATTGTGTGGGACACAAAAATTATGTGACTTTTATCTCACTTATGGCCATCAGTCTTGTTTGGGTATGTGCAGTCTAATATTTTATCATTTGACTAGATTTCACTTCACAATACTAATCATCTTTCTATATCTCTGTGCTTCAGCTTGTTATTGAAGCAGGTGTTGGCATTGCTGTCCTTGTGCGGTGCTTTGTTAATAAGAAAAGCATGGAGACTGAAATTATTGATAGACTTGGAGATGGTTTCTCTCGTGCTCCATTTGCAACTGTTGTGGTACATATTGTGTCAGACAAGCCTGATGATTAATTACATTTCCTTGTGTAAATACTATGCTAATGCTGAATAAATTGTGCAGGCTGTTTGTACTGCGGTTTCTATGCTTGCTTGTATACCTCTGGGTGAACTCTTCTTTTTCCACATGATACTCATCAGAAAGGTCAGTGATAAAGAAACTTCATACTGCTATCATTTCCCTTGTGCTCTGTTTGGTCAATTGGGAAATGGATGAGTTGTTTGGAATTTTATGAAAATATCTGACTGAATTTGGGTCATTAATCTTCTTCCATTTGGTGACTAATTGGAGTTTTGGAAAGGAAAAATAATGAGGTGACTAATAGATTATAGAGAGACAATGGACAATTTCTGTGGTAATCTAAAATTTTCAATTTGATTTTATTTTTATATTGGATTTAGGGTATCACAACCTATGAGTATGTTGTGGCAATGAGAGCAATGAGTGAGGTGCCTGCTGGAGCATCTGTGGATGAGGAACTGCCAAATGTGCTATACTCTCCATCGGGATCTGCGACAACTGGTTTGAGTGGTGGAAGTTCTCTGGGCCTGCAGTATAAGGGGGGTTGGTGTACCCCTCCTAGGGTATTTGTCGATTATCAGGTATTACACACCGTCTGGTCCCGTAACCTGTAACTTTATACTTTGAAGCAAACTTTTCGAATGTGATTGAATGGTATTAACACTTTTGTTTTGAACTTGGTGTTCATTAGGATGAAGTTGTGCCCCACTTAGAGCCTGGAATGGTTCCATCGACTGTTGATCCAGATGCTGCTGGAGTTGCAGAAAGAGGGCAAAAGTTACCCAAAAGACCTGTTCGTATTAGTGCTTGGAAGCTTGCAAAATTAGATTCCGGTGAGGCCATGAGGGCTGCAGCCAAGGCCAGGGCATCATCGTCTGTTTTACGGCCTGTTGATAATCGGCGTCCCGATTCAGAATTCAGCTCCAGTGGCAATATGAGTGTCCGAAGCAGTGTTAGCACAGATAATGGGGCAAATAAAGAGAACAAGAATGAGATGAGATTGTCACCTGTGAGAAATTCATGTGCTCCCAGTCAAGGTAGCCGGGATGAATATGAAACTGGGACTCAAAGTATGAGCAGCTTCAGCAGTCCAAGCCACATCCATGAGTCAGTCACTCTTAGTCCTCTGCCGCAAGCTCATCCTTTGAATCGTATTAGTGCAGCCACCTCAGTTCCTGGCATTCCTGATCGTCCAGTAACTTCAAAGGCACCATTTCCTAGCACCACCAACCACTCAGTTACCCACACTTCATTTGGATTTGATGAAAAGATAATGCAAAAGGGAGGTGTGACTGATCCATTGCTCCTGTCAGCTCCTGCTGCTTCGCTTCTTAGAGATGTCAAAAGGACTTCTGTTGTTTGGGACCAAGAAGCTGGGAGGTATGTATCGGTTCCAATATCAGCATCAGAAGCTCGAAACAGATCATCCTTGCAAATAGGATTGCCATCTTCCAGTGCACAAGTTAGCAGTCAGAGTAGAAGGCCAGTTATTCCATCACACGAGTCTTCTTCTTCAGCACCAAGGGCTCCAATGCAGCAAGCGGAAAAGCTGATGTACACAGGAGACTCTATTTTCTTTGGTGGTCCACTTTTGAGTGTCCCGGTGAGGGATAATTTAAGAAATGACAGGACTTTTAACCAGGAGAGGACAGCACTCAACATGTCTCGAGAATCCAGATTCAAAAGGGATTCAGCCTCGAGCCAGCTTCCTGTATTCACTCCAGGGGGTTCTTCTGATCACAATCCTACATCTGGGTCTGGTCTGTAGGCCTAAAACTCAACTTGAAACTTCTAGCATGTGTATAAATTTTTCCTGAAATCGTCTGGGCTGATTAGTTAACAGGAAGTGCAAGATGAAGAAATCTTCTATCGAGCTGCTTGACCCCTGGAACCATTCAGTACTAATCCAGTCTTAAACTGTTGCTAATACAATAGTGTTGCAAGGTTCAAGCAGTTCAATGTTCTTCGTGGGATGACATTTCGGCTTTAGAAGTTTGTAAATGAGATTCTTTTTAATCTTCAGGTAAAACTGAGCTTCATGGGTAGCAGCTGTTTTCCAGATGATTCATAATGCAAGTCTCTTGTTCCACTGTTCTAAATGGGTAGCTTTTACTTTTCTCTGTTAACATTGAATGGTTTTGTTTCCAGATCATCGGTTTTCAAATTACAAAAAGAAAAAATAAAAATTTGTTTTTATGAAAGTGCATTCTGGGGGAAAAAAAAAAGATAGTCTCAACAAGATTCATTTCATTAGAGATATATTTTCATCGACAGTTTTTCTGTATTTTCTTTAAATAATATTATCTTATCCTTTGGTCGAATGACCAGTTTACATACATGAAATTGCAGTCCTTTTTCACTGTGTGTGTGGTTTAAGTAATCAATTTGTTTCTTCAAATAAAGATAAAAAAGAAGTGTTCAATTTGTTATCGTCCTTGCTCGTCAACACCGTGATCGTTTTGATTAAGCATGTACGGTTGGGATTAGCAATTACATTAATTAATTTTGTGATCACCATAAACTAACCAAAAAGTTTATGTATCTCATTCAGTGTAAAAGCAAATAAATTTGATTAATTTGTGTGATTTATGAGTAATTTTCTGAATTTATAATTTGTATTTTTAGGGTTGACTTTTCTTTTCTTATCCCTATGTGAGGATTGATGCTTATAGAAGATGAGTTGTACATTCTTTTTTGTTTTTCTGTCCTTTTCAACATGTCTGAAGAATAAATTTTGCAATCTACATATACAAAATTCTTGATGAGACATAATTTTTCCAAAAATTTAACGAAACAAATGCGCAATTTAAAATATAAATTACAATAATAAATTGCAGCCATAGTTTTGTCCCTCAATTAATAAGGTCATTATTAACTCTTATGTATCCACGGGCGTTATGTTGCATGTCGCTAAGAGTGCGTTTGGTGTTGTTTTTGTTTTCAAGAATGAAGAAGCCTAAAATTTGTTTGGTTTACTTATTTTTAAATAGTATTTAATTCTAATAGAAATTGATTTGTTCTTATTTTTTAATTTTGTAGAATTAAAGTGGAGAACAAAAAATTGGTGTTTTTGAATCTTCATTCTTCAAATGGGTCTCACAATCCTACTTGCATAATAAGGAAAACAAAAAACCTATCACTCATCATGTGGATTAATAACCAATATTTACTTTATAATACAATTTTATTATTTTTTAATCATTTTAATTTTTTTTCTTTTTGCTATAATTTAATGCATTATTTTTGCAATTTTCAAAGAACTTTTATATTCTCTGAAAAATTTTTATTTCGTCTCATTTTTATAAAATAAAGAATTTACAATAAAGATAAAATATATAACGCTTAAAAAAATTATTTTATTAAAATTTTTTTGTTATAATACTTATTTCACTCTCATTGAATGTCTTCACTTTTCTAAATTTTAACTTTTTTATTTTTAAAATATTATTTTAGAAACAATCAACCAAATGCACTTTTTATTTTCGTTAGAAACTGATTATTTCTAATTTATAAAACAAAAATAAAAACACTTGTGAAAGACAATACCAATGCACCCTTACTTTGTATCTAGTTTCAAAAAAAAAAAAAAAAACCAGAAAAAAAACTTTGATTTTGTCATCTCTTAACCTGAAGATAGTGGTGGGACCAATATGTAGTGTAGTTAAAGCGGTAACTGACACTCCAATCGAAGTGCGGTTAACCTGAAATACTGTAGTCAAATTTAATTTAATTAAATCCTTTTTTAAACCAAATAATGATTCATCAAATTTAATTAAATCCTTTTTTAGACCATATAATGATTCATAAAGGAGTCGTCTCAGACTCTCACTCTTTCAGCCATTGCTTGTGTCTGAGCAATAAGAACAGTTCCCAAAAATTAAAAAGGCCTCGGCTTTTGTTACATGTTAAAAGCAAAAATGGTGACCAGGAAGCTCCTTCAATCATCCCTCAAATCCCAGGTTTCACTTTCATTGCCAAGATTGAATTTTATCACTTACCACCATGTCTTTTTTTTTTTAATGAATATTATGCTATTTTACATCTTTTGATCTTCACTTGGAGCTACTTGTTTGCAAAACTATAAACAAATTCTATGACCCATTTGGCCTATGTTTTCAGTTTTAGACTGCTTCTCGGTTTCCCAGAAATTCTTCTGGGAACTTTTCAAATCCAGATTTTTTTTCCTTTTTGGGTTACTAATGTTGTTTTGTTACCATATACTGTTTCTTAATTTACTAAATATGGTTGATCAGTTTTCCAACTTTTCCCCCCCTTAATCTTTTGTCATTCTAAAAAGTTCACTTTTCCCATCTCATTCTAAAAGTGAAGAGAATAAGTTCAGTTTTCCCATGTCGTTTTAAAAAGTGAAGAGAATCTTCACCTTTTGTCATATATATTATAAATATTATCCATGAAAATGAATTTTTGCATATATAACATATAAAACTTATTGGAGCAGTACAAGATATTCATCTGTTAATTTTTCAATCGTAATAGTCTTTTTCTTTTTCCTTGGTTTACAGATTGGTTCATTTACAAAGCATGTTTCTGCTTCCAAAAGTTTGTCAGAGAACTTGTATCGAATCCCTTTGCTTGCCAGGTTGTATGGTACAGATGCATCTTTGCAGAAGGAAGAGTCAACCACTAATGGGTACGTGGTGCTTCTCTGTGTGTGCCTCTGCCATTGTGCGTGTTTTTTTGGCAGAAGAATTGCATGATTATAATTTATGATATAAAGCTCAGTATAGCAATAAAGCAATATCTAGGTGAGTCCAATCTGTATGTAGTACTATGTAGATTTATATATGCATGCATAAGAGTGAATTTGAGTACATATTTGGTTGCTGAAATATCTTCATTATCTCAGGTTTAAGGGGCATGATATGCTGGCACCTTTCACAGCTGGGTGGCAGAGTACTGATGTGCATCCACTGGTTATAGAAAAGTCTGAGGTATACTTCGTAGTCACCTGTTATTTAAATTGTGCAATAGTATTTTGTGACCAAAGTCTATTCTCGTATTCTATTGCTTTTATGCTCCTCAATTATGTGATTAACTCCAACTACATCAATGATCTAGGGTAGTTATGTTTATGACGTCAATGGGAAGAAGTATCTTGATGCTCTCGCTGGCCTATGGTGCACAGCCCTAGGTATTTTCTAACATGTCTTGCATTACAATCTAGACCTTCCTCTATCTCCTCTACCACCAGTACCAACCACTTTTTTCTGCATCACATAATATCTTCACACTCTTGTTGAATGTGTATCAATCTGCTTGAATCAGTTGGACTGGCTTCACGGGAAGTACTGGATTAGATTCAATGCTTAAATCTAGTTCCTTTCTTGTTATGCTTAGACTGTACCATTACTAATTTCTTTTATTGAGTACTAGAATTAGCCCCATAGAGCAAGATTCTATAAGCTGAAACTCCTTATATTTATGATATTCAAGAGAACCAATTTACTCTCATCTAATGTGGTAAAATTATATATTTAACATCAGAGATATGAATATAATATATGGACACATCTATACCTAAACTCTAGTATGTGTTTGATTATTGCGAAAGAGCATTACTTCAACTAACTATTCAATATTGAGTATTTACAGGGGGGAATGAACCTCGCCTTGTGGCTGCTGCTACTGCACAATTGAATACCCTTCCATTTTACCACTCCTTCTGGAATCGTACCACAAAACCTTCTCTGGTATGCACAGATTCGATTTTGTTATAAGCAAATACTGGGATTAAATCTTTTGCATTGCTGCTTTCTTTGTATCATTCTCTCATTTTCTCGTTTTCTACCCACCAAATACAGCAGCTGATGCTGTTTCTCTTGCTTCAATATATTCTGAAGGCATCTGTCCTGTTACTTTCTGCTGGCAACTTAATTAACTTTGATCTCACAGGATCTTGCAAAGGAGCTTTTAGAAATGTTTACCGCAAGTAAAATGGCCAAGGTTTTCTTTACTAATAGTGGGTCAGAAGCCAACGACACTCAGGTTCACTTACTATGCACTAAGTGTTCCCTCTCTCAGTTTCTTTTTTCATGCAGACGCTTTAAAGATTATGATGATATAGAATTTGTCAACAGTGATGGACTATGATTAAGATCAATAAGTGAAGAGAGTAAAGGTCACCTGTCACTCTCTTCAGTATTATCATGTCCTCAACACCAACCAATAAAATGACGTTGGAGTTGACAATGTTGATGTTTTACCTTCTTGTCTTGAATTATATTGTAGGTCAAGCTGGTTTGGTATTACAATAATGCTCTTGGAAGACCAAACAAGAAGAAATTTATCGCACGACAAAAATCGTAAATTTGACCACTAATTTGATGTGATTTACAATAATTTCATATTATTCCTAAATAATTATTTGCTATTGTTGACATTTTCTCAGGTATCATGGTTCAACTTTGATTGCAGCTAGTCTTTCTGGGTAGGGAAAGTTAAACAAGTGAAAATTGTGATGCCTAATTACCTATCATATAAAGCCTTTCAATCCTTTAACAAGTGATTTATCATTGCAGTCTTCCAGCTTTGCACCAAAAATTTGATCTGCCAGCTCCATTCGTCTTGCACACTGACTGCCCTCATTATTGGCGCTATGCTCATCCAGGTTTTTGCTCACTCTTGTTGAGATATTTTCAATGACTTTTTATGATTTTACAAAATATACGCGTGTTAATTTCTTGTTTCAGGTGAGACGGAGGAGGAGTTTTCAACCAGATTAGCCAACAATTTAGAGGATCTCATTCTCAAAGAGGGACCGGAGACGGTAATTTAGTTAGCATGTAGCTTGCTTGTGAAAATAATTTTAACATTTGAAAGGTTGCTCAGTTTGTAACTTGCACGGTTGTTTATTTCAGATTGCTGCATTTATTGCTGAGCCTGTCATGGGGGCAGGAGGTGTGATACTTCCGCCTGCTACTTATTTTGATAAGGTGAGATAGTAATTTGCTAACAACCATGTACAAGCCTGCATTTGATATTATAAAGATGTCCTGACTAGAGAATCATGCATTGAAAGTTCAGCACCAATTTGATTATGAAATATGTTGGTTAACAAATGTACAAGTTGAGCAATGAATTTCCGTCTTTCCATAAAAATTTTTTTTCATACAATATGACATGACTTTTGCATTTTGACCTTTTTTTGGGCGAAGGAGAAGAGGTATGCAGTGTAGGACAAATATCTACCCTCTACCACTCTCATTTTTATAATTATAGAATTTCAAATTTGATGCAGGTTCAAGCTGTTGTAAAAAAATATGACATCCTTTTTATAGCAGATGAGGTACCTCCTGGTCAATCTAATGTTACTAATGATATTATGTTAGGATCAACCTTTTATTAATATTTTTTTAAGTAAAGACTCACTTTATTCAGTTTTGTATATTTTAGGTAATTTGTGCATTTGGAAGACTTGGCACAATGTTTGGTTGTGACAAATACAACATTAAACCAGATCTTGTGTCCTTGGCAAAGGTAAAATTGGATAGTTTTCAAATACTAGTGCTATCTCATATCCCGAGCCAGTTTTCATCTGTGGGACTGTCCTCATATTATGTTTTATAGGCCCTTTCTTCAGCATATATGCCCATTGGAGCTATTCTTGCGAGTCCTGAAGTTTCAGAAGTCATTCACTCGCAAAGCAACAAACTTGGTATGATAGTCATGCTCATTAAAAAAAAGTGTCAGAGTTAATTATCATTGAATGATCCATCAAATTTCTTGTTTTTCAGGTATTTTCTCTCATGGATTTACTTATTCTGGGCATCCTGTTTCCTGTGCTGTTGCCATTGAAGCGCTTAAGATTTACAAGTATGTTTAGTATGTTTTTTCCTGATCATCTGTAGAAAATTAAAAAAGTAGGTTAACTTGATGAGGATCATCTGATTACACTTCTTATAGTTACGAACTAGATGGGAAAAAAATAATTAATGGACTAATATTGTCACGACTCTTGATATAAATTATCCAGATCCACTTGTATTACATATAGAAATGAGTGAAATTTCTCTTACATCTTTGCAGGGAAAGAAATATTGTTGAGCAAGTAAATAAGATAGCGCCAAAGTTTCAAGACGGTATAAAAGCCTTTTCTGATAGTCCCATCATTGGAGAGGTGTTATTTCATTCACTTGAATTGATTTTGGTTGACAAGAATTCATAATATGAGATATTTATTTCTGTTGTACCGATCTGATTCTGCAGATTCGGGGAACAGGTTTGATTCTTGGTACAGAGTTTGCAGACAACAAGTCTCCAAATGAACCCTTTCCTCCTGAATGGGGCAAGTTCCACACTTTTTTATCGTATAGTCTCCAAATGAAGCACACCATGAATGCGCATGCATATACGAATAACACACACTCCCCACAAACACACCACGCATGCATGGACAACTGCACATCAAGCTGTCTGTGTGCATTTGTCTTCTGGATTTGGCGTCTTATTTTAGTTGTTAATAGTATTTGATCATTGGGATTACAGGGATAGGTGCATATTTTGGAGCACAATGCGAAAAGCATGGAATGTTAGTACGTGTTGCTGGTGACAACATTTTGATGTCTCCTCCATTTATAATGTCCCCTGCAGAGATTGATGAGGTAGGTTTTAACAAATTTTTAATTCACCTTCTCTTTGCCTTTCCCATAGGTAAATGATGATTGATGGCAATTTATGTTTGAAACTACTATGATTTTTCAGTTAATAAGCAAATATGGGAAGGCACTGAAGGCAACCGAGGAGAGGGTGAAGGAACTCAAGTCCCAGCAGTAAATCGTAATGGCTGATATTGATGAAAAAAACTGTAAGACTTTATGTAAAGCAAATATTTTTTCCTCTTTTGTGACGTTTGAACTTTCCGATACTTCAATAAAGCATTTGCCTACCATGATTGCAGTAGTCTATTTCTATTTATATTCTCTCTATCTCGTTTATTTTTTTTTTCCTCTATTGAAATGATTTTCCATAAGACTACCTAGATATTATTGCATAGCTCAAATATCCGAACTTCAGAACTGGGTGCTCCTCTGTCTCCTTATTTGGTGTTGATGTTGCTGAGCTGATTGATTAAGAGCGAGCAACGTTTGCATGGAAAAATTACAGTTTTCATATCAATTCTTGCCATTACTGGGAAAAATTTAAAATGCTGCGACTGTGAGCAAGAAAAAGACTTGCGCAGTATCAAATTTTGGGGTATGTGTGTTATTATGGTGTCGCGGCTCTTAGACCGCTGCTACTTTGAATTAAAAAAAAAAAAAAATTGTATGGCGGGTTTGTAGTAAACATTAGCCGTCAAGTAAAAGTATATTTTCGAAACAGTCTTAAAAACTAAACAAAAGCATGTCACAACTCACAAGGGTACCATTGAGAGAGCCAAACCATTGTCTAATAATAGGGGCATTGGTGATTGTTTTTGTATACCTGGGATGTTAATGTCATGTTGAGCCGTAATGGAATGAATTGTCTTTTGAAATATCAACTCAAGTTTCATAAAACGCTGTTAGACTTTATTCCAATGGTTAGAACTTCAATATTACAATTGCGAGGTCACAAGTTCAAACTCCCATAATATATTATGGAGATTTAATTTTTTTTCTTTGATTTGAGTAAAATCAGTCTTTTTTCTTTTGAAATGTAAATGAAGTAGACCTTCTTCGAATATTAAAAAAGATTAAAAATTTAGACTATACTATATAAAAATAGTAAATTAGTCTCAGTAATTTAATTATAAATATTAATTATAATTTGAGTAAGGCATCCTTCTAATATTTCAATATTCGAGAGAATTAAAAATTTAGGTTATGTTATAAATTAATCTCAATAATTATTTAATTATAAATATCAATTACAATTTGATGAATAGTCTCATGTAATTCAAATAAAAAAAACTCAAGTTTCATAAAAAAATATATATATATGTCACTTGCAAAGAAAAACAAAAGCAACAGCATTTGAATGCCACATGTAATTCAAATAAAAAAAACTCAAGTTTCATAAAAAAATATATATATATGTCACTTACAAAGAAAAGCAAAAGCAACAGCATTTGAATGCCAATGAAGTTTAAAACATGCATCAAATGAAAGTGAACAATAGCTTCTAGTGAATCAACTTTTAGCTTGTTTATCAGCTTTCCTTCTTGACCTCCTTTCTCTAGAGCTTAAAGATTTCTTGAATCCTCCATTTCCATCTCCCGACTCATCATCTAAATCTCTGAAAGATTTCTACACATACAAACCCACAGTAAAATAATAGTTCAAAGTAATTAATAAAACAAATAATTAAAGTAAAGTAAAATAAATAAATAAAATATAGTTTTACCTCTCTAAGCTCAGCAAAGCTTACAGCATAGAAGGTAACAGCAGCAGCAGCAACAATACCCAGAACTGGAAGCCCTATTTGCGTCATTCCATCCATTTCTTTTCCTTTTTCTTCTTCTCTCTGAGCTCAGCAAAGCTTACAGCATAGAAGGCAACAGCAGCAGCCGCAGCAATTCCCAGAACTGGAAGCCCTATTTTCAGAAAACTAATACTTTCTTCTCTATGATCGTTGTGTGTGTCAGCTTAGCTTATATACATTTCACTCAAAACGGATAACGAGTGTAATGGTAATAATTCCAATTTTCAGCCCTATAATCGTCAAAATATCGCCTCTTAGTCTCTGTTGGGCCTATACCTTTGGATGGAATCCAGCTCAATTACTTTTGTGGGCCGTAGCCCTCTCACTTATCCAGCCCATTGAAGTTGTTACAAACTTAAAGTAAATCCGAACAAGGTAAGCACGAGCAAGTTTGAAGCTTTAGTTGAACCGGTTGACCTAAAAACTGTAGGTATTAGGTAGAGGCAAATGTTGCTCTATTTTATTATTTGTAGACCTTTTTTGGTTAGTTTTTGAATTTTTTTAAAAAGTCTTTTCTAAATGAATTCTCTCTCTCTCTATATATATATATATATATTTTTTTTTTTTCTAAAGGATAAATACTGTAATTTTAGAATTAAGGAAATCATTTAAAAAGAATAACTTGTAAACTAATTTTATAGATTAGCCAATTGATTGGGCACGCAAGTGGAATTAGCACACGGTTGACCGTTTTGAGTAGGTGCTTCGAATTTAGTTGAGTCTTAAACTGATAGTCAAATGTTGTTCTGGGTGGCCATGATTTTTCAGTAATATATAGTCAATTCATAATTTCTTTCGCAAAAGGTAAATATACTCACGTATTGGTCCAAATATTTGATCATTTCTAATTCCAGTCCCTTAAATTAGAATGTGGTTTTATTTTCCTCTTTTATATCCCACCTACCACAACTTGCGCCTCTTAAGTAAGAAAATGATGGCATCTATAACTCTAGAAATATCATAAACTTGTGCAATTTTGTGTTCGTAAAACTTTGTTAAATAATAGTAATAATAATAATAATAACATGATTGATTTTCACAATTTGAAATAGATTTTTTAAGGAAAAGTTTATAAAATATAAAATTTTTAATAACACCCTTGTGTTTTTTAATAACATAAATACAATATAATTTGATAACATTTGTTTCCTTCGAAATTATTGAAACTATTTAGTAAAGATTTTTGGACGGACAAAGTGAATTTCAATTCAATTTTGAAGAAAATGTAATCAACAACCGACCAATTCACCATTAATTGAATTATAGAAGAAAATCAAATACTAACAGTGAACTAAACCAAATTAATTTAATTAAATTTTCAATTTTAATGAAATCAAGTTAATTATCATTTGAGTAGTGAGAAAATTTGTTCACCTCTGCAAAGAACACGAAGTTTAAACCAATATCAAGTTTTCACAATATACATATATGCATTTGTCAATTATAATCATCACGGGTGTTGATGCAAATAATGTTCGTTGGAAAGGGGGCTGAATGCAACTAAAGTAAAATGTTTTGCTAATTTTGCGAATAGTTCATTAGTTTTGCTAATTTGAAGAAAGCATAAACGAGAATGATTCCAAAATGGAGAAAGAGCCAGTGACTGATGGTCTGTATCATCGTCACCCTTAGAAAGACAGAGTCGCGTTGGAGGGCGGTTTGGTCGGTCGACTGTGGCCGCCACTTGGAGACCAAAAAGAGTAAATTACTTTTAAGTTGTTAAATGACCAATTAATCCTTCATTTATGTCTCCAATTTCCAAAACCCCATTTCTCTCTTTGAATTTGGTAAGAAAGACAAATTCAGGAAAGTAAATTAAGTAATTGGGAAGCATTAAAATGATTTGTAAAACGTTGCTTAATGCTTAGCTTCTTTTTTTAATCTAACGGACTCAAACACCTTTCTACAAGCAGATGTGGTAGGAAATATTTTATTTGAGCATGCCCATTATGAGCTCGATCGTCATTGATTGAGAAATATATTTTAATTATTTCAAGAGTAATTTTGTTTTCAAGTTGTTTCACAGTTATACATGATATAACAATTGATTTGATATTGTTACAGTAATTATCCTACCGTTTCATCATTCCTCAGTTAATTTTAAATAAGTTTAAGTATTATTTTAAATGAAAAAGTTAAAAGTTTTAAGTTATCATAAGGTATTAGTTAATTCAGATGATAAAATCTATTACGCATAATCAAGAGATTTAATAAATGAATTTACTCATTTAGATGGGATCGGATAAAAATACAGTGTTTATAATATTATTTTATCTTTTTATTTTCCCTTGATCGTAAAATTGTAGCCCCCTCTTTACACAAAATGGGGTAATTGCAATATAGATTACTGTATTAATTTGTTGATGCCATTTCTATGGTGGTCATTAAGCTAATTAATTTGGATTATTCCAATCATAATAAAAAACAAATCAAAACATACTCCTCCTCTCCTAATAAATTAAGTATAATAATCGATAGCTCCGAATTCAACTCCAAATTCTAAAAATTTTCTATTTACTGGTTTCAAATTTTCAACCTCGGGTGTCAATAACTAACTTACAAAAGTATAGTTCGATTTTGAAATTGTTATTTGTTTTTTTTTTTTTAAAAAAGGGAAAAGAAAAGGAAAGGAAAAAAAGGCTAAGACTGTAATTAAAGCCAAACCAAGGGGCGTATACTGCTGGCATGACAAAGCGGCAGCGTTTAAGACCCGCCCATTGTCCAATTGACTGTTAAGTGGGCCCCACAAGCGTCCCACGTCACTCTTTCATAGAGCCGGAGGCTCCGCCTCCTCCCACCTTGTATTATAAAAACAAAGAAACTTCCTCTCGTCTCTCTCACAATTTCTTCATTTTTCTCGATTTCCAAAAATCAAAATAAAATAAAATAAAAAGTAAAACAAGCAAATTAAAGCTCTCTTAATCGCAAAGCAAATCGACTTTCTATTCAGGCAAGCAATCTCTTATTCCTTCCTTCCGTTTGTTTATTTATTTATTTATTTGCTTGATTGAGTCTGAGCTGTCTTTACTCTGTTTTCTGAAACTGTTGCCTCTGTTTTCTTTGCTTTCAGTTTTAGTTTTATTGCTTTGTCGTTTTTATCTCCGTTTTCTGTGTTGCGATGAAATATTAAGCTGTGATCTCCGTTTGATTATATGACGATTAGATTCTTAATCACTATAGGCTCTCGTAGAAACCAGTGATCCACTTCATGAATTTAGATTTTGATGCTTCCATTTTTTTTTAAGTTGATTTCACTCTATTTCCGGAAGTGTAACTTGAAACAGAAATGACGAAACGTTCTAGAATTAGTTCGTCAGTTTGTTATTAGATATTATTTGATCAGATGAACATATTTTGATCTTCGATTCGTTCACTCGATCGATCGATCGATCGATCAGTCAATATCATTCAGAGCAATTTTTTTTTAAAAATTATTTCTCAGTTTTTTTTTGGGTATTTTTTGGCTGAGAAGTGAGCGAGGATTAGCAGTAGCAATCTGATGATTTTATCTTCTAATTTTAAGATTTTGAGATGTAACTTATGATCTTATGATTTTAACTTAATGTGATCTAAAGCGTATGCTTTATTTATTTATTTATTTTGTTTGCGAGCAGAAGCAATTTCTAGCTCAGGTTAATTAGTGCAGTGGGAGAAGCGAACAAATTACAAATTATAAAATAAATAAATAAATAGATCAAAAATATACTCGAGCTTGTAATGATATAATTTTTAATTAATATTATAAGTTTGACATAGATTATTATTTTAAAATTACAAGTACGATATTTTATAAAATATCGTGTTTGCAATGTTACGGGATCTTCGTACCGTAGCATAAGCTCATAAAATGATAATTACGTTGTTAATGGGAAAATAGAAAGCTTGATAATAACCATATAAAAAGTGTACAAATTTGAGCTGTCACGCGCTTCAACTTTGAAATTGAACAAAAAATAAGGTAAAGGGATCGCTTGCCTACTTAGGTGGGCTCCAATTTGTCATGCTTTCTTTTTGGTGTATTTGCAAAATAAAAAGCAATTCTAATCTTAGTAAATTGGGTTGATGATGGAATGCCCGAAAGCTCCATAACCGGACTATTGTTTTTCTTTTATTGTGATGCATCATCAATCAGTTTAAAATTTGAGATTAATAGGTAATTTTGTCTTGTATGTCCCTGTATGAGGAGTTGGGACCCACCAAGTAAAATGGTCTCACATGGCATGCATGATCACATGATCGATCGATTCCAAACTCTCATGTGATTTTAGATCAAACGGATCAATTATTAATACCCAGGAATTTTTCTTTCATGAGTAGGATCCGTAATATCCCTAGACCCTAGATTTGCTTACAAGTTATATTTTTCTAATATTAAAAATTTTTTTCCACGGTTAAGACTTAAGATCGATCTAATAAGTTAAAATTGTCACTTAAGAAACATTTATCTTATATGATACATTACCATTGTCAATGGTGGGGGCACCCATGAGAAATTTGGGCCGGCCCTATGGCAATCATTAATTGGGCTACTTGTCGCTACGCCGGGTTCCCTAAATCTTACGATTCCTTAATTGGCAGCCGGAAACTGCGACCCATAAAGCTTCCAATTTTTTTTTTTAGGTTTTTCATTTTTGAGTCCATAAAAGTTTCTAAATTTGGTGACGAGGTTAAAGTTTACAGATGATTGAATATTTGATTAATGTAACAGATACATTGAAAACTGAGAATTAAAGTTAGGAAAAGATGCCAAAACTTTCCACGTCAGGTAAAAATTAGAAGACAAATAAAACAGCCTCTTTTTGGGCGGCTAGAATTATAAGATTATAGTTGGGCCTATGATTTGATTAGGCCTTGTAGAACGACCTACTATTGTTGTCTCACATATAGAATCCAATTACATAATCATCCTTTTACTTCATATGTGTATATTGTATTGACAATGGATGATGACATGGCCGTGACAAATAAACTTCAATCGATTAATCCAGGAAAAGGGAAAAAAATTATTATTATTATTTTTTTTCGATGCCGTAAAATGGGTTGGGTCATGCTGATATTGTCTTTAGAATTAGGTCCTGTAGGGGCGTGAAAAATGAAGTTCTGTTATTCTGTATGCATTTTTCAGACACTGAATTGCATGTGCTATTATTTATGTCCTTTGTTCTAACATCTTTAATGTGACCATAATCTTGTCAAGATTACAGGGAGACTGGTCTGTTCAAGAGAAGATTGATTTAATCATGGAAGAAGAGACGCAAGTGGGTTCAGAAGTCCCTGTGATGAAAGCAGTTGAGGATATTGATCCAATTAAGGTTTAAAAAAAATGCGAATAAACATTCAGGATTTTGTTGTTCAACCGTAGATAATTGATTTTGATAATTTCTTGTGTTGCAGGAAACAAACAGAGGCTTGCCACGAGTACGAAAAGAAGGAAAGAAAGAAGAGGAAGAAAATGCATTGGATGGTGAATTTATAAAAGTGGAGAAGGAAGCATTGGATGTGAAGGAAGTTTCTCATATGGCTGAGCCAGCAGCTACAGAGGAGGACAACAAGCCATCTGTAGTTGAAAGAAGCTCGAGCAGTTCGAGCAGAGAATTGTTGGAAGCCAATGAGAAGGTGAAAGAACTTGAGATTGAATTGGAGAGAGTAGCTACTGCATTGAAGAATGCTGAAATTGAAAATGCAAGACTACAGGATGATGTTTTAGTTACAAATAAGAAGCTGGAGGAAAGTGGAAGGAAATTCGAAGAGCTTGAAATTGGTCAAAAGAAATTGCAAGAGCAGATTGTTGAAGCTGAGGAGAAATATAGTTCAGAGCTCAATGATACGAAAGAGGCTTTGCAAGCTGAAGAAGCAAAGCGTAAGGAGCTGGCTGAAGTGAAAGAAGCATTTGATGGTCTAAATCTTGAAATTGAACAATCAAGGTCGAGATTGCAGGAGTTGGAGCATAAGTTACAATGTTCTGTGGATGAGGCTAGGAAGTTTGAGGAGTTGCACAAGGAAAGTGGTTCACATGCAGAATCCGAGACACAGAAGGCGTTGGAGTTTGAGAGGCTGCTTGAAACTGCAAATGTGAGTGCAAAAGAAGTGGAGGGTCAGATGGCTGCCCTACAAGAAGAGCTCAAGGGCCTGAATGACAAGATTTCTGAGAAGGAGAAAGTTGAAGAAGAGCTTCAGAGAAGCAAAGCAGAAATTTCTGCAATTCAGGAAGAGTTGGCACTTTCAAAATCACAACTGTTGAACTTGGAGCAAAGAGTCTCTTCAAAGGAAGCTCTTGTTACTGATCTTACTCAGGAATTGGACCTCATAAAGGCATCAGAATCTCAGGCAAAAGAAGAAATTTCTGCCCTTGATAATCTACTTGCGGACACTAAAGAAAATCTTCATGCTAAGGTTTCTGAGTTGGAAGATATCAAGTTGAAGTTGCAAGAGGAAGTCAATGCACGGGAATCTGTTGAAGCTATGTTGAAAAACCAAGAAGCGCAGGTCTCAACTGTAAATGAAGAAGTAGATAAAGTAATTAAGGAGAAAGAAGCTCTTGAAGCAGCCGTGGCAGATCTTACTGGTAACGTAGCACAGATGAAGGAGTTATGCTGTGAACTTGAGGAAAAATTGAGGAATTCAGACGAGAATTTCTGTAAAACTGATTCTCTTCTGTCTCAAGCTTTGGCTAATAATGCGGAGCTTGAGATGAAGCTGAAGTCTCTGGAAGAGCAACATAATGAGACAGGAGCTGCAGCAGCAACTGCTTCTCAGAGGAATCTTGAGCTTGAGGATATAATCCGAGCTTCCAATGAAGCAGCGGAAGAGGCAAAGTCCCAATTGAGAGAGCTTGAAACACGCTTTATAGCAGCAGAACAGCGGTGTGTGGAGCTTGAGCAACAGTTGAACCTTGTTGAACTCAAAAGCAGTGATTCTGAGAGAGAAGTGAGGGAATTCTCTGAGAAATTATCTCAACTCAGTACTGCATTGAAGGAAGTTGAGGAGGAAAAGAAACAGCTGAATGATCAAATGAATGGTTACAAGGATAAGATAACCCAGCTGGAATTAACCCTAAACCAGTCAAAAACACAGAGTTCAGAGCTTGAGGAGGAGCTGAGGATTACCAAGGCGAGAAGTGCTGAACACGAGGACCGAGGCAACATGAGTCATCAGCGCAGCATTGAGCTAGAAGATTTGTTCCAGACATCTCATTCCAAATTAGAGGATGCTGGAAAAAGGGTGAATGAGTTGGAGCTGTTACTTGTGGCTGAGAAGTATAGGATTCAGGAACTTGAAGAACAAATAAGCACATTAGAGAAGAAATGTGAGGAAGCAGAAGCAAGATCCAAGCAACACTCTGACAAGGCGTCTGAACTTGCATCAGAACTTGAGGCATTTCAGGCCAGAACGTCAAGCCTTGAAGTGGCACTGCAAATGGCTAATGATAAGGAGAGGGAATTGACAGAATCCTTGAATGCGGCCACTGATGAGAAGAAAAAGTTGCAAGACACATCAAATGGTTACAATGAAAAACTTGCTGAAGCTGAAAATCTGTTGGAACTCCTGAGAAATGATTTAAATATGACACAAGAGAGGCTGGAGAGCATTGAGAATGATCTTAAGGCTGCTGGATTGAGAGAAACTGATGTAATGGAGAAGCTTAAATCTGCTGAAGAGCAACTAGAGCAACAAACTAGGGTACTAGAGCAAGCTACTTCAAGAAACTCAGAGCTTGAATCATTGCATGAATCACTAATGAGGGAATCAGAAATGAAACTCCAAGATGCCTTAGCAAATGTAACCAGCAGGGATTCAGAGGCTAAGTCTTTCTCTGAGAAGCAAAAGAATCTTGAAAATCAAGTAATGCTGTACAAAGAGCAGCTAGCTGAAGCAGCCGGAAAATCTGCATTGTTGAAGGAGGAATTGGATTCATTTTTCATTAAAGTGACTTCTTTAGAAAGTACAAACGAAGAACTGCAAAGGCAGGTAGTTGAAGTAGAAAATAAAGCTAACAACTCTTCCTTGGAAAACGAACTCTTGGTTGAAACAAACAATCAGCTCAAGAGCAAGGTTGCTGAACTTCAGGAATTATTAGACTCTGCTATTTCAGAAAAGGAAGTGACCGGCCAACAACTTGCTTCTCACATGAACACAGTTACCGAGTTAACAGATCAGCACTCAAGAGCATTAGAACTTCACTCTGCAACTGAAGCTCGTGTCAAAGAAGCAGAAACTCAATTGCATGAAGCCATCCAAAGATTCACTCAAAGAGATATTGAAGCTAATAACTTGAATGAAAAGGTAAATGTGCTTGAAGGCCGAATAAAATTGTACGAAGAGCAGGCTTGGGAGGCATCCACCGTTGCAGAAACTCAGAAAGTTGAGCTGGAAGAGACTTTATTGAAGTTAAAGAATCTAGAAAGTACTGTTGAGGAGCTGCAAACAAGGTCAGGTCACTTTGAAAGAGAAAGTGGAGCGTTGGTTGAGACAAATTTGAAGCTAACTCAGGATCTGGCCTTGTGCGAGACCAAACTGAGTGATTTGCAAGCAAAACTTTCTGCAACAATTGTTGAGAAGGATGAAACTGTTGAACAGCTTCATGCCTCCAAGAAGGCTATAGAAGATTTGAAACAGAAGCTTACCTCTGAAGTGCAGGGACTACAAACTCAGGTTTGCAGCCAAATCTTAAAATACTATGCTGATCAATGATATGATGATTATTTTTCTTGTAATATACTGAACTTGATGTTTGCCTTGTTGTAGATTTCTGCAGTTATGGAAGAGAATAATAGCCTTAATGAAGCATATCAAAATGCTAAGAATGAACTTCAATCTGTGATATCACAGCTTGAAGCACAATTGAATGAGAAGAAAGCAACTGAAGAAGCTTTCAAGTCTGAGATAGAAAGTCTCAAAGCTGAGGCTGCTGAAAAGTTTGTGTTGGAAACTCGCATCAAAGAACTTGAAGAATTGTTGGCGAACGTCGAAACTCAATTGAAAGAAGAGGTACTGTTACTGTAACTCTGCGAGATTTTATCACAAAACTTCAGGGGAAGCAACTGGAAAGAATCTGGGCACAGATTGAGAAACCATTCTAACATTTATGTACTTTGTTGCAGGTTGAAAACGTCAAGGTTGCAGCTGCTGGTAAAGAGGCAGAACTAAATTCAAAATTAGAGGATCATGCACGTGAAGTCAAGGACCGAAATGCATTAAATGAACAAGTGTTTCAACTTCAGAGAGAGTTACAGATTGCTCAGACAGCAATCGCTGAACAGGTTAGTTACTGGTTGCAACAATTTATTCTCCTAGGCTTCTTTACTGTAAATTCCTTATGAGATTATGATTGATCAGTTGTTATTTAACATACTTCCTGAAGAAAATTTGTTGCATTTTGTGCCTGAACGAAGTCATGTTTCCTTCTATAAGTTTTATGTCTGAATCAGGATTAACCAATATAGGGTGTGTTTGAGGCAGCTGCCTCAAACGCATTCATAGTATAGTGAGAGGTTCACAGTTGACTTTCCCATGTGACAGAGTGGGGCAGATTCTCAAAAAGACAGTGAGCGAGAGGCAGCTCTGAAGAGTTGTCTTGAAAAGCTCGAAGCTAAGAACAAAGAAGCTGCACTTCTACAGAACAAAGTTGTAGAGCTTGAGCAGAAATTACAACAAGCTCAGGCTAAACTGAAGGTCAGTTTACATTCCAAAGCTACATCTGTCAACTGCTACAACATTTCTCATCGAATGTATCTGCACTTGAACACTTTGTTTCTCATTCTGCTCCACTTAGCAAAGCTTTTCAATTAGTCTCTTGTGAAATGAAAGAAACAACTCTCTTTGTTCAAATCTTTCAAGAATTCCAGTTTGTTCTAATATTTGAACCCTGTCTTCTGAATGAAAATTTAACTCTGCCTATGTTGGAATAAATGCGGCAGGGTGGTGAGGACACTCCATCAGAAGTGAAGGATGCAACAGAGATCAAATCCAGAGACATTGGATCGGGCATTTCGACACCATTAAAACGAAAGAGCAAGAAGAAGTTAGAAGCAGCAGCTCAAACCTCATCTACTTCAGAGATCCCTACCGCACAAGCCAATATCTCTCCCGTAGCAACCTTCAAGTTTATCATTGGAGTAGCCCTGGTGTCTGTGATCATAGGCATAATTCTGGGGAAACGATATTAGGTTTGATATTGTGGGTTTTGGTTTTTGCCTTGTATTAAAGCTTTTTTTGTTTTGGTTATTCTTTTTTCCTGAGACAAGTAAATGCACAGAAGAGTGGAAAGCTTTGTTTGTATGCCTTTTCATTCAGGTATCTGAGAATTGGTCAGGGAATTTGTTTTCATTCTTATCCCTTGCCTGCATGCAAAGCAAAAATACAGTTGATTCATGTAATTTGTCAAGTTTGTATCTATCTTAGACTGCACATGCTTCCCGGAAACATCGTATAGAATTGATTAAAATTTTGTCCAAGAAAACACATGTGATATTAGCTGCATTTTTGCTCATATCCAGGTGATGCTATACTACATATCCTTGGCGCTTCCATTTTCCTTTATGAAATTCCTATGCAGTATATAAATATTAACAAGCTCACCAATAATCAAGCCGTTAAAATTTGAAGTTCCGGCCAAACTTTGGTGAGAAATCTCATGAGTCAAAATTTCGATGAAAGATTCAAATACCACAAGAACCCAAAAAAGTGGAGAATAATAACTTGTGTTGAAACAGTCAAATCGAGGAAGCATTCAGAAATTAATCTCATTTTAATTGCATTGAATTTCATACCCAGCCACCAACAACAGAACAACAGCAACAACAATCAAAGCAGAAGAATAATCATTATCATCTCAGGAAATCAAATAAGATTACCAACAAGTATTAAGGGTAAACAGAACAGGAAAAATGGATGGCTTCATTAAACATTGGACAATTTACAAAGGATTAAATCTCTAATTATTCGCATCCAGGGGCTTGGCCAAGTGGTTTTCAAGTACCTTCATTTGCCTGCCCACCCGAGTGCCAATCCTGGGAGGTTAGAGGCCTAAAAATCGATTTGGATTTCGCCCACCAGCCCTCTACCCTAAAAAACGAAAAAAAAAAAGAAAGAAAGAAATTCTCTAATTATTCATTTTAAGCTACAAGAAATAAATGCGTAAAACAACTTCAGAATCAGATAAAAATCATGAATTGCTAAGTAAGATGCCTAATGTCTTTTATTCTGCAAAACAGGCAGCAGCCTTGAATGAAATCTTCTGGACTCCTGCAATTGCTGTGAGCTCTTTTATGGCAATAAAGACTTTTTTCCTCATACTCTTCTGCAAAATCTCACTAATCAGAAGCTTGACAGTCCATAAAATAGCTGAAATCTGAAAGGAAGATTGTTGGAACCCTGTTGATAAAATAAGAAATATCAACCCTCATAATAATTAGAATATGCTAGAATATCATGAATAAAAATGGTTATTCAAATGTGACCAAATTCAATAGACTGGTATAGGACAGTTTCTTTTGGGTCCAAAAAGAGAGAAATATACGCCACCAATATGGTGATTAACCATGTCTACACTATGGATTAGAATCCATACATACATAAAAGATAAGTTCTACTGTATAAATTCAAATAAATCACCTCGGCACAATGTGAAGATCAGCAGATGCATACATTTCTCTGCTTTAATTGCCAGATGTGGCTGGAACCTGTATCTTTGTCGATACTGAAGTTCACTACAATGACAGTTCATACCTGAAAGGGGAAAAAAGCATGGTTCAAAACCAAAAGCCACTCCAACAATTAAGAGTAACGTTGGCCTCTAACAGCTGCACTAACCTCAGACATAATAAATCGTATTTGGAGGGTTGGGACATACAGAGTAAAAGCAGCACAACATAAATGGCATACAGACTAAAAGCAGCAAGTCCGTTACAGAAGGCAAAGCTACAGCAGTTTGGTCCTCATTAAAAATATGAATAGCTGATCCATTTATGCTCGAGTTCTGCACTTTATTTTTATGCTTACTCAAGAAACCAATTACTTTTAGGAGGAGGTGGCAGCAACTGCAAGCAGCATCTGGTTTTTCTTTACATCTACAGTTCTTGAACAAGGGTACTTCTAGATGATGCACTCTCTATGCCATATATTTGACAAGTTTGCAATTATTCACAGAATTTTGATCAGTTAAGTGCCTGTTCACTAAGTCTCTCAAACTAGAGTCATCAGGTACCCACCCATAGTTCATCATACTCCTAAATATCTTTGCTGCTTCATCTATTTCTCCAGCTTTATGAAATCTATCGAGTAGACCACTACATGTACTAAGGCAGGGCTTAACCCCATGCTGCTCCATCTCCTCAAGCAGCTTTGAAACTTCAGAAAGATCTCCCTTCTTGCAAAGAGCATCTATTAATGAATCATAAGCACTACCCTTTGACAGCAAACCCTTCCGCAACATCTCATCTTGCAACTTAAAAGCCTCAATTAAGTTATCATTCTTGCAATGAGCATCAATTACAATATCATAAGCTGCTTCATCCGGTTTGATACCCTTTGCCAACATATCCTCATACAATGTGAAAACCTCAGACTTCATCCCTATTTTGTGGTAACCTTGCATAAGTGATGTGTAAGTGACCACATCCGGCATAAGCTCTCTCTTCTGCATATCCAAAAAGAGCAGGTTAGCCTCCTCCATCTTCCCCACCTTGCAATGCCAATCAATCACGGTAGTGTAAGTGACATGATCGGGTAATATTTGCTTTTCAGTCATTTCCTCTAGCAAAGAAAAAGCTTCCTGCAGCTTCCAAGACTTGCAAAATCCATCTATTAAAATATTATACGATAATGTAGAAGCAAAACCCTTCTTCACCATTTCATGAAACAGGTTCAATGCCTTCTCCATATCTGCTTCCCTGCAACACCCACGGAGAAGGGCATTGTACACAAAATCATGTGGTTCAACCCCTTTTGATTGCATCTCATTAAATAAATTGAAACCCTCAGCCATATCCCCCGCTTTGCAGTATCCATCAATCAAGGTGGAGTAGCTCACATTGTCAGATGCCAAACCCTTTTCTTGAATGCTATCAAACAATTGTCTAGCTCCTTGAACATCTCCTAACTTGCATAGTCCATCCATCAATGTGTTGACAATAAAAATATTAGGATAAATACCATTAAAACGCATCTCATCATAAACATGAAAAGCTTTCTCCATCTCAGCTCGTTTACAAAATCCTGAGATAACAGAACTATAGGTGACAAGATCAGGAACCAAACACCTTTCTTTCATCTGTGAGAAGATCTCAAAGGCCTCCTTAGTTTTCCCAATACTAGCAAGGCCATTTATAAAGACACTATAGGTTTGCACATCTGGAAGCACCCTCAGCCCAAGTATGCATTTGAATGTTGCAAAAGCTTTCACTAAGTTACCTGATTTTAAGAGCCCATCAATCAAGACAGTGTAAACAAGATTATTCGGCAGCAAACCACGATTAAGCATCTCATCGAAGTACATTGCTGCTTCCTTCATTTGGCCTCTCTTACTAAATCCACAGATTAAGGCCCCATAAGTAACGGCATCAGGAATTAGACCCCTCTCAGAAATCTCCAAAAAACATGCTATAGCTTCTTCCATCTTCCCAGTTTTGCTGAGGCATGTCAAGATGGGATTATAGCAGAATAAATCAGGCACAAATCCTTTGTCACTCATCCCGTCTAAAATCTCTCTTGCCTCCTCAATCCTACCCTCACGGGCGTAACCCACAATAAGATTTCTGTATATCGCAGCACTTGACTTGGAGCCACCATCAAGTACCTTCTTAAAAATGTCTTTAGCTAAGGTTTTCTTAAAAAGATCCTTACAGTTGCATAATACATTAATAATTGTCACTGCAGAAGGCACCAAATTCTTCCCTTCCATTTCAGAAAGCAGCTCTAATACCCTGCCCGTATTATGTTCCCTGCAGTATCCCTCAATCAACAAACAATAAGTTTGGCAGTTTGGTTGCAAGCCCATCTTTATCATATCATCCACAACTGCAACTGCCTTCTCCATCTTCCCATACTTACAAGTACAATGAACAAGCGAATTATATGTCCCCAAATTTAGCTGCATACCGCAAGAAACCATCTCATCCTTCATTCTGAAAGCCTCATCAATATTTCCTTCCATTGCGAACCCATGAATCAAAGAAGAATACACAGCATAATGAGGTTCCAAACCCAATTGAGTAATCTCTTGCAACATCAAATTTGCATCTTCCATTTTCCTCCGTCTGCAAAGCATCTCAATGATCATCCTGTAGGTATACGTATCCGGGACCAATCCCTTCTCAACCATAGACTTTTTCAGCTCAAACACTTCAGCCATAGCTCCAACTCGGCAAAAGCCTCCGATCACCACATTGAAAATAAACACATCAGGACTGCATCCCTTCTCATCCATCTCACTAAGTACCCTTTTTGCACTCTTCAAATCCCCAACCTCACAAAACACGCTGGCCAAATTCGTATATGTATACGCATCAAAATCCATTTTTGCAACCAGCATTCCATCATAAACCTTCCAAAACAACTCCAGCCTATTGCCCTTCAACAAATCATTCAACAACGAATTACAACATCTCAAACTAGGCAAAATCCCACCATTCTTCAAACCCAAAAATGTATCCACTGCCTCAATAACCATATGCTTCTTCCTATAACTATCGATCAATATATCAAAGACCATGGCATTTGAACCCACATTACTTCTAAAGCAACAAATAATCGAATCCAAAATCACAGAACAAGGCCTTGGAGTGATTATCATATGATTCAAAACACCATTAGCAGAACCAAAAAGATTATTATTACAAAGCATAACAGCAAGAATAGCAAAAGAATCCAATAATTGTGGGATACCAAGTTTACACTTGGACCAAAAGAAGAAATCCGCGAGCCGTTGGGGGCTACCAACTTGGTTTTCAGCGAGCACAGATCGAACCACATCTGGGTTTAGCTTCTTGGGTATTTTCAAATTCTTTATAAGAGTCTTCCAGTTGCTTTCTTCGAGAAAAATAGAAACTTTCCGAGAAAGCCGTCGAGTTTCATCAGTATTGTAACTGAAGTCATCAACTAATCTGATTGGTTTAGTAGCTCCGTAATTACGAACATTTCGATCCTTGAACAGAAATGGGCATCTTCGAATCAACCTATCCATTACTTGCTCTTTTCTTGTATCAATTTGATTCTCAAATCAAAATGAAAAACACCCTTTTCCCTCTCCCTCCATTGATTCTGTCTAATTTTTCTTTCTATTTGTTCCGCTGGTATAGGTAACTGGTTCCTCTTCCATAGTATATATATATATATACACACATGAATGAGTGAGTGACACACAGCATAGATATCATGCGTAACATTATTGTTTTGACAAATAGCCCTTATGGAGAAGTAGTTCGAAAATAATACTCCATTTTAAAAGCCAGTTTAAAACACAAAATGACATTGTTGTCCTTTCTTAACAAGGAAATCTCTATTATGTATATATTATTTCGTTGACCCAAAGTAAGCAACAATAATTTTGGAATATTATTGTCGTGAATAACTAACATTTTAATTAATAAATATATACATGGACGTGCTTGCATTAATTTTATTTCACTAAGCGCGGTTAAAGACATGGGCAATGAAGGTGGCCACCCCTCCTGCTACTAATAAGATCCTTCATTTTATAAATAATTAAATTTTTATTATATATATCACAGCTAACTTTCCACTGTATATTTATTCAGAAAATGTAAATTAATACATGAATTCTATTAAAATCACTTTGCATCCAAAGAAAACATGAAGTAAAAGTATAAAAAAAAAATAACATTAAACTTATTTTGAGCCAAATTTAATATTAACCAAATTCTCTCTCCATTAGGTGGCTCCGATTCCAAATTTTCCACTTCAATTACTAACAAAAGTTTTTAATTCAAGTAATTATTTATTATTTTATATCTAGTTTATAAATAATTATTTATTATTTTATATCTAATTTATAAATTTTTCTCATGAATGAGGATATATATAAAAATAGTGATATTGAACCCTCTCAATTTATTTCAGCAATTCCCTACTTTTCAATTAATTTAATCTATCTCTAAAATTACCCTCACTAAATACTAAAAATAAATAATTTTTTTAAACTTTTTATTTTCTCTTTCATATGCACACACACTCTTTTTGAATCAATATCATACTCATCTTCATCACCACCAAAACAGCATTTATTTTTAATTATTTTTTAATTTTTTTCTTTGTAAAATAATTAGGTGTGTTATTCACTTAAAAGGTTAAAAAAGTAGCTTCAGTAAATTAATTCGATTAATTATTTTTGTCAAATCAAGAAATTACCCCATCTTAACGCATGGAGGCTACTAGATAAATTGTAGAACACTCTATACATAAACTTTTACTGAAGGGTTGTTTATTTTTTATCTAAAGTCTGAATGTCAATTATTTTTAGACATTTATAGTTCTTATTTTTTTTAATCACTTATATATGATTATAAGATATTTATGTCTGAATGAAAAAAGTTAAATATTCTGACTTTTATCTGAATGGCAAAACATCTGAATGAAACATTAATATCTTTTCTCATTAATAATAGGTCAATTTCTTTGTATTTATATTTACTATTTTATAATAAAATTTGAATTTTATTTAATACATTGATTTTAATTCAAATGATTAAATAATTATTAATTGACTTATGTGATTAACAAGAAAAAATATCAATATATTATACAAAAAATAACATTATAAGTATTATATATCAATGTAAAAAATACACGTGTTTGATATATATTTCATGCTTTGTTAAGGTAAACATTATCATTTTTTCAAAATTTTACTAATCAAGTAATTTATTTATAACTTGTCATGTGTTTAATCAATAAATATAAGTTGTTAATATTTATGAAGTTGTCTATGTCAAAATATCATAGTTCAGATATTTTTCTTTTGACAAACAAACAACTTAATATTTATGCTTAGATATTGAAAAAAGAAAATAAATATATTATTTAAATATATATATTCATGTATATTCAGTATTTGATTAAATTCAGACTTCTGCTAAATTCAGACTGATTTAAATTTCATACGAAAGGAACAAACGCTGCCGACCTGAGTGAAGGTGTTTTCCGCTGCTGGTCCTATCCAGCTCACTTTTTTGTATTTTGAGCCAAATCCATGCCGAATATGTTAATGCTCTTGTATTGGGCCTCGGTCCAACAGTGAGAAGTAGTGGTCCGTCACTATCGTAAGGTAGACCCGGGACAATTCTTGTAGAGCCCGGTGGTCTTTCTGCTTTGTCTAATGATTCAATACAATGGAAGGTCTATTATCCTTTCTTGGCATTCGTTGCCGCCCTCCCTTGACCATACTCTAGTCAGTCTTCTGATAGTTAATCGCGGGATTAGTTAATGTGATTTATTCTTTAAAAATTGTGTCTCACAACTTTTGAGAGGTTGTACTATTATGAAGCATGTTTTTATTTATTTATTTATTTTTTAATGAGCAGAGCTTCCATTTTCTAATTTAGGGTACATCACAGTATCACTCACATTCACACGTGTGGGCTCAAACGCTCGGCTTTAGCAAAGTCATCACGACTCACCAGGAGCCATGCGATTTTGTCGCCAGTCTTGGTTTCTTCTTCCATTTCTATTCTTCATTTTCGTATCTTTACCAACAGTGTGAGCCCACGGCTGGAAAGCAAAAAATAAAAAATAAAAAATTACAAACAAAAACAAATAAGTATCTATATTATGTTACTAAGAGTAGGCTTTCTACGCCCTTAAAATTCTTTATAGAGCTGCTTTTTAAAAAAATAATAAAAAAATTAAAATCGCCTTTTTTTTTAATAAAAGTTTCAATTAAACACTTAAATAAAATATTCTTTTAACAAAACTTTTATACCCGCCCCATTTCATAATTTTATATTTATATATTTTAATTTTTAATTGAAAATTATATTTTAAAGAAATTGTTCATAATTTTTAACAATTTTTAGCTATAGAAATATAAATTATAAAATAAAAAATAATTAAAGATTTTATGTTTTGTATGTATTTTATAATAAAATCAAAAGCAATACTTTTTTCTATGGTGAAATTTTATAGGAAGATGATTAATTTCAATATATGAGTTTGTATTTTATAAATTAAATTGAGGGTGGTGTAAGAGATAAGATCCAAAAGGAGTGTAGTAATAATTTCAGAGGGGTGTTAAAAGCACCGCTCTATGATTAATCCCCAAAGGGCAAATGTTTTCACTCCAGAGCAAAATCAATCCACTCACTGAGCCCACCTTTCAACATCACTTTTGTATGGCAACATATCCAAAATTTTCTACTTGATCATACTCAGTATCCACTATGTTAGGGTACTATAAGTTCATTGATAGTTATTGGTACCAAAGTATCACTGTGGACATCAGTTATAGAGCATGATGAAATATTAAACCTTACAACTTCATTTCAGAGAATATCATGTGAAATACAAAAATTAAATAAATAACACTAATTAATATTTAATTACATGTAAGGTTGGACACGAAAATGACAAAGCTCAATATTAACAATATAAATCTAAAAGAGATAACAAGATTTAGGAATAAATTTTTTGTTTCCGTCCAAAATTTCATTTCCAATCAACCCAAAACCAAAGCTCAAATAAGAACGAACATACACATCGAGTATTTAAGGTGAAAAATTATTAGAAAAAAACTAAAAAACAGTCAATAACTGAACTTCACATCAGCATTTACAATTACAAATCCCCCACACTACCTACAAATGATGGGATTATTTCAAATAAATGTAAATACAAATATTATTGTCTTTTTCAATAAAGAAGAGAATTCCATTGGATCAACCGATTAATCGTCCAAAGATATGCTCAAGACTACTGTGCTCCACCTTAACTTTGATTTTAACTGAACAGCTCACAAATCTACTAGGGTTAAAAGCCACAGAGCCGCAATCTCAAATGTACTTTAAGTCCTATAATAAAACCAAATATTTGCAAAATCCAACGTTTGATCACATCGCCTCACGCGCGTACAAAACTCTTTCTTTTGATAACATCGATGAATTCAAATCAAATCATCAATGATTGATTCAATCGGACGGCTGCCATGCCGAGGCAGTCAATAAGGACAAGTCTTTCCAGCCCAATTTCAAGCACCCATTTTCCTCGACCAAAGTGTACCCTTTCCAAGGAAACATTCCGAGTAACAAACTAGCTTGAGCCGCCGGGTTACCACCCAGAGAAACGGGTCTAAATCTGACCCGTTTCAACTCCTCCCCCCATCTCTCCACTTTCACCTCACCCGTCCTCTTGGGCCCACCAACCGCCACTATGTTCCTAATCTCACAACCAAACAACTGCTGCTCCACCATATGCCTCTCTATACTGTCAGCACCCAATCCGTCTCCCAGCGCGTCGAACAACGCGCTGTAGTAATGTAAAGCCTCAACGAACCGTCCCAAAAAACTGCCACCGTGGCTTAAATCTTGTTCAACGATCGTAATCAGCTTTGGCCTCAACAAAGTCAACATTCGCAACGTCCCTAAATCACTCCCCGTTATGTCGTACAAGCAATGATGCATCCAATGGACCACAATTGCTTCCCCGGGTCTGACTCCGAGCTGACTAAGATCGCTCATGTTTCCAATTTTGCCCTCCAGTGGATTAAAATCGAATGGCAAGCCGAGTGACGAGGCAAAGTCAGCAAGCCGTCGCCCGGTCGATTCGAGTAACTCGGATGAAGATCCGAACCCGGTTATTCTCAGGGATCGGGTTCTCTTAGAACGGGATGCGAGGATGTGGAACAATCCTGGCCATTGAAGGCCTTGCATAATGTCGAGATCGATGATGTGGACACAATCTGCACCGTCCAACGCTTGAAAGATCGCTTGATTAGCTGTAAAATGAGAGAACTTGATCAACGGACAGATGGAATTGTATGATTGCAAGGCGTTGAATATCTTCTGGGACAGAGATAACGTCAACGATTTTGTGGTGAGGGGCGAGTAGGCTCCCAAACAAGAACTGACAACACGCGCCTGAAGGGCGTGAGCAAAGTACGCACCGACTCGTTCCGGCGAAGAACCGAAAGGAGACGATAGCTCGGATATCTCCGGAAGAAGATCGGTGGCGTCGTCGAGATTGTCCCTGGCGACGCATTCGGCGCACTGTAGCAAGAGTCCTAAAAGTCTCAAGCCTGTTGACTCGCCTTCCATCACGACGACGTCGTGCTGTTCAGCTTCTTCTTCTTGCTCTTGTAGTTCTTGTTCCTGTTCGATCATGTTAGCTCGTTTGGCAACGGTTCTCGAAGGATCGCCGTTGGGGTTGTCGTCGTCGCCGTCGTCGCGGCCCACGCGCTTGGATTTCATCGCGGCGGAGGAACTGATTGGAGACTGAGGTACTACTAAGCTTTGGAGCATGATAATAAAATTGATCGAAAGTGCTTGATTGATTGATTGAAAGTGGCGAGTTAATTCGATAATTGAGATTCGAAAAGCGGAGAGCTTTTGAGAGAAAATGGACAAAATCCTCGCAAAGAAACAAAGAGACTAACGAACAGAGAATCCGGAGCTTTGTGTCAGAGCACGAGAAAGTAGAATTGAAAATAACAACAATAATTAGAAGATAAGAATTGAGTAGTTCATTTGTGTTTGGGGAGAGGGAAAGTGAGGGAAAATTGGGAGGAAAGTTGAAATACTTTTTAGCTAAGAATAGAGATGACGACAGAGGGAGGGAGGGACGGAGGGACGGAGGGAGGGAAAATGAATAAATGTAAAACAATGATTTTTGTTTATTTTATTTCATCGTTTTACGTCGTTAGGTACTCCGTTTGGGAGTGTCGTGAAGTCCGTTTGCTTACGGGAAAACCTTAATTAAGTAATTAATTATACAAGTTAATAGTTGATTGCGTCATCTTTTGGATTATAAGGATATATGTCTCGGATAAAATTAAGGGAATAAGGGATCAAATTTTGTCTTTATGTTTGGGATATCGATATCACTAATTAATATAATCTTATTCTTGTTTGCATGATTAGTGGGCCAATCCCTCATATTATAAAAGATGCGAGGCACGGTTGATCCATGAGCACCAATCATCGCTGGTTATTTATTACCAAGCGAAAACTTGCACAAATTTAATAATCTCTGTTTCGTTTAATAACTTACAAGAGATTTATTTTGAATTAATTAGATATGAAGATGGTTAAAGGATGGTTTAATAATTTCTGTGCTGTGGGCTCAAACTTCGGCCCGCCAAATGTGTGAGGCGCGGCTTCACACACTAGATTGGGACTCGACGTATATTTAATAATATTTGTGGTTAAATCCAAATGAAAGAAACAAATGAAGATTGATACCAAAAAAAAAAAGAGAAAGGGAGGAAAGCAGGGACAACGGTGATTGTCAAGGAAAACTATCATGGTGGTCTGCGAATTGCTGTATGTTATCTTTAGAGCACAACAAAGCAATAGGCAAACCACAAACATCGTTTGCCTATCCGAAAGTGGGCTCAGCATTGTTTGCTTTACTCTATTATTAATTTCCCTTTCGAAGTATCTTTCATTTCAAATAATAATCGGCATAGATCCTCGAATTCAAACAAGCGGGTACTGTTTGCTTTGCCACTCAAAAATGACCACATTTGATCGTTCGAAGACCCAATTCTACGGTGAATTTTAGCGTATTTATGTTGGAATGACCGGGACGATTTAGGATTCGTTTGGAATTAAAATTGAATAATTATAGTTTAAAAATTACAGCATTAAAATATTTAATAAGTACTAACTATTATAACTTAAAAATTATATTAATGCGATTTTTTTTACTTATATCATGAAAAATTTATTATATCTTTAATAATTTTATTAAAATTATTATTTATAAATTATATTTACTATATAAACCTCTTATTATATATATATATATATATAGCTATAGTTTAAAGTATACAATACATCATTCTCAAACAGGACCTTAAAATCTGTTCCAGCTATTTAGCTGTCAAACACCAATCTTGAATAATCAGCACATGCGACGTTAAGATCATCGGCATCTTAGCGATCACATTTTACTTCTATCTTGACTTCAGAATTTTATTTGAGGGAAGTGTAATGCCTATGAATGAATCAGTTGCCAGAACATAATGTTAACAAAAAGACGTCAAATGGCACCTTAAATTTAGGGCTGATAAACACGCATCATCAGTGTACGGTCTACTTGAGGAATGATCACAAATTTTTTAACAGGTTTATAAATAACCCAACATGAGCAAAACATTAAATCCAGACTAATTATACAGAGCAAATCCAATGCCAAGAAATGTGTTTAACCTGACACATATGCAATCAATCATACACAAATCAATTCATAAAACACTTAAACTTTGCAATATAACTATAAAATTGTTATGAGGCTTGAGTAGATCAACAAAGCAGAACCAATCAGGGCCTCAATGACCAAATGCAGATCAACTTCAAGATACCAGATACCAGAAAGAACATGCTACTTAAAATCATCAAAACAGGTGCAATTAGTATATAGGAATGATAAACAAGCAAATAATGGTTTCCTCTCCTTGGTACAAGCATTTGTATGATGAGGTTTGTAACTCAGTACACCATAAGCAAAACAAAATATACATGCTCAGATAATAATAAAGCAATTCTCAATTCAGCAGAGCTGCAGTAACCATCTTAAACTCATAGAAGAACAAAGCAGGCCCTGTTTGGTAAACATGTGATTCTCGCACCAACATGCACATGCTCATAGGTTTTGGACAGCCGTAAAAAACTACAGCACCAAGTATTTGGTAAACACATGATGCTGCGGTTTGGAAGATAAGCTAATTTTATCCCAAAATTGTACTATAAAATACCTATGATGTTCTCATTACTATTATCATCAAAATTATTATTTAAAAGTTATATGTATCACAAATTATCAATTTTTATTTGTAACTACAACGACTTAATACCAAACGGAGCCTTAAACTCAACAGCATATGAACTCAGGTACATATTATCAAGCAACCACAGCTCAGTTCCCAGAACTCAGTATTCATCTCAAATCCTTAGAAACTGCACAAGTTGACCTTGTTATAGATAGCTTAGCTTGGCTTGCGTAGAACAAATATGCAAACCAAGCACATGACATAAACCTGAGAAATAAAAAACAGTTGCAAAGTATTAAATACCTATGATGTTACTTGGAAATTGAGCTACATGATGAATAAGATTCATCAGCCTTACTTAGGCCAAGTAATCAACCCAATGAACATTCAACCCAATTCTTCCTTATGCTACTTCCTACCATCAGCCTATAAGACAAAAATTCCGAAATAACCTATTCCACAATCAAACCCAGAAGCCAACATCAAATATCATTTACACAACCACATTTCAACAATCAGGATGAATATATCCAGAACTTTACCAAATCAGCTTGAAAAGACTATAGAAGATAATATAAACAAAATAACACCCAATTATCAAGTCGTAACAGCAAGCAGCATTAATATATGGCATCTTGAGTAAACATTATCAACCCAATAACATCTCATAAAAATAGTACCAGATCCAGAAAAGATTAAGTTCACAAAACACTACATAAATCTCAAAATTCGCACTTTAACAACTAAAGCGTTTCCAATAACACAAAATAAAACAAAACAAAACGACAAGTCGTTTCCTTCCTTTGGTTAAAAATCTAAAACCTGAGCTTAGTAAAGAACCAACGGTTCTTGCCAGTCTTAAACCTCTCCTCGAGGCGCTTCTTGGTCTCCTTGCAAGCGGTCACCTTCTTGTCCTTGCTCTGGAGGGAATCGGCCGACACGACGTCCTTCAAATCGACGTCGAGAGTGTAGCGCGTGGGCATCAGGTGCTGGTAGTTGACCAACTTGACGAAGGCCTTGACGCGTGACTTCTTCGCTGTCTTCTTCGCCGAGTCCTTGCGGATGACCTTGCTCGGGTACTTCTTTATCCCCGCTACCAAACAGTGCCCGTACGCCCTCTCCCGGGTCCCGTCGTCGAACGATTTCACGATGACCGCCTTCCGGCCAGCGTAACGGCCCTGAAGAAGGATCACGGCCTTGTTTGGTTTCAGAAACTTCACCATTTCGACTGTCGTCCTCGCGCACCCGCGGCTCTCTCTGGGTTATTGTGCGTGTGTGTGTGTGCAGAGGCTGGGTCGATTTACAAGCGAGGATTTATAGATATATACATATCAGCTGGCTTTCTGTGAAACCCTAGACACCCTGGCGAATTTGGGTATTGGGCTTGTTTTCGTTTTCCCTTGTGGGCTTTTGAAATACCGTTGGAAAATGGGCTGGGCTCAAATGTCATTTCTGTAGTTTTAATGAATTAAACCGCAACATAATTCTCTATTGGACACCAAAAAAAAAAAAAGCAAAATAATACAACACTCTGCCCACTAAAACCACAAACAAAATACGAAATTGTTCATAACTATTGTACTCTAGTAGGTTTGGAAGGTGTTGAGAGAATTATGTGTTTTGAAAAGTGTAATGTATGTTTTTGGTAAATTTTATAATTAAAGTGTTGTTTTATTGTGGAATAATTGATTACAATACATATTAGTTTGAGGTTGTCCAAAACTTCACACCAAATATTTGGAAGATAGAAGCATAGTGAAAATAAAATGTACTTGGTGAATCAGAAAATTCGATATTAGTAAACATGTGATTAATGACCTTTACTTTTGTAAGGTCGGCTTTGACAATTTCGTTTGAATTTGTGTTAGGTTTCAAAAGATTAGAAAGTATACCAAATTGGGCGTCTCTTGAGTCTTTACATGAGTGGAGAACGAGTTACATTCTGTCGAAGCAGTTAACACTCAATTGAAAATCATTCCGATGACTCAAAAGCACACAGCATCAATGCTAGAGAATGAGCATGTATTTCAATCTTTGCTGTAGATGACAATCGAGTGAACGTTTCATTATGAAATTAAATTTACTAAAACAACGTTGTTACAAAAATTATGTTGGTTGCGCCTTCTTTTTAAAGTTGATGGTTTATATAATGCTGATTTAGAAGATTGTGATAGACTTTAATTTGATTATTCTTATGATAAATCTGAAAATTTTATTTTATTTTTTTTGGGGAAAAATTATGTTAAAATCATGATATATCATTCTTATTATGAATGTGCTTTCAATGATACTGTACGTATGTGTTTCCTTTGGCCCCAAACTACTAACTTGTTAATATTTCGTATTGAAACTGTATCTATAAGTCAAAGCACGAATTTAAATCTAAATCAGCCACTGCAGAAAATTAAATACCGAAAATAAAATTCTACAGAAAGTATATGATTATGTGTATAAAAAGTCTACAGAATGGTATACAAAAATAATAAATCAAACCACAGGGACAATCCCATCATCAAACTAAGAAACAATCTGAACTGTTTTTGTTATTATTTATACACGTAATTATGGAAAAAAAAAAAAAAAGAATCCCCAAAATCAAACGATCGATCGACCGTCCTTATGTGCTCAGAAGCAGGCGTCCAAGACACAGCAGCAGCACAAGCCAGCACAGCTGCAAATAAAACCAACCAAATCAGTCAGTCACTATATGTAGAGGTGCGAATAATATATAACGAGGCGAAAAACAAAGATGGCATACCATCCTTTCCAGAAGCCATCACCCCTGGACTTGGTTTCTACGGGAGCATTTTGGGCGTAACCATGATCGCCGCTGTCTTTCGTTGGATAACCTGCCGGTGGTGGCGCTGCCACGAACGGACCCGCCGCCGTAGATGGTGGTGGGTATGCTACTACATAGGTACAATTCCCAAAAAATTAAAAAAAATTGTAAATAAAAAAAAGTTCGTATGGTTCAGATTAAAGATATGAATATATAGATTCAAAATTCACAGGAGAAATAGGATAGATGGGTTGGTTACCTGAGGACTGATTTTGATCGTGGGAGCCCATGCCTGCAATTGATAAAAGAGAGAAAAAGGCAAAGTAGGAAAAATGTCAAGTTAGGTGGGAGAAGAAGAAGTTGAAGTTGAAGACAAAGGTGAACGAGAGCGAGCGCGTGTAAATGCGTAAACGTGTGTGATTTATATGTATTTATAGATGGATTGTAAAGTGGGTGCTTCTTGGAAGGAGAGTTTAACGAGGGTCGGTCGCTACGCGTCGAGGAAGAATTGTTTCAATTGAATCCGCAAACACAATAATAATAATAATAATAATAATAACAACAAAAATAACATCCCCCACGGCATCGACACTAGAGAAAGAAAACAAGTTTCTTCTAAACTAGAAGTTGGCCTCTGCTTCTTAATTTGTATCTTTAATTTTTTTTTTTTTTTTTTTTGCCGATTAAAATCGATTCCTGGACAAGAGTTTAAAATTAGATTCATATTTAAATCGACATTAATTTTCAAACTTAACGTACGAGATTTTTTATTGCGTGAGTCGCTTGTATCTGAAAACAAAAAGACGACTCGCATGACATCTGTCCGGGATGGCAGCCGGTTGTTTACGTCAGCAACCTACTTTGAAATGACACGTGGACCACAACTTGTTCTCGTTTTCAACGCTACCGCGCAAACCAAACTACGAAAGAAAGCGCTTTATTTGTTTATTTGTTTATTTATTTTTCATATCTTTCAAAAAATAATTTAAAATAATTTTTTTAAATTACAACGGTTGTAATTTAAAAAAAAAAATTTTATATATTTATTAAATTTTAGTTTAGTTATTAAATTATAGAGTCTCCGAAAAATCTCAATTCTCATGTATTTATTATACAGATGGTAGGTATATGGAGCATGGCACAAAAATTCACACTAACAGCACTTGAAAGTCCCGCTTAGCTTCTTGCATATTTTAGTAGAAAATAAGAGTCCATATTTATTTAATTGGACTAAAAAAATAAAAAAAAATTATCCTATCATATCATTTATGGCTATTTGCTGTTCGGTTTAATTTATTTCTGGCTCCACATAAATCAATTGAAAGATAAGATTAGTTATTTACGCTTCGGCCGTCTTGAGATGTCGTTACCCTGATTTGGCCCCCGTAAGTTCTACCAGTTTCCATTATGGTCCCCATTTTTATCGTACTTAGTATTTACTCGGCTTCTAGAAATCCATTAATTTTTTGCGTTTTCGAATCTTTGTGTGAAAACGGTCAATATTCTTTCGCGCAAATCTCGCTTTAATTTGCCCTTAGATATGAATAAATATATCACGCTTTGCCCTTCTTTTGAGTCAGCCAACCATATTAAGATGCAGGCAAAAAGGTAAAAGGCAAAGCTTACGCTACATTAAAACTTTAAAATAAACTTTAAAACCTTCAAATTTACTGACTTTTTTTTATAATTATTATCTTTGCCAAGGATTTAAAAATTTATAGCTATAACGTACAGGTAATGTAACGTAAGCTTTGCCTAAAATGCAATGTATGTGTTACTTTTCTGCCCATTTTTAATTATTTATGCATTCTTTATGTATGTACGGTGGATTCCCAAACTTTTATAAAAATATAGCAAATGTATGATAGAACTACAACTACGGTGTGTATTGATAGAACGCGTGAAATTAAATACATGGAAGAAAATAACAACCGCATGATTTTAGAAAATGTCCAGTCAACGGTGGAAATTTGAAAACAAAAAATTGAGGTGAACCGAGAGAAGCAGGAGGTGGTGGTGGTCCAGCTGATGTTGCAGTGATAAGGAAGAAAAATCGCCGGTAATGTTAAGTGAATTCGGAAAAAATGTGAAAAAAAAAAAACAGTAAAAGTGAACTCGAAAAAAGGGGTAACAGCACAAAAGAGTTCGTTATTAATTTATCATGGATATCATAATAATTTATTAATTTAAGGTAGCGTTTATTTCTCAGATTGCATTGAGAATCTTGAATACTGGAAATCTTGTGATTAGGAGTGTAGACTGAGAGGGCGAGAACAAGTTATTTACTTACACTGGAATGAGAGTGTGAAATAGAAATCAAAATCTGATTTATGTGTTTACATTGTCTTAGATTGGACGTGAATTATTTTAAATTATAATTTTAACCTTATTTAAAGAATTGTAGTTTTTAATTACAAAGCAAACAAAAAAATATATTTGTAAAATAAACTATTTATTTTATTATTAATTTTAATTAGATAAAATAATAATAATTATTATTATTATTTTTAATTATGTAAATCATAATTTTTTTATTATTTTGAATTTTAATTATTTGAATTAAAAATTATTGATAAAATCAACACAAATGAAGCATTATTATTAATAACAATATAGTACAAAATTAATATTTTCTTAGAGTAAACTATTTATTATTATTAATTAGTAATATTAAATAAATATAATACTACTAAATTAAATAAATATAACAATATTATATTTTCAAATAAGATTATATATAATAATACTATCAATTCTCTACGAATATGATAATATTATTTCTAAATAATTTTAACTTTAGATTACATAAATTATTATTTTTAACTAAATTTAATAATACTATATTTAAATAAATTAAATATTATTATTTTTAACAAATGTAATATTATTAAATAATATAGTAATATAATTAAATCTCGAGACTGATTTGAAATTACAAAGTCAGAATCGCTTTTCCGGAGAGCCTCCTCAAACGATCTTTGTTTGATTTTATACTGGTTGGCTTATTATGTGCCATTCCAAACAAAACTGATTTGTTTATTATGTGCATTGTGCCATTCCAAACAAAGTTTAATTATATTATAATAATTAGTATATAAAAATTAATTATTTTTAAATATTTAAAAATACTTAAATAATGTATAAAAAAATATAATTTACGTTATTAATAATATTATAATAATTAGTATATAGAAATTAATTATTTTTAAATGTTTAATATAACAAATAATAAATACTTAAATATTAATAAATTTAAATAATATTAATTTAAAATTAATAGTAATTTAAATAATGGTATAAAATATTATTACATATACTACAATTTATGTTGTACTAAACATTATATTGTATTATAATTTAATACACCTTAATGATGCGCACCATAATACAATGCAGCCAATGCAATACAATATATTGTGTCAGATGACCTAGTTAATTTCACCGATAAATTGATTTATTCTTATATTTGAATTAATATATTTAAATTAGTATTTTTTCTTATTAATTAATTAATTTAATATATAGTAACCATGTATTAATTACAAACCATATTTTATGATAAATATAAATATGAATTTGATCTCTTGTTCTTAATTTGTAGTTAATATTTTTTTATGGGAGCCGCTAAGTTACAGCCGGCGTAACTTGCAGCCGCAAAAATTTCGTGTGAACAGTAAAATCAAGTGATTACTGTTCTACACGAAATTTTTGCGGCTGTAAATTACGTCGGCTGTAACTTAGAAAAATCCTTTTTTTAAAAGAATTATTGTGAAATCAATTTACTTATAGTAATTATTGTACATATATATAACAATCTCAGTTATGTCACAGTCAAACTCTGACCATGCATGGGCGGTGGGTAGACTCCGAAAAGATACGACTAAAATTCCAATGCTGACCAATGCATGAAATGGTGATACAAAACTCTATTACGGGGCGGCAAGCAGCCCAAATCCTTTTGAAAATATTTCACAATGCAAAATTTTGCCAGGTTTTTTTTTCTCCTCTTGAGCTTGGGCACTTTGAAAATATTTATTTAATATTGTTATTTTTATATTTGGATATAGATGAAAAATTACACTTACTAAACATCAATCTTTGTCCTGTTACCATTTAAAACTTGCTTGTTCATAAACTACATTATATGCTAGGTAAATACTGATTCAAAAAATCTATAAAAGGCATTGGTTTCTAGAGTGAAAGCATCCCAAACAAATCCTCTTGAAATTATTTCATAATGGGCAAATTTGCCAGTTTTTTGACTGTCCTCTTGAGCTTGGGTACTTTGCTCTCTTCTCTAGCACAACCACCACCACCAATAGAACAACAAACTTGTCCAATTGATGCTCTCAAGCTCGGTGCATGCGTCGATGTTCTTGGTGATTTAATTCACAATGGTCTTGGCGACAGCGCTAAGGAGAAATGCTGCCCATTGCTTCAAGGGCTAACAGACTTGGATGCCGCAATATGTCTTTGCACTGCCATTAGAGTTAATGCTCTGAATCTCATCAATCTTCTCGTGCCCATCTCTCTACGAGTACTTGTCAACGACTGTGGCAAATATCCACCAACAGAATTTGACTGTCCTGCCTAACAATTTTGTGACGCCCCATCCATTCAATTTTGGTGAAAGTATATGGTTTTAATTGACGATATTAATAATTGTACGTTACTTGCTAGTTATGCGAAAGCTTCAATTTAGTATTACTTGAAGGCAGATGCATGTATAGGGCACAAATATTAATAAGTGTATGTTTCTTTTGTTGCTGGTGCTGATTGTTATGAATAAGATGGTTTCTTCCATGAAATTGACATCCTTTATTTTATTTTATTTTTTTATTTTTCAACTCTCTGTCTTGCTCAATTAGGGTAGTCCATTTCTTTGTTATTTTTTGGACAAATATCAACATTGTCAACTTTCTTCTTCTTCTTCTTCTTCTTCTTCTTCTTCTTTACACAAAATCTCGCACCAAACATAAAATAAGCTCTATGCATGGATTGGTTTACATTGATTAATCCCTTGATACAAAAATTTATAAGTTATTAGGTAAAAATTCAATATTAGTATATACGTAAAATAAGCTCTAATACTCCGCATTTACATTAGTATAGGGTATGAGAAAAAGAATGAAAAAAACATATGAAAGAAATATTTGAGATGATTTTTCCAATTCATCAGGAAAAAAATATTGTAATTGATCATCTATCTTTCTTGATTTTGCTGAAACCTAGATGAAGCTTTCGGCTGTACTATTAATATAGGTAAACTTTTTACTAAAGAAGTAACATTTACGCCAGACCAATTGAGGAAATAAAAAATGTTGTATACAAAGTGCTCGAGTAGTTAAAAGGATTGGCATAAAAATTTTCTTTGTAAATAAAAAATGTCTTATTGTAATAATTTTCTTTGTAAATAAGACATAAAAAATTTGTTTAATCTATTGATTTTTAAGATTATAAGGTTTTTAATAGAAATTAAAATGAATACTAAAAGTCAATGATTCTAACTTTAAATAATTATGCTTTCTTATAAAATTGAAAAAGTAAAGAAATTATTTTTTTTTCTTACAAAGACTACTAATGAATGAATTAATGGTTAGACAATATTATTAATTATATCTGTTTAACACTATAGTTAACAGATATAACTAGGCTTTCCTATAATATGTAATTTTAAAAAAAGAAACTTATTAATTAGAGAATTATTAAAGAAATACTCAAAAAAAGAAGCATTCCCAAAGTATAGGACCTTAAGCGATTGCCTTATTCGCCTATACTTAAAACCACCACTGAAAGTATCACAAAAAGTGTTGCATTATTTCCCTTTAAAACCAAGATTACAAAAATTGTTTATGTCTAGGCGTACGGCATGGGATATGAGGTGGCACCAAGAGAAGAGAGTTGCTGATGAAGTTATTTTAAGACATCCTGCTGATGATAAGTGATATTGACTTGTAATCACATGTGTAGTTTATCTTTATTACAAGTTTAAAATGTAAGCATTCATGTTTTTCTTTATCGTATACATACATACATACATTCATACACACACATGTATGTATGAATGTATGTATGTATGAATGTATATGTGTGTGTGTAGTGTAAGCTTTCTTGTATTGTTATTTCATATGAAATTGATTTATTGGTTTACTAACCTTTATATTCTAACTCTTATATCTTTCTTTCATGCAGGCAAGTATTCTTAAGGAATTCTTGAGCAATCAACCTGACTTGTCCTTTCACTCCTTCATGCACGGTTGTCTCTTGGCTTATTTTTATCTTTTTTGTTTTATTCATGTTATGTTCTCTTGCTTAGGTTTTAGTTAGATTTTAATTCAAAAATGTGAATTAATGGTTAAGATTTTGATATAGAGAGAAGGAGAGAGTATTTTCTGCCAAATCCAATGAGGAATAACAGATACTTTCTGGTTTAGGAAATCAAATCATTGAGCCTTTACCTCTCCTCATCTGAATTTTCCTTAGCTATCAAGGATTTAGATGATTATATCGATGTATTCTCGTACTGTACATCAATTGTAAAAATATTGCTTTGGGACTCAGCGTACTATTTTTTTAACCATCACTTCTGTGTAAATTCTTGCTATAAATACTCGTGTTGAGCTGCTCCAAATGCGTACAGCGGTGGCCACTTTGACCGCAGCTGCAGTTAAGGAGGCAGTAAGCATCGTCCCGTTAACAATCTCTCTGGCAGCAGTATTTGAGTCACTATTAATAAAATAGAACAGTTCCTTGTCAAAAGCAAAATCAAATGCATGAATAATATATAATTGAAACCCCGTATAGAATAATTTTAAACAGATCTATCCAGTTTAATGTTTTTTTTCCCTTTTACATAGGGCATGAATTATGGTATTAAGTTCATTTAAACAGAAAAAATAAAGGGTGTACGTATATTAAACTTGAAGAACAATACATAAAACTGTAAATTTTCATCGTTACTGATTCAAGTGATCTAAATTAATTCTAGAATAAGCACAAGAAGGTCATAAATAACTTTTGGAGCAATAAGTGAAATCTTTTCCGCTAATCTTATCTTTTTTTTTTTGGGTGGTGGAGGAAAAGAATGAAAAAAAAATACACCCAAGAAAAGGTTTCTGGATTTTGATGGATTCTAATTTAAAAGCCAAGCAGGGAAAAAAATAAAAAGGTAATCTGATTACAGTTTTTCAAGTTGCGTGTAGTTTACAGGGCAAGAAAGAATATTTGATTTGTATATAGTGAAATAGCATTGAATTTTTACAATTATTATTTCCAATGACGTGCTCAAACAAGGCGGTGTACGTTAAAAAATACCCCTCGAATCTCAAGATCCGTGATTTATTGATTCTGTTTGTCATTGAAGTTTGTAAAGATTATCCCCAAAATCCTTGCTGACAGGAAGGAACCCAGATGCCTGTAGTCAGCTTTGGCGACTGTTTAATTATTATATAAATAAAATTCATGATTAAATTACTTTTCTTCTGTCACTTGTATAATGCTGAAGAAGAAGAGTATGTACTAATTATAAGAAGATGTGTACTGTTATAAGTACATTAGAGATTAAAAATTTTAAGCTTTTGTGCAAATGATGAACGTGTTTCAATATCTCATTTTTATTATATTCAATCCCATGTTATTGAAGCATATAACATGTCTATTATGAGTTGTCATGCCCCTCACGATCTAGATCAGTCAAAGACACCCCCCATTTTCTTATTTTAATTATCATCATGATTAATGATTGATCAATTCTCGCGCCCTCTTAACTTCTATATAAGAAGGGCATTCATTCACAGATCAAAATGTACAAGTTCTTTGTTAGAGTTCAAGAGCTAGAGTAATTGCAATTTTTTCATCATCATGGCCAAATATCAGTTAGCTGGGCTCTTGATTCTCCTTTTGAACTTGGGCACTTTGCTCCCGTCTCTAGCTTCTGACTGCTCAAATCCACCGAGTGTCCCCAAACCACCATCTTCCCCCGAACCCTAAACCAAAACCACCATCGAAACAGCAAACTTGTCCCATTGATGCTCTCAAGCTCAAAGCATGCGTTGACGTGCTTGGCGGTTTGATTCACGTCGGTATTGGCGGCAATCCCAAGGAGAAATGCTGCCCATTGCTGCAGGGGCTAGCAGATTTGGATGCGGCTATATGCCTTTGCACTGCCATTAGAGTTAATGCTCTGAATCTCATCAATCTTCTTGTACCCGTCTCTCTAAACGTACTTGTCAACGATTGTGGCAAGCACGTGCCCGCTGGATTTAAGTGTCCTGCCTAATTGTTGATGGCCCATGCAAGCAGTTTCGCGAAATTTAATTATTAAAATTGACGATATCGTTGTTAATTGTTGTTTTTGTTTTTATTGTTGAAGGTAATAATGTGAGAGATATATGAAAGTATTGAAATGCTTCTCGAGAAATATCTCTCCTTAGCATGTAGTTTTCAGTTGATTCGTTCCTATTATTTCATCTTAAACCAATATGGTATCATGAGATATAATGTTTGTTGGATTATAAATATTTTATGAGTTAAAAGTTTTTCTTCTGTCTCTATCATTTATATTCTCTCAATCATCTAACTTATAATTTTTCGTTTTAAAGAGAAACGATGGTACTTTATTTATTATTTATGTATTTTTGACACTAGAAACAATGGTACTCATCATTACTCTAAAAGAGTTTTAAGTTGGATAGGCACCAACTATGTATATGTAGCCATTTGTAAAATTAATGTATGAAGGAAATTTTGGAATATTGAAACATGTTTCTTTAGAAGAATGTATGATATTGAAATGAACCGAAACAGGATATATGATTTCCGTACAAAGTGAAAAATGAGAAGAACAAACACTGTATAAAATAATTTATCCAAAAAGAAAACCATTCCTTATCAACAGAAAAATTGATTGCACAAATAATAAAAAGTTTGAAACTCCGTGCAAAATTACGGAAATTTTAAATAGATTTATCCACGTTAAGACTTTGAGATACTAATTTTGGTATTCATTGATACTGACGTACTCATTTTTTTAAAATAATTTTAAAGGGTTTACATGTAACTTAAGGAACAATGTAAAAACTATCATTTTCTCACTTACGTATTCAAGTAATTAATCTAATTAATCCTAGAAAGCACAACAATGTCATGAATATATAATTTTTGGTTCAAAAAGAGAAATCTCATTTAATAGCGCTAAAAAAGTCTGGATTCGAACCTGTTCAAACAAGAGTTGGGAGAGATTTAATTTACCTTTATATAGTACTAATTTATTTATTAAATTGAGAAATTGTCAAATGAAAATTATTGGTTGATTGATTATTTGAAAGTAACATACATACGTAGTGTAAATTAATCAGGTAGGCTTGCCATTTGGAAGAAAAATGGGCCTAACTCACATTCAAAAACTATCTCAAGAATTGAAATTTGACTTTAGTTTATATAATGAATAATAATATAGCCACAAATTCTTGTATAAATTTATTTTGTACAAACTGATGTGACATAATTTAATTGGTTGAATTAAATATCACTTGGTTCGCATGATTTGTTTTTATTATTTTATATTTTCTTTCAACTAATGAATTAATGCCAAATCAGTTTGTACAAATTTAGTTTGTAAAAGAGTTTTGTGGCTGTATCATCACTCTTATATAATTAGTTCGGTAATTATTTTTAGGCTATGCGTGAGTTTTTTTTTTCTTTTTATGGAGGAAAATAAATAAAGTACACCGAAGAGCATATATATGGATTTCTGTAATTAGGAAAAAAAATCTGAATACAGTCTGCCGAGTTATATAGTTTTCAATGCAAGAAAATTTGAGTTGTGTGAAGTGAAAGAGTCCTCAAATTTTAACATTCTTAATTCCAATATCAGCTCACACAAACAATTATATGTTTAAAAAAATGCCAGAAATATCAAAATCCGTGTTTTCTCGATTCTGTTTGTAAATGAGAAGTTTGAAAAGATTATCCCACAATTATTATTATTATGTACAAATACAGGACAACGTGTAATGCTTAAAGTTTAGTAGTTCACATATGTTAACATTAGAGATTAAAAATTGTACGGTTATTGCAAACGATGTCCTTATTTCAATATCTCATTTATATTATATTCAGTCCATGTTTATTGAAGCATATTTAACATATCTATTGTGAGTTGGCCTTGTGTCATGTCCCTCACGATCTGGAATCCCCAATGTTCTTAATTTGTGTTATCATCATGATTGATTGATCTGTCTCGCCCTCTTAATTTCTATATAAGAAGACCATTCATTCACAGAACAAAATGTACAAGTTCTTTGTTACATTCAGTTTAAGAGCTAGAGTTTTGAAATTTCTTTCGTCATGGCCAAATATCAGTTAGCTGGTCTCTTGATTCTCATTTTGAACTTGGGGACTTTGCTTTCTTCTCTAGCTTTTGACTGCTCAAATCCAACAAGTGTCCCCAAGCCACCCCCTTCCCCAAGCCCTAAACCAAACCACCATCAAAACAGCAAACTTGTCCCATTGATGCTCTCAAGCTCAGTGCATGCGTCGACGTGCTTGGCGGTTTGATTCACGTTGGTATTGGCGGCAGTCCTAAGGAGAAATGCTGCCCATTGCTGCAAAGGCTTGCAGATTTGGATGCTGCAATATGTCTTTGCACTGTCATTAGGGTTAAGGCTCTGAATCTCGTCAATTTTCTTGTACCCGTCTCTCTAAACGTACTTGTCAACGATTGTGGCAAGCACGTGCCTGCTGGATTTAAATGTCCCGCCTAACTTGTGATGCCTCAGCCCCAGCCCCAGCCCCATCACCATCATGCATGCAATTTCATGAAAACTAATGTGAAAGATAGAAGTACGTAATGTCAATCTTCTCCTTAATTAGCATGTGTTTTGTAATTGATATGTTCCTGCTATGTCAACCCAATATGCTTTGCGATTAATTTTAGTGTTAATTTGTTGGATTCTTAATATTGTATTTATTAGTTAAGTTTCTCTTCTCTTTAATCGCTATTGTATGTTTATTAATATACACATATAATCCATCACTCAATCATCTAATTTATATTTTTTCATTGTTACTGGTAAAATTTTGAGTTGGACAAACATACCACTAAATGTACGTCTATTAATTCAATAGCTTTTAATCCACTAATATGCATTCATTCTAAAATTAATATATGATAGAAGATTTGAATCATAAAAAATGTTTCTTAGAGATAGAAGAACGTATTGTAACTTATTCAAGGTATCTCCTTATGAAGTGAAAGTTGCAAATTAAGGCATATATAGACTCACTTTTGTTGGCACAAATATAAAATAGTCACCTTGTGCGTATCCTTGGAAAAAATTTTACTTAAAGTGCATGTTAAGATATCTATGATCTTTGACATATTCACTGCCCGAGGAAACTATAAAATAAAACAAGCAGTATATCATCATATATACTCGTAATTTTGTTTTGCACCGTCTGGCCAAATGCATTAGTGCGTCACATAATTTGGGAAAATTACTATTTATATGAACTAATAACACACAATAGCATAGAATGTACATTTTGTTCTTTTTTTAATCTGTTTACCAATACTTATATTCAAAAGTTCATGGGAACTTCCTGAACTAAAAATTGACCAAATTTATCTCTAAATGTTTAAATGAAAAAAATCAATCCACACAATACATACATAAGGACTCAAAAACTCATGCCTAAAGGAGCTGTTTTACCGTTGTGTCATTGAGTGGTGGTATATAAATTGTACGTAGTTGTCGGTTCATCAAGTAGTGGTAGATTTAAATTAAGGGTTTTGCTAGCATACATTTAATGTATGTTACAGCCCTCACAAAATTAGATGAACAGTAACCAACAAGTGGTTACTGTTCATCTAATTTGTGAGTGATATAACATACATTAAATGTATGTTAGGAGTTCCCTTAAATTGAAAAAAAAGTGGGGGGTTTCTTTAGAATGTCTGTGGAGTGTATAAAATTTCCTCTATAGGCCCGGCCCAAATTGCAATGGAATAATGAAAGATATCGCCGAAAACAACAAGATGAAAAAGAAATTTTCTTGAGAAAGAAGTCAGTGAGGCCTCAAAAGGAAGATCGTATAAGAGCGAACTCACTGAGCTTTAACGAAGAGTCGAAGAACATTACCTTTGAGTAGGCTTATAAAGAATTACATGTAAGTAAAGATCTTCACTTTTCTTCCAGTTTCTATATTTCCGTTCGCAAGATCTGTTTTAAAAAAAAAAAAATTGGGGAATTAACCGTCGGCACTGTTTGTTTCTGAAATTTTTCGTTTTTAGTCGAATCTTAAGTTTTTTGCTTTTTCTTTTTGCATTTAAATTTTAATGCGATAAGATATTTGTAATGGGTATTGGAGTTATCCCTTTGTTGCAAGTGCTTTTCGAGCCCAGCTGAATGTTGTTAAACCCTTGATTTGAACAAAAATTTTTGTCATGGGTCTTGTTTAGGTTGCGATGGTTCTCTTTATTTTTCTTGATTTTATTACAATTGATGATATTTTCTGTGAATTACTTGAGTAAAATCAGTTAATTTTAGCTTGTTATTTAGGAAAAATGGGCACCCACATGCTATAAATTTTCTAAAGGGGAATGACTTACACACTGACTTATTATTAGAATTGTCAGTGACTTTATAAGTGGCCGACGAAAATTTGAGAAATAACCCCTTTTCGATGAGTAGAAAGAAGGACTTTCAGATCTATTCATGTGACCGGTGGCACTTCTCATTTGTTTTTTGAGGAATTAAGGTTTTTTGGTTTGAATGTTTTGATCCTTCGGTGCGTATATTCTCTTGTATAGGGATTATTATTGTTGATATTTATGCTGTGTAATCTCTTGTATGGTGAATGGTAGTCCAACTCTTGTGCATTTGTTTTGGTAGGAGAACCGGTTTTACTTTCTTTCTGGTTCTTGAGACTCCGCTGCTATATTTATATTTCTAATATATGTATTGGTATTAAGCAAACCTATGCTCTGCCACATGGTTGATAATGACAATCGAATTTGTGGATGCTCATTACTGATGAGTTGAATTATTTGATGACTGTTATAATCTTGTTTTTGATAATATAAGTTTTTTCTGCCATCCTCGTAATGTAAATATGAAGCCTAGAGAGAGAGAGAATTTCTGTTGGTAGCCCTTAGGAAGTCTAGCCAGCAAATGAAGTATTGGTGTATAATCCATTTTTTTTCTTTTTTCTGAAGAGTTAGCAAATAAGTAGATCCTGATTCTGAGTGGAAGCTATCTACTGGAAAATCATAAATGGAAGTTTTACGTTAATGAATCTTGTTGATTGTTTTGTTGAGCTAGCCAAAATGTAAGGACTGGCCAAAGCTCGGTGAAATTGTGGTTGTGGAGTAGTTTATTTATTTTTACTTAAGTCAAGATGGTTGAAGATATGTGATCAGAATATCTTGAATTTAGCAGTTACCTATGAATTTAGAGGCATGTTCTTTCTTTCTGTCTTAATAGGGGAAGCGTGCTTTCTTTTTCTTCAATTAGGATACAAGAATCATTCTACGTGGTGCTTGTTATTCTTTTTCTTTTCACCTCTTATCACTATTATTATCATTGAACTTTTAGTTGGTCCATTTTCTGTTCATCCAAGTATGTTGTAGCTGTCAATTATTGTATTTCTATGCTCTATCATATATGACTATGAAATTCTTCAGAATCTGCATCTATCTATGCTTCAGTCTCAGCTCATTTTTCATCTTCTTACAGTCTTATCCTTTATGCTCATCTTTAGTTGTGTTTATTGACTAATATATTTCTGGTATTACCAAATTAGCTGCTATATTGCTGTTTTCCATTTTTCGGTGGCACCTTTATGTTGGTGCTTTTCTAGTGCTGCAGTTCTTTTATTTTTGTTGAATCTGTTTGATTCATTTTCTAGTGGTACAATTCTTTTATTTTATTGAATCTGTTTGATACATTTTCTTTGATTTTCATTTTTTACAGTCATAACCAAAAATGTCTCGGAGATATGATAGCCGTACCACAATTTTCTCTCCCGAAGGCCGTCTCTATCAAGTTGAGTATGCAATGGAGGCCATTGGAAATGCTGGTAGTGCAATTGGAATATTATCGAAAGATGGGGTTGTCTTGGTTGGTGAAAAGAAGGTTACTTCAAAGCTCCTGCAAACCTCAACTTCCACTGAGAAGATGTACAAGATTGATGATCATGTTGCTTGCGCTGTAGCTGGAATAATGTCTGATGCCAACATCCTAATCAACACTGCCAGGGTCCAAGCCCAACGTTACACATATGCCTACCAAGAGCCAATGCCTGTTGAGCAGCTTGTTCAATCTCTTTGTGATACAAAGCAAGGTTACACACAGTTTGGTGGTCTTCGCCCCTTTGGTGTTTCATTTCTTTTTGCAGGGTGGGACAAAAATTATGGTTTCCAACTTTACATGAGTGATCCTAGTGGAAACTATGGTGGTTGGAAGGCTGCTGCTATTGGTGCAAATAACCAGGCTGCACAATCAATCCTCAAACAAGATTACAAGGATGATATTACAAGGGACGAAGCAGTTCAGCTCGCACTGAAGGTGCTCAGCAAAACCATGGACAGCACCAGTCTTACTTCTGATAAGCTTGAATTAGCTGAGGTTTTCCTGATGCCTTCTGGCAAAGTGAAGTACCAAGTTTGCTCGCCTGAATCTCTGAGCAAGTTGTTGGTGAAGCATGGAGTAACCCAACCTGCTGCCGAGACTTCTTGAATGAAGGTCTTCTATGCTTTCATTATAACTTAAATTTCAAAGCAATCTGGACAATACTTGTATTACTTTTATGCTTTTTGCCCAAAGAACTACAAATTTGATGTGTTTGATGTGATGTCAGGAGCTTGGCACTTTCAGATGTTAATGATGTTAGATGCAGTTTATCTTATTTCCTTGTGTTAAAATGCTCCCTACACTTCAATTTCAAGGATTTTAGCTTGACTTTTAGCATGGAAATTGATTATTATGTTTCAGATATTCGAAATGTTATGCTGCAAGAGTTTTGTATTCTTCAGGATTGCCTTTTCTCTTTCTTCCCTTTCTATGTTCAATTTCTCCCATTTATTTTTATGTGTTATGTATAATGTATTCTTCAGAATTGCTGTTTTTCTTTCTCCTCTTCACGGTTTCTCCTATTTATTTTCTCTCACTGAGGGGAGAAAATCGAAAGAATCGAGAGAAAAAGTAACACTATCAATTAAATTTTGAAACCACTGTGACGGTAAAAACAAAATGAGGGCAGTTTCTCTTTTAATTAATGGTAGTGTCTCGTTTTTATGAGTACCTGAACTATGTTTATTATTGTATGGATATGGATTCCAGAGAGATTAATAGAAGTAAAACTAAATCAAAATTAAAAAAGCAACTGAAAGCAACACAAATATAAAAATTATTTTGTGCAATTGGAAGATTTATTAGCAAGTTTAGCACTTTGGAGACTAGAAGAAAGACCACATACATGAAAGAATATATTCACTTTCATGTTAATGAAGTTTGATGTGTGCTATTGCTGCACTTATCAACTAGTATTGAGGACGCAATGGGCTCATAAAGAACTGCACTGACAGCGTTAGGCATTGTTTCTGTACAAGTGAACCCATCACTGCTCATGTAAAAGTTGTGAAATCTTTTGCTTGTCTTACAAAACAGTTCCTTGCAAACTTTTGGAACCACACTCACCCCTTCTTTTGCAGCATTAAACGCAGCAACTCTATCCTATGGATTTCTACTTGTTTCCCCATTTCTCTTTTAGCCTCTTCCAAAGAGCAGGCACCATTACTATGAACCATGCACAATGCCACACTGTTCAGTTTCCCTTGATCAATTTCCCTCTGCAAGTTACACTCAGTAAGCAAATATCTTTGAAATAGAGGATGTATTCAGTACTGTATGAAAATTTTCAGGTGTAGACATATGTTCGTTTCAATTCTATACATTTTTTAAAATGTGTAGACGTCCATCTTGAAGAAAAATTGTGAGCTAAATATAATAAGTTGACCTATTAGAACAACTTTAATAAAATTTAAATAAAAAATTTTCTACATTTCCGCTTGCAGTATCGTTCAAAATTCACAATTTTCAGATGCAGACATCTGTACATTTCAATTATAATATTTTTTAAAACCTGTAGATGTTCATCTTGAAGAAGGATTCTCAACTAAATATAATAATTTTACCTATTAGAACAACTTTAAATCCAACGGCTGAGTGTTCATCCCACCTGTGGTTCATTTCATTTTTCATTATCATTTTGATTGAAACACTTTTCGAGTAATTAAATTGAGGGAACTGCTACCTTAAAACTGTTAACTATTAAAACAGTCACATTCTTTTTCTGCGTTTACGAACTTTTATTTTAATTCAGGATGTGAAACGTAAAACTTGAGACGCGTAACAAAAAACATTGCGACTTTCATAACATAGATATTATAAGGGTTTTAAGGTAGTCTTACAGTTAATTAAATTGAAAGACTTGAAAACTCACTTTTCAACCAATTCAACCAAGTTCAGCAATTCTTCCATGGAACCGTAATCATCATATAAATCATCAGCCATCGTTGCAAGAACAGTATTTTTAGCCCATGCCTGCGAGCGTCAGAAAATTCTGCCTCGAAAAGTACGGATGCTACGGTGAAAAGGGCATATGCTGTCCTCTGTCTCGAAAATTTCAGACTATCAAGTCTGTAATCTTTAACCCATCTGCTTAATTAATTCATCAAATGACAAATAAAAATTCTTCTTACCAACAAATTTGAGTTCCTTAAACATCAATCAATTCTAGGTATATTTTTTGTGCCTCTTTCTACTTAATTTGGAAGCACAATAGTTAAATTGTTTAGTAAACACACACTTTAAAACAGGCGTATATTCACAAAAGAGAATGACAATGACTCATAGATTATTTACCTTTCAAGATACTCCATTTCTTTGCAGTATTGGGCTTGGCACATATTAAAATCTTGCACTGCAAATGTGGAGAGTTCTGTGATGTCTATATTGAAATATCTGATACTACGAAAAGATTGCAAAAAGTGTTGTGCCATCATTATTTTGGCACTATATAGAAACTGCTTCCATTTATTAGGGTAAGCTATGTGAAATTTGTTTTACCTGTAAGATGTTTTAAGAAGATGAACGTCGTGAAAATCAAGATGCTCAATGCATTTTCTGCTTTCAGTCCATTCCAGACTGGCTCGAGAAAATTTTAGTGCATAATCTACCTGAAATTAACGAACTTAATATTTGTTTAAGAATTAAACCGATCTGGGTACAAGCAGATGCAATCATTCTTTGATGCAGACGTTTTATTTGGATTTGAATTGAGCTCCAAGTAATTCAACACTAAATTTAAAAAAATTAGCATCGAATTGCTTACAATCAAGCTCATGGCTGCATTGCATTTTGTAAGATGCTAACATCTAATTGGATTAATATATATATATATAAAATAATGACTGACACGTGATTATATCAAGAAATTCATAAAGTGGAACTCTATCAAATTCAGTTGCTTAAGCTAATCACCTCTTCATATAGCCCCTTATTTGAATTGCTCCATCTAATAAGTCACCATCAAGATATGAGCTTGTCCAAGCTTGGATATTCTCAAGAACAGTTTCCTTTTGAAATATTGTAATTTGAGAAGCTCTGTACAACTCAAGAATCGTTCTTGTATCTTTAATTGGACATCTAGCTGATTCGAAAAAACTTTTCTTTGTACTGAATTATTCTAATTCATCTGAAAAAATTTCCATTGGTTTGTAATCCTCACATTTCAAGCCACTCATAAATAGAAGAAAGTCTTTCATGTTCTTAGAGCATTGTTTCATAACCATTCACTACTTATCATATATGAATGTAAATTATTATAGTTAGTTAAAGTATACATATAACAATAAATGAGAAAAGAGCAGTACTCTAGAAACGTTTAAGACTTTTCTCAGAAACAGAAGCAGACTTTAAGCTGAATATCTAAGTGGGGCCAAATATCACAACAGTGAAATTATAGAGGCCGAAGTCTAAAAAAATGACTCAAATTTGGGGATAAAACGTAAAACCTTTTAAAGTTTTAGAGGCCAAGTCCTATAAAAGAAATTCTACTTTGACTTTTGAGATAGAAACTGTAATTATAACCTGAGTAAATAAATGGAACCAGGCGCACTACCTTACAACTGTTGAACATTGCAACAATCAAATTTTTTTATTTACCGGTCACAAGTTATTTGTTACAGTTACACCCTTCATAAGTTTTGCATTACACAACCCAAATTAAGGCATAAGTTCGCAAATTTAACAAAAACCTTTGGCAAATCTATGACAAAAAATGAAGAGGGATCGTTGACTTTTGATCATTTAATATTCAATGAAACATTGTAAGATAGTTTCAACCATACATAACTAATAATTGTTAACTATTTCTTCAAAAACTTTAAGGACAAACCTGAAGAAACTTTATAGCCATTCATCCGCAAAAGCCGAAATGCCATGGACAGACACGCAATGTCTAGAAATATTTCTTCGTTCTTCTGAACCCAACATCTGTTCACGATTGATGAGACAAGCTAACACAGCATTCTACTACTGAAAATATAATAGAAAAGATTTTTGGACACTTGGGAATCTTCTTACCGAAATGTATCATTTAGAAAATTTTCAATCTCCTTGTTGAAATATCTATCTATTCACAATCTTGTGAGATGATCAACAATGGAGAGGCGTGCACGTATATCAAACCCAATTAGTTATGCTAATCGAAAGAAGAGGAATAGGAAACCTTTTAAGTTCCATATCTCTCTTGTGGAGTAATTTATCCAATAAAGTTGAGTTCAAAGGAATATTCAATCCCATTTTCACTGCATATTCAATCATGCCTGGAAATATTATATCAAACCCAATTGATGAATACTGATCCTCGTCCAAGGTGCCCAGGCATTTGAACTTATGAAGTCAAGACCTGTGACAAAAAGGGAAAGAAAAAAAAAACTTGATCAATCCCGTTTGGAAAACAGTTGCCTAGAAACGTACCATGTCACTCATACCTGATATGATTCTATTTTACTGCATAATATATATACATTTTGAAATTAACCGATGTTCATAGTAAATAAGATAAATAAAAAAGAGAGTTTTGAACAATTACCAACATTGCACTGGGGCGACTCGGAAATATGTTTCGGCTTGGGGCCTCACGAACTTTGTTATTGAAAATTCTTTGAAGGAAATATAATTAAGGAATTTGACCTTCAAATTTTACACATATAAACATTGACCCCAAATTGTTAGCGTTTTACTACAAAGTGACCCTATTCATCTACAAATTGACCCCATTTGGTTGATTTCCAAGTTAGCCCAATTCTGACTATGACCTTTAATAGTCATTATGTATGCAAAATGGCCCCCAATTGAGGATTCTGAATCAATCCCAGTTGAGACATCTAGAAGTCATTGGCCTAAGTCATCCCAATTGCCTCAAACTCAAGTCATCCAGAAGTCATTCTAATTTGATCCTACTAGAATAGAGATGACAAAAAAATCCGATCTGAATTTTAGTCCGATTGACCTGGTCTGAATTTTTCGGACTTTGACATGAATTTAAGAGTTAAAATTTGAACTCGAGCTTAAAAAATAAAAGCCCGATCAAATTCAGGTCGGGTTTGGGCTTTACCCGACCCGACTACTTAATAATAATAATAATAATAAATGTGTTTTTATTTGAATTTTATATTTTTATTTGAATTAGACATGATTTTTTTGTTTATGTTTAATTATTTTATATGATTTTATGGTTGAGATATTGATTAAAGTAATTTTTATGTTTAATTTTAATATATTAAGGAATAAATTTAAATTTTTAAAAATTAAAAAAATATATATTTGGTCGGGCTTGGACCATGACTCGATTAGGGCCGAAGGTGAAAATTTGGGCTTTTTATCGGGCTCGGGCCCTTTATTTATGTTTGAGCCTGACCCCGACCCGACAAATTGCTAAGCCTATACTAGAATGCCTACTAGTGGGTGCGCGCCGATGCCATATAAAAGTTTATGGATTAATTTATACTAAAAATTAACTCATGAGTTAAGATTTATCCTAAACTTGCGTGTTTAGGCGGTCATTTTTGTTTCATATTTTAGTTGGATAATTATTACTTAAAATGTACAATTTTTAAGTATTTAGTAAACACTTAAAGGCTATAGCTTGGATACATAATTTATTTTATCCTACACTTATATAATAAAAAATTATAATATCTTTGCTATTTTTATGAAATTGTTATTCAAAAATTATATTTATCAAGTACTATCAATTTTTCTATTACTATAATTTTTTTTACCACAATAATTGTGTTTCACCTTAATACCAAACAAAGGCTTATTGCGAGGCAATACGGGGATTTTCCCTTGACAAGACAAACAAGAGAGGAATTAATACCTCTTTTTACCGGTAGTTCTACGACTTTCCATTTGTGGAGAGCAAGAAGACAGGCAAGAGTTGAAGAAAGTGAATCTTTAATTAATAAACTATTGTCTATTAAATGATCAAGTGCCCACGATCCATCTTTATTTTGATCCTCAAGCATTCTGGGAATCTAGGTTTATTATCCATGGAATTTTGAGAAGGCACCATAGCCACCCATGCGGTGTCGTACGAAGAAACTGATAGCTTGACATTGTTGAAACCCTCCTTGATCCTTGTAATAACTGGAGCTTGCTCACTCTACCACTATCATTCAATCCAATTTTTTTCTCTTTATCTTATAATTATTAATTATTAATCAAAAAAATGGGGAGTAATATGACTTACTGAAGAATCAGTGACAGCTTTCATTTTCACTACTTGTGGCCGAGGGCACCCATCTGCTAGAGAAACTACATAACTATATATTCTGGTGAAAAATAAAGAAATAGATAAAAATAATATTTTCATCTGATGTAGCCTTATTTTGGAAGAGAAGCCTGAGAGAGATTTTCGATTGTAACAGCATGGTGTGTGCGTGTCTCCGTATGTACGTGAAAAAGTAAAGAAAAATAAAAAGAGAGTAGCATGCAATGCCTAATTTGATTTCCCTAACGATATTTGGTTTATGTAAATATATAATAATATGCTTGTGAATTCTTCTAAGATAACTTGCCCTATAGCTTTGAATATACAAATTTCTAAATTAATCAACTTCACAAATGCTCCTGCAGGCCAGCTGCTCGGCATATGAAAATAAACAGAACTGGGTCATGGGATATAATAAGCACATTAAGAAACCCCAAATGACAAGCAAACAAAAGAGTACTAAAAATAATATTTAATGGGAAACAAAATCTCGTAATAATTTTCTTTTAAGTAGGTTGCGATTTGCGAAGTCAATGAAGAAAGAAATGGTTAAAAAGAAAACAATAAGGCGAACCTAGCTATCGAAGTGCTTTGTCCTCAAGTAGAAAAGAATAGCTATAATGTATAAAGGAACCGCAAACTAACGGATTCATAAAATTGCACCGCGTAATGGTGTCGTTCATTCCCTTTTCTTTTTTGTTTAGCTTATCTATCGAAATTCCATCCAATAAATCTTATCAAAAAAGCATGACATATTGCGACTGTATTCTTCATAATTTATTTTCGTAGCCAATGTATGTGATGAAGATATTTAATTGAAATTTTCAAGCAATTTGTACGTAGAAGTTGTTTTCACATTATATGTTTCCAGTCAACGATACAACAACTGGAGCGGAACCCAGAAGATCATTTTAATGGTAATAAATTTCTAATTAATGTTTAGGACGGTAGAGTTTGAGGTAGCTGTTGCTAAAACAAGCCAAAAATTTAATCACGAGGACCGCAAATATTAAATTATCAGTAAAAGAAAGAGAGGAATCTTTCCACAAATTGACTCAGCTGTGGTGACCCCAGAAGCCGCTTCTGTCATATTTTATAACCAACTAGGTTCATAATTGTACATATGCATTAACTAAATAGAAATATCCTAGCTCGTATTACTTCTAGTTTATTTAATTTATTATAAGCAACCATAGTTTAATGAATAATGAACAAGAGAACACAGGAGAAAAATAATTGTAAGGACTGTAAGTGAATCTCACTGAAAGAGAGTGGAATCTTGTAACTCAACAGTGGCGTCACGAAATTTCCACCTTATCGGGTCGACTCAGAAGCAGCTTTTGGCTTATTTTATAAGCAAATGTACATGCATATATACTTGCTCCACATCTTTAACTGTGCCCACACTCTTCCCATGTGCTAGATCTTAATTATTCAAATCTAGCAGAATAGAATATTAAATCATATTTGCTGCTCGGATTTTGGATCATTGTTGGATTTTGGATCGTTGTCTCTTCCTCTTTTCCATTTTATTGTTTCACAAATTTTTGCTTTTCTTTTGGGAAGAAAGACTCATGATCAATCATTTCAATAAGAACAAAACGCAGTCTCCTTCCTTACTCAAAGCGTGAGAAAGTTGTAGCATTCTCCAATCAAATAATTTTGTCTTCATTGAAATGAGCCAATTTGCCGAAATTATTATGTGCTGCCTTATTACGAGTCCAATATTGCGTGAAAGTATGAGTTCTGACTTCTATAGTATCTCCTGATATGTATTTATTAATGTGATAATATATATATGATTAAAATTTATAGTTTTTATATTTTTATATAATAACTACCGATCATTCATTTGTAATTTCATAGAAATTTGGATGAGGAGAGATTCAACACTAATCGTTAGATAATTTAAACACTATTTCAGATCATTATATCTATAAACTGCCAACACTAGTGTAAGTTTCTTGGTCAAATGATTCCTTAGTATGGTATCACATGCAGGACATAAATTTGATACAAAAGCCTTGTAAAACTTGAATCCTGCCTCATATGCGATCTAAATTTACACAAAGTGGAAGGATTGCCTGAATCCAAGATCTTGAAACCTTATTTGCCCTTGGCATAAAATTAAAGCTTAAGTTTTCTAAGTCTAGAAGTGTTTTTAATACTCTAAACTTTTTGGATGCTAGCACAGATTGTTCTACAGACATGAGGAGTCAAGGGGGCCAAAGAAAGGACTTTGGATGGCTACAATTCAAATCCCTGTTGAAAGAAACCCCATATACCAACAATTGCGTGCGGGAGTATTTATTGGACTTGGAGCCAATCATTTAATTTGTGTGTAGAACACGCATAAAACTAACTTGTTATGCCATTTTAATGTATTTTGTGTACTTTGGTGGTCCTGTTTCTGCGGTTGCACTTGTTGTTAAACGTCAGTTGAGTGATTTTGATGTATCACAAACCTGTTGCATGCGGCAGCCCCAATGGTTGTTGCCATTAATTTCTTAAAAGCAATATGCATGCTAATACAATTCTGGGAAACTTTGAGAGTGCGAGGCCACACGCCCGCACCCACGCCTGACGCCACCACTAGCTTTTTATTAACTTATATGGAACTGCTTTTGGGTGTTAAAAAGCTCTTTCGCGTTGTTGGGGAGGTATGGTTTACGTATGTAGAAATGCATTCTTTTTCTTTTTTTTGTGAAAAGTGCTTTTGCTTTGTTGGAACTTGGAACGGTGAGGTCACTGGTCACGTAGCATGTCGAAGACAACTAAGAATTATCGTCGAAGGGGCTCCGTTGAGATATTACACTTACTTTAAAAGCGTAATATTATTATTCTTCTTAATTTTGGAAAAGGACTTAACACTATTACTGCAATAAAATATATGGTTTTAGCCCACCGTACAACATATATATTGCCTTATACATATAGTTAAAGGAAATCTGCTAAGGTGCGTGCCTACTGTGTGCGTCGTCATTGTAAGCCGTGGGGCGCACCTAATCAAGACTCATAGTTAAATTACAAGGGCCCGTTAATACAACACACATATATATAATGAGTTTCTAATCAAATATCTTTTACTTTAATAAAGTCAATGATAAATTAAAAGAATATATATATATATATATATATATTAAAGTAAGAAATAAACTAAAAGATAAATAAAACACACACTTCAATATAATATATTTTGTCATATAGTAAATTAGAATTCTTATGCTAACCCACGTTTGGTTATAATTTCTTGTTGCATCCCAATTCAAAAAGTGATTAATACAATGAAAGGTGTACAAAATAAATCATGTAAGGTTTACATTGTGTTACATTGAAATACTGTTCATATTTTAAATATAAACATTTTACTCTTATAATATAATTATAAAGGTTTTGAATTTATTAAATATTAATTTATATTTATATTTAAATTAAAAATAAAAATAATTTAAATAATAATATAAGATAGCAATAAGCCTAAATATTAAAAAATACATTATCATTATTTTGCTTTCATTACACAACATCATTTTAATTATTTTACTTTAAATATGAAAAAAGCATTTTAAATAATTAAATATAATTGTTTAAAATAATTATATAATTGTTGTAAACAATTATATTCGAAATTACTAAATAAAAATATAATTTAATATTATATTGTTTTATAATATAATATAATTTATTGCATATAGCATTATATTTTCACAATATAATATTAAATTATATTATATTACAATATGATTATACTATATTATAGTAACTAATTTGTAGTAATAAATTATATTTCATATAATAATCTTAATAATACAACATAACATTGTAATATTTTATTATTTAAAAATAGCATATTATAAAATCATTTTTTATTGTGAAAATTAATCTAAAAATAATTATTTAAAAATTTAAAAATTATTAATAAAAACCTAAATTATTATTAAATTTAAATAAAAAGAATAAATTAATTTTATCATTGATATAAAATAATATTATCTTAAACAAAACAATCCATACTACACTAAACGTAATATTATATTCGAACTTAATGCAATGCATCCCTAATGCAATGCACCATAATGAAATACAGCGTGCCAAAAGCATCCCAAGGGGTCCCTCGTTGGAAAATTATATGTCTGTGTCTGTGTAGGATTTTGATCCAGTTTACGATGTTAGGCATGGCAAGTCATGATTCGAGGCTTTGTTCAGTGGGCCCAATCATGGCTCGCCACATGTGACGTCGTGCTTCATGACGTGCACGACGTCAAGCGCTGGATCTACCCTACATACACGTGCTTGTGTGTAATAAACGTTCACATGTCAAATGTTAAGAGTAGTGTTACTTTTTACGAATATTGTTATTATAAATCAACATATTTTTAATATGTGGATATTTATATTCTAAAATAACATCACCGAGTCTGAGTCCGTGCGGGACTCGTTTCCCTCTCCTATCCTAAAAATATGGATTAAGAGTAGATGAATATATATTTTTTTAACTAATGTTTGACAAATTTTTAGAATGTACTTCAAGTGAATGTATCTTAAATTCCAGTAGAATTTAGATTGTAATATATCTCTATAATTGTAACAAATTAAAAAAAAAAAAGAAGAAATTGTTACTCACATTTGATTCCCTTGATCGGAGAAAAAAAAAAAGGATTCTAACATTAGAGAGATCACTCTTAGATTTGCATTAAGGTACATAATTTCATATCAAAACATTAGTCAGTGTCATCAACTCGTACTTTTGACAACAAGATACATTTGATTTATTCTTTTATGGTTATGATACTATATGTTCATAATACGTGTCACTTTCTCATTGGCCCCCCGCGATCTCTAGCTTCGGGTCCGTGTAACCCAGTAACCTTATTACCACAAACTCTGAACTCCTTCACTCTCTTGTCCGAAAAATTTTCATTTCTTTCATACAAAACCTTCACATGGCTCTTCCTCTACTTCTCACTCTGCTTCTCATTCTTCACATTGCCCCTCCGTCCCAACAACAGCATGATCACAATATCAACGCCGTTGATTTAGCAGCTTTAGCAGCCATCAAGAGCACGCTCACTGACATTCCAGGCAGCAACTTCTTCTCCACTTGGAACCTTACCGCACCGGATCCCTGCTCCACTTTCTCAGGCATCACCTGCTCACTCAACCGTGTCTCCACTCTCACTCTCGGAACCGGCCTTTCCGGCTCATCCGGCCTCGCTGGTTCACTCTCCCCTTCCATTTCAAACCTCACCGAATTAACCCAACTCGTCCTTTTCCCCGGACTCGTCACCGGTCCCATACCACCTCAGCTGAGCCAACTCACCAACCTCCGAGTCATCTCCTTAACCAACAACCGCTTAACCGGTTCAATACCTGGTTCGTTTTCTTCATTCAAAAGCCTGCATACACTCGACCTGAGTTACAACCAACTCACTGGGTCAGTCCCACCTAGTTTAACGAGTCTTCCCGAGTTGAAAGTTCTCATTTTGGCCTCAAATTTGTTGTCCGGTGAGTTACCAGCCGTGTCGGCTCAGCTGCTTCATTTAGATTTAAAAAATAACTTACTCACCGGACCGTTGAAAAAACTGCCGTCAAGTCTCCGTTATCTATCTCTCTCTCGCAATTCAATGCGGGGTCCGCTTAACGGGTTAGCGTTACTCTCAGAGTTAGTGTACCTCGACTTAAGCATGAACCAATTTAGTGGGCCCATCCCGGCCGAGCTATTTAATCCCACGCTATCATCAATGTTCTTGCAACGGAACAATTTATCTGGTCGGGTCCCATCAAAGTTAATCGTGGACCCCACAACATCTACATCATACGGTGAGGGATCGATTGTTGATTTGAGCCACAACTTTTTAACGGGCGAATTATCTCCGGTTTTGGCGGGAGTTGAGAGCTTGTTCTTGAATAATAACCGTCTCATGGGGATCGTGCCGCGGGAATACATTAAGAGCGTGTACGAAGGTACCACCAGAACATTGTACTTGCAACACAATTATTTATCAAAGTTTCCGTTGGAGCCCGGGATGGAGTTGCCTGATACGGTATCGTTGTGCTTGTCTTATAACTGTATGGTGCCTCCGGTTGGGCTCACGGCATGCCCCGCCAGTGCCGGCGTGCAGCTCTCAAGGCCGGCGTCACAGTGTTCGGTGTTTAATCATCGCAGCAACATAAATTAATTCATATAATATAAACTTGTTATACGTTATACGATAGAAAAAAAAAAAAAGGTGACACTGTTTGTTAATTACATTATATGTGTGTTCTGTTTTTGTTATGAAAAGTATATTTGGTTTTGTAATCATATTTTGTTTGCAATATTAAAGAAATATATTTGGTTTCACGTGAAAAAATCTTGTTGCATCATTCTTATATGTGATACATTTAACTATTACGATAGAAATTTCGAACTACTATTTTATCTAATCAATAATATTCAAAATTGTCACCCATGTTAACCATTGATCATTTAAAGTTATACGTGAAAGGTGTGAAAGTGAGAGTTGATGAGGATAATACAATAATGGATTTATTAAATTTTGTCGCATATCGAACGGACTCAAGTGGTCCCACACGTGCTTCCTTTGTCTGGGCGTGCGGGCTTGCACATTCATTAGTTCGTTTGTTTCTCACAGTGGGTCAAGGGACGGTCCCAATGTGAACCTACAAGAACGGAGCATGGCGTCATATGAAAGTGATGCAAAAATAAATGCGACAAAAAATGAAAAAACATTATTAAGCCCACGAAATATTTCTCCGGTGAGGTCATTTTCTTTTTGCATCAATTACAGCAAATGAAAAAACTGTCAATTTTCCCCCCATCGAATTCAACAGAGAGAGATGCTGTTACTAGCAAATGTTACAGCTGAGAAAGGGACCACAGGCATTACAAGAGATTAAAGTGCCCAAAATTCTCTACCAGACCCAGATGCAAGAGAATGTCAAACATGTACGGCTAGCATCCTCTAAAACTAGGGAATCTGAGACTGAATACACCTCCCAAATGCAAAAACCCTCAAAATTCTATCTTCATTGTAATTGCTGCTTAAGCTCTATGAAACTGCAGTACGTTGAGAAAACCTTGCAATTCCAATACCATCTGTAACACTATGACCTTGAAACTAAACACATGGCATGAGATGCACCAACTGCAACTGATAGCACATTGTGAGAGCCCAATCCATCATCCTCCATTAGAAAATTGACTTCGACTGGACATGGCTGCACATCCGGCAGCCCAGGAACTCCCAGTTGAGAATCTTTGGCATTTCCCCACATATATAACTTCCCTTTATCTGAATGCAAACATAATATCCATGAACATGAGCGTCTTAATCAATCATGCACTATGATTAGTCAACTTGATTCCAAATAAAAGGTAATTACTCAAATTTTCTTTCATATTATTTACTTACGAACTAGATAAATTCAATTTTTATTACATCTAATCATATCTATGATAATTCCTAGTACCATATACGGTTTGAGGCAATTGGCAGATTTGCTGCATGAGAAGCAGCTTTGATGGTTATTTCTAATCTGAGATGTTTACCGATAACTTTCATTTCCTTGATCTTATACGTTGATAATATGCTGATTAGATCTAGCAACATGCATGGCTAGATTCCAGATTACAGAAAATTCAGTGCAAATAATCTAGGAACTGCTTAAAAGACCTTAGAATGTAAATATAGAGGGTCAGAAAGGAATGCAAATGAAAGTTATGTGGAACTGTTTCTAGAGTATTTTAATATTATCCATGAGATCACGTCTATTTTGGGACTGAAGGATGTGAAGCATGTACATACTAGTATGCTGTGCACCTTCCATGACCTAACAATAACAATATCAAGGATATTGTAGCTTCTTTTACCGGTTACAGCTGCTGAAGTTGATCCCCCACAAGCAATATGGGTTACGCACTCATCAGCTAAAGCTTCAATGACCATAGGTATTTTCTGATTTTGGGTAACAGAATGGCCCAATTGACCATGTCCACCATAGCCCCAAGAAAAAACTTTGCCTTCATCTGAAATTACACATCAATAAAGTATATTAGTATTAGTATACAATCTGAAAATGGAGGGTATGGGGCAAAGACTCATGTAAAATTCCCAACTATTTTACCACTTAGTGCCAGGGAGTGATATCCGCCATTTGCTATCTGAACAATGCGAACATTTTCAAGACTAGGAAGGGGTTTGGGTTTCCAACCACCAACCCTATCACCTCTTCCAAGCTCGTAGTTAGAATTTGCTGAGTACAAAACACAAAGATGTGCCAAAATGATGGCATTATGCTATTGAACCAGAGTAAAATAAAATTTAACAATGCAGTAAAATTATGAGAGAGAGAGAGAGAGAGAGAGAGGAAAGGGAATGAGGCACAGTTGCCTAATATTTTACTCAGAAAGAGACAGAAATATTGCTGTAAATCCCTGCTTTTTTCTTTTCTTTTTTTTTTTTTGGTTGTTTTAGCCCAAAGACAACGCATTTCCCTCCCCAGCCAAACAACCAGGTAGATTTCAGGCTCTGTAGTATTGAGCAAAGGAGCAAGAGCTTTTAAACAGCAATAATACTCTATTCACAAATGTAATTCTGCTTTTAAGATCTAATAAAGTAGGTTTATTAGAAACCAAACGCATAACTACTCTAGATTTATTCAATAAAATCAAAGAAATTATGAAAATTTCCACCTGATAACTTAGTCATACTGACTAAAAACAGAGACATTTTGGAGGAAAGAAATAGACATGAGTACCTCCCCAATTCCAAAGCTGCCCTTCCGCTGTCAGCACCACAGTGAAAAAGCCACCACAAGAAACAGCAGCCACGGGTATGGGTAAAGCTTTGACTTTTGAAGGAATACTAAGTCCACCACCCTCGTTTGGGCCCCGGCCAGGACCAAGGCCCAATCTTCCTTCACCTTCATCTCGACCCCAGCTATAGAGTTCTCCTATATTTAACCAGAAATAGACAGAAAATTCAGATACGTATACGCTTTTCTTTTTCTCATTTAGTAACAAATATGAGACAAACTAATGGCATAACTTGAAGATTACCTAATTACATAACTGAAGATTTATACAAAATAGAAACAGAAAAAATTATACAACACTCAGACAGCTAGTCAGCTACATTTGCGTTCACAAATATGATACATTCAATGTGCTAGGGTCGGCAACAGAGTGAGTGTGGAAACAAACGGAAATGCTTAACATAAAATCTGACAAATCATATTTCAAACCGGAGATATGTTTATGGCATTAACTAATGAGTATACTTTCTGTTCTACGTACTAAAACTCTTGAAGAATAGTCACACAGTAACCATACCAGATTCAAATGGTCTCAATAGTCAAGAAGAGTTCTTTGACAAAGTACTTAGACATGCAACAAATTCAGTAAGCCCACAAGGAAGTAAGATCTAACACAACCAAATCCTGAAACTGAAATAGCAGAAGTCGCCATCCCACACATTTCATAACCATTGATGTAGAAACCCCACATAAATTGCCATAAATTACATACAAATCCACACTATTTGTAATGCAAATGATCACAGAACAATAGTACTTATTATTACAATAACATCAAACCTGACTCAGTAATAGCAGCAGTGTGCATCCCACTGGTTGTCATATGCTTTATTTTCCCTTCCCAAGCTCCTTCCACCAATCTAGGGAACAGCTCTCTATGATAGACAGAATGACCAAGTGCACCAAAACCACCGTAACCCCTGAAAACTTCATTTCTAATGATAGAACCATTACATCATCGGAATAAACAAATGTTCAAGTAAATACATCAATTGTGCAAATACATATAAACAGATGTCTTCTTTCCCCTTTCTTTATTCTTTCTCCTCACAAACACAAAACACTAGAACCGCATGAATCATCATGTCTACCAGTTGTATTGGCATTATCATCAAATTATAAATATTGAATAACCACACACATTTTACAAAATAAAAGAGTTTTAAGTGGCATGTTTTGAGAGCACAACAACTGGGACGTTTGGTAAACACCAACTTTTACTTAGCAGCTAACTGTTTGCTTCTACTTAACTCTGGAAATACATTAGTAAAACATTCACATTTTATTTGGCCAATAACTTTTTACAGACTATTTACCCACTTACATGAAAACTAGTGAGCATTCCACAACAGCTACTGAGAATAAAAGCCACAGCACCTTCAAGATACCGAAGCATACCCACATTTTACTAAACAAAATAGATTTAATTTAAACAACAAAAATTGCAGAGTGGATTAAGCACTGACCAAGTGAAAAGCTGACCATGCGAAGTGAGAGCAACAGAATGAACTCCACCAAGAGCAATACAACCAACAGGATCGTCCAAATAAGGATTCAAAGTAGGCACAAACGCAGCATCCTCATGCCCAAATCCAAGCCGCCCGCCATCTCCTTTGCCCCAAATCCACAACTTCCCATTCACCACCAGCCCAGAATGAAACAACCCACATGAAATCCCAATACCCACTTCCCCATTTTTATCCCCGTCACAAGTACAATGACTAATAAGCTTGCCTGGAGTCTGTGTGAGAAAATAGGGTTCAGATACAATGAGATTGGCAACTGGATCAGGGTAAAGTCTCGATTCTTCGGTGCCTACGCCAAGCTGGCCAGAGGCGCCTCGGCCCCATGAGAGGACTTGGAGAGTTACGGCGTCATTTTGGTCCCCATTTGGGTTGTCGATTTCTGGGCTTTTGTAGAGAGTGGGAACTTTGTATCTGGTGGGTGATGAAGAGGAGACGCTGCGAGTGAGAGTTGTGAGGCGTTGGCGAAGAAGCATTGAAGTTGAAGAATTGTAAATTTGTTTTGCTTCGGTTCAGTTCCAAGTTTAGGTTTTGACTGTCAAATGGCAGCAAATTTGCTAACAGAGGCTACTTAAAACAAGATGAAACACGATTTTGGGGAGAAAAAAAATTGAAAATTTGTGTTCAACGACCTGTCGGTTTAACTCTTATTTGTTACACAACATGGCAGTCGAGAGATATTTTTCACGACATATCTTACATCTTTTACTCGGAAGTAAAAAGTGTTACGATGCGTCGGTTTAATTCGTAAAGAATATTCCTCATGCGGTGTGAACTTTTCATTGACGTGAAGGTTGTACGACATGTCAGTTTGAGCTTTAAGCTAGTGCCAAAATTTTAGGGTGGGAGATATTTTAACTCCAGTAAATTCATCCCATTTCAAGTAGTTATTTACCCCCAAAAAGAAAATCACATATTTTAAATTTTAAACTAATGAAAAATTTTAAATAATTAATTAATTATAGCATTTTCTTTGTATAAGTCAATTTACTGATCACTATTGTTATTTCAACATAATTTTTATTTAATTATTTTATCTTTATAACATGAATAACTAAATTATTTAAAATGTGCCTTTTTGTCATAAACTTAAACAATAAAAGATGGTTTTATTAGTCTATATCACCACCCAAATTTAAATAAAAAACTAATCTTGAAAGAAAAATGAGAGAAGAATGAAAGAAAGTGTGTTGAAAAAGAAAAGAGAGAGAGTGGGCTTAGTAGAAAAAGAAAGAGAGCAAAATTCTCTTATCATTCTCTTATCATTCTCTTATCTTCTCACTTGAATATTACTCATACTAAAATCCCTTATGTTCAAATAAATTACATGTAAAGACAAAATTTTATTTTTTTTAGTCTACTGGTACACAACGATCACCCCATGAAGCTTGAAGTGCCATAAAACTTTATGTTTTAGACAAAATTAATTCGAGTTCAAAAAAATTACTTTAAAAAATTTGCTCATATTTAAAACCCATAAAATATTAGATTAAACTTAAAAAAAAATACATCACAAATTTATTGATTTTAACCAATAGGAACCTACTAGAACCTCTACAATTAACTTTATGATAGCATGTTAGTCCTTTAATTGTAGCTAACTAGCTGTAATAGCAAATTAGTCCCTTGAGTATAGCTCAATTGGTCATGAATGCAGAGGTCACTTGAATTCAAGTAACAATTGGAGATAAAAGTTGGTATTTACCAAATGAGATTTCTCATCTACGTTCTCATCTAAACCTTAATTTGAAAAAAAAATAAAATTTGATAGCATAGTCTATAAGTATTTAATTCTAAATATTTAAAGAAAATCAATCCCACTAATGAACAAGAGAGCTCCATGTGTCCTTCTATTACGATGAATACGCATTGTATTTTAAACACATATCATATAGTATGGAGTCTAGCTATATTGGCTTTGAGGTTACTGACCCTAGTAATTTGTCTTACTAAATCAGCCATTGGATCTAAGGCATTCCAATCTTAACGGTTGCATATACAAAGGGCAAATAGATATTGTAATGGGAAACTGGCAATTCCAATGCAGGGAGAATCATAGATACAAGATTTTCATTTTACTGAACAAAATCTAGAAATCTAAATTAGAACACACTCATAAATCTCCAAATAAAATTTTCGTCAAGGCCCATCAACCATCGGAAATCCAACCTAATCCGAGTTCATTAAATGGACAATCCATTCCTACATGCAACAGCCATGGAAGGCCTGACTCGATGGTTGTGGTGCAGGGGCTTCGAAGCTCAAATTGAGAGAGATGGATCCTACATCTTGAGAGTTCTATGGACGAAATATAGTTGTTGCACCTTTGAGTTTATACTATTGTTTGGGATCGGTAATTGCGGGGTATTTTTTACAAATTTAATTTGTATGTCTTGGTGGAACATTAACTTAAAATCAGAACACGTTTTTTTTTTTTTTTTAAATTGAATGGTTGATTTAAGAATCCACAAGCTGATCCAACTCGTTCAAGATCTCGAGAAATTTGTAGTGTGTAATTTGGCTGAAAGACTTTCCAGTGAGTATTACTAATGTCTGCTTCTAATTTATGAAATTCATTTTCCTTAAAAAACAAAAATTAGAAAAAATACCAGAACATGTTATTACTTGGAACCATTCGTTGCATATATTATGCAATTAGTTGTTAGGAATTCTTGCATTGGACCCGTTGTTGTATTTATTATTAAAAAATATTAAGGATCCAAGTATTTGAATCCCAATATTATGCGTCTCTCATCAATTGAATAATGAATTTTATAGTTAGTAAAATTACTTAATTACTATCAAGTGAATAGATACCACATCAATTGAAATTTAAATTTAAATTTAAATATTGAAATACATATCATTACTCTTTATTATTCAATACTCTTGTATGGAAATATTTGTGGCGTGTGTTCGGCAAGTACTAGCTCACAAGCTTTCACGAGATAGTTTTCCAATATAGACAGAATTAACATATCGCTTGCCTACAAAATTTCTCTAAATGCATTCAAGCGAGGTGAAACCGAATCGCCGTAGACTCATCCTCCATCAATTAAATATAATTAAATAGAATTAATTTGTAAATCTTTCTTTCTTGCGAAATGTGGGTGGAGTAGAGACATCCCTTCTATATTAGGGATATTTATCTAGACAAATATTTCATAAAGATTAATGTAATATTGTAAGTCCCAATGTATATTTATCTGCTGTAACAACAGTTTTAAATATCTGTTGCAATAACAATAGTATGATGTATAATCAGTAGTAAAAAAAAAAAGCGAGGTGAAACCAATATACAAAGTACTCAATTGCATACGTGCAAGACAGCAGAATTAGATTTCTCCGAAATTTGTTAAAATGCATAGATTCTTCTTTAAAGCTGATTTTCAAGCTCACTCATCGCTCTTGTGCTGATAAAAGCCAGTGAGCCCAGAAGATTAATTATGCTGAAAGCAATAAAGCCATACGTGTTTAGTATATTTTGTAGTTGTTGCTGTGCAGGATACAACATAGTCTCCAAGGTTTCCCTGGATAAAGGCATGAGTCGCTATGTTCTTGTGGTTTATGTTCATGCTTTTGGCGCACTTTGGCTACTGCTGTTCTTGCAATTTTCTTTGAGAGGTTCTTTATACTTAACCCCCTCTTAATTCTTCAAAAACATTTTATTTGCTTTCATACTCATCTTGTATCTCTCCTGCAGGAAAAACAAAAGTAAAATCACCAAATCCATCTCGCGCGACATTTTCTTCCTTGGTCTATTAGGGTAAGTACTCCATTTCTAGTTGCATGTGGTCTAATATAACAGATCTGGTGATCAAAGTCCGCTCACATCAAGATCAGAGCTCTTGGAGGTTTCGTTTATATTGATTAAAAATATTTCAAATTGTATTTCAGTGCCGTGTTGGGCAGGACGATTTTCTTCGCAGGCCTAGAGTACACTTCACTAACTTTCACATCAGCCATGGCCAATATTGTTCCATTCATTACCTTTATCTTGGCAGATGTATTCAGGCATCAACATGCATCGAATGGAGAGAGAGAGATTATCCATTTTGGAATTCATATTCTCTTACTTATCTTTCCTTTGCTAATGCCTACTAGAATAAATGTTCTTTAGTGAATATCATGCTCGAGCTAATTATCTAATTAGCTTTTATAATTTAAAAAAAAATTAAAAAGTCCCTACATATATGTTTATGTTAAAATCTGTCTAATTATTTTATATTTTTCACCAATTTTATGTTAGATTTATATGCATTTTAAATTACGTCAGGAAAAAAAAAAGACACCATTGTAATCTTTAAAAATATATCCAATGTCTACAAATAACAAAATCCTTCCGATAATTTTAAAAATACATGGAGTACATTGACTCAATCTAGAAGGACTAAAGGATCATTTAATTATCATTTAATACTATTACTGTCACCCAACCTTCTCCCTCCCATGTGTACTAAATGAAGAAGAGGGGTTGGAGATAAACGTACGTTAGAAAATTGAATCTCTACCATCACTATCATTATTTAGAAACTCGATCGAATGTCTACTACTATCATTGCTATTCTTGCCCTCGGTGGAGCAATTCTTTCAACTTCGTACAAGGCCATTGTAGTAATTTCACCATCGTCGACGGGGAAATCAGATTGCCGGTATTTCAAAAGTGTTCTTATATGGGAATTGGATAGAAGGCTGTCTAGTACTCTTCATATCATGCCTCTCATGATCTCAGTTCTCGTACGTTTTTTAAGATTTTATGTCACTTGTTCATTATTGATAGTATATGATTAAGATTAATTAACCTTATATTCTAATCTAATAACCACCAATCTGTCATTTTAATTTTACATGTATGTAAAAGTTCAAATCACGAGAGAATTTTTTAGATTTCCATCCATACACTTAGACCCCAGCAATATATGATTTTTATCATGTGTACTTTTTAAACAATTATATAAAAGTACATAGGGCCAGTTTGGGAATGCTGTAGTTTTTAAAATAATTATTGTTAGTTGTGCTGTAGAAATAATCAGCCGTAATGAGAATCAGTTAAGCGTTTGATGAATTTTATTTTCAGAAATACTGTGAGTTTTGAAAGCAGTTATTGACGTTTGGTAAATCTTACTGTTAAACTACTGACAAAAAATAAATTACTAAAATATACATAATATAGGATAAAATTTACTTATGCATATAAAGACATATACATACAATATTTTTAATTGTGTATTATAATAATTTTAACTAAAAATAAAATTCTCATAAAAAAAACTAAAAATAAAATTTATAATATATTATTATAGACTCGTGACAAAAAGTCTCTAATATAACATAAAGTGCATAATTAATCTTTTCTAGTTTAATTTTTATGAATATATATTAACTCATATTTGCTTATAATTTTTGTGCAGGCATGGACAGTGATGAAGCATCCAGCACCAATAACTCTTACATCATTAACTTGCTTGGCAGTAACTTTACTTACAGCAATTCTCGATCATAAACCTTCTTCATGGAGATTGTCATGGAACATCACCCTTCTTGCTCCTAATTATTCTGTACGCCTTCTTTTACATTTTTATTTTTCCAAATATTAGAGCTTTTACAAATACAGATGTGTAATTAGTTATTCAATATGGACATCATGATATTTTAAAATTTGAATTTGACCTTATATATATCTATTTTATTCAATGGTACGCAATTGCTTTATTATGAAAAATTAAATATTGTATCATTTTTGTAGGGAATAGTAGTCTTTGGAATCACAGTGCATGCTCAAACATTGGTCAAAAGAGAAAAGGGTCCAGTCTTCGTGACGGCGTTTAGGCCATCGTCAAAAGTTATTGTAGCTATCATGGGGGCTGCTTATTTTGGGAGAAGGACTGCACTTGGGAGAGTACGTATTTGAATCATTTATCATTTGAATCACAAAATCAAAATAACCAAAAAAGAAAAATTATAGTTTGTCCTAATCATCAATTGTTTTCTGAAAAAAATGTTTCTTTAGTCTTACAGTACTAATAGTTTGAGTAGCCTCCCATTTTTTTAAAAAATTATCCAAAAATACTCTTGTTGTTACTTTTGTGCTTGTTGCATCTCACTTTTTAAGCTCAAAATAATATTTCTATATGACATAACTTGGAATTTAAATAAATCTAATGTGTAGCAGGTGAAAAATAAACTATAATTAGGTACAACTTTAAATGAAATATATAAACAATAGAGATCTTTTGATAATTTTTGAAAATACAAAAATAAATTGTGTAATTGACTCACTTTAATTTTTTCTCTCTTATTTCTTTCTTTGTTTTTGGACCATTTTCAGGATTCTGGGATCGATATTGATCGTTCTTTGCATGTATGTAATTTTGTGGGCAAAGGAATATGAGAATAGAAGAAAAAATTTGGAGATTATGGAATCTGATAATGAGATCGCTACGGAGAAATGAGAATATGGTAATCTGATAATGAGATCATGATTTAATAACATCGTCATTAAAGTTGTGGATCGAGATATCTCTTTATTTAAAAAAAAAAAAAAATTAAAATAGTGTGTAATAGGGAGAAATCATGATCTTTCATTGTTTTATCTCAATTATCTTTTTTTTTTCCTTGATCATTTGTGGTCAGTTAATTAAGTACGATATTTGATTATTGAATCTTGTTGGTGAATAGTGAGAAGACATAAAAGTTTACATTTTATGGATACAAGATACGTTTTTAACAATTATACTGTTTCTACTTAATTTTTAAGTACCAATTAATACTATTAGGTGGTGTTATTCCCTCTCCACTCTTTATATAATAATTTTATTTTTTAATAAGATAAGAGATGGATAAGTATAAAATGATTTTTTAGTCTACTATCTTTTCAAAATTTAAACTCAAATAGTCAACTAAAGACTACTGCTTGAAAATTATTTGATGAAACTCTAGGAGTTAACATTTTACATAAAATTTTGTAGTTACAATTCAACCCTTTAGTGGTTAGATTATGACCCCACGTTTTGTTTCACCTATTTTTGTTTGGAGACAATCATATATATATATATATATATATATATACACACACACTATTAGTGCAAGCGTCCTCTTTTTTTTTTTGTAAGGACATACTGTCAAACCTTTTGGTTATAGATATGCTATTAAGCTACACAATTTTATAGTGTATGAAAAAATAATTCTATTAAACCGCACGATTTAACAATATATCCGCATTAAAAAAAAAAATTGAGGTGCCTCACCTCAGAATGATTATATATATATATAATACGCCGGATTTCTTTTCTTTTTTTTTTTCAATTCTCTTATTTTTCTTAATTAGTTGTGAAGAAATAATTATGGTAGGGATAACTTTGGAATAAATAATGCTATCAATCTCAATATTTAGATTCTTATTTATCTCTCAGCAGGCATTTATCTTTTAAATAGTATAATATAATTTTATTAACTAAGAATTAAAGCTATATTATGATTTAATCACCATTTTGCGTGATTTAATTACCATTTTTCATTTCACATGATTAAAGTCCCATCAGCAAGAAAGTGAAAATGCCATCTATCTAATGGTATATAAAACTATGACCAGTATAATGGATAAAATCATGGATTCCTATGCTACACTAGCCATAAGGTGGCGGAATCACTAGAGCCATATAATCACGACATTAATGTCGAATTACACTAAATCTTTACTTAACAAGAAATTAAACAGTATCTTTTATTGAAAGAGAACTTAATCCAATAATTAAATACGATATATAATGTACAACTACTTGATTAATTACAACGGTGGCATTCTCTCTTATATACCAACCAATCAGGTAAGATTTACATATGTATATATATCTTCAATGTCAAGTCCTTATTTAATAATTTTAGAGCACAACGTAACTGGAAAAAGTTATCAGATTCAAAAGACTTGTTCAATCAGTTTGTCACGTACGTAATAACATTTTTTTTTTTGGGTTGCTGTGGATTCCTCTGCTACACCAGCTATAAAGTTGTGGAATAACGAGAGCCATATATTCGCGACAATATAATGTCGAGTTGCATTAGATTTTTAGTTAGACAAGAAAACCAGTGCCTTTTATTGAAAGCGAATTTAATCTAATGGTTAAATTAGAAAACATATAATGCATAACTTCTTAATTACGATGATGATATTCTCTTTTATATACCCACCAATCGGGTAAGATTTATATATATATATATCTTTAATATCAAGTCGTTATTTTAATTTTAGAAGACAACCTAACAGGATAAAGTTATCAGGTTCAAAAGAGCTGTTTAATTATTAATTGGTCATGTAAATTTTATTTATTTTATTTTGTTTTATTTTTTGTGCAATAGCTCAACACTTGAATTCTATTCATATAAGAGAAGAAGAGAACTTCATGTTTCCTTCTATTTTGATGAATGTGCATCATATTTTACACGTATGAAATAAATTGAATAATTGGAAACACAATCACATATATCCCACGTACTCTCATACAGAGAGGGGAAAAAAGAAAAAAATTGAAAAGATCTTTTCCCAACGCCACAACTAAAGTCTGAAAATAGGCTTTGTTATTTACCTGAAACATAAAGCATAGTCCCACTAAATGGCCAATATAGACGGAATATATCTCTTGCCTTTAAATTCCCTTTAAAAGCGTCCCAATCATCAGGCACCAGATCAAATGAGGTGAAACCAATATATAAAGTACTCAATTGCATATATGCAAGAGAGCATAATTAGATTCCTCCGAAATTTGTTAAAATATATAGATTCTCCTTTGGAGCTGATTTTCAAGCTCACTCATCGCCATTGTGCTGATAAAAGCCAGTGAACCCAGAAGATTAATTATGTTGAAAGCAATAAAGCCATACATGCTTAGTATATTCTGTAGTTGTTGCTATGCAGGATACAACATAGTCTCCAAGGTTTCCCTGGATAAAGGCATGAGTCGCTATGTTCTTGTGGTTTATGCTCAGGCTTTTGGCACTTTGGCTACTGCTGTTCTTGCAATTCTCTTTGAGAGGTTCTTCATACTAAGCCCCCTCTTAATTCTTCAAAAACATTTTATTTGCTTTCACACTCATCTTGTATGTTTCTTGCAGGAAAAACAAAAGTAAAATCACCAAATCCATCTTGCGAGACATTTTCTTCCTTGGTCTACTAGGGTAAGTACTCCATTTCTAGTTGCATGTGGTCTAATATAACAGATCTGGAGATCAAATTCTGCTCACATCAAGATCAGAGCTCTTGGAGGTTTGGTTTATATTGATGAAAAAGATTTTAAATTGTATTTCAGTGCCGTCTTGGGCAGGACGCTTTTCTTCGCCGGCCTGGAATATACATCAACAACTTTTGCTTCAGCCATGGCCAATATTATTCCTTCCATTACCTTTATCTTGGCAGTTGTGTTTAGGTATCAACATCCATTAAGTATAAAAAAGATCGTTTGCTGATGGGTGCAGATCATCCATTTTGCAGATTCATGTTCTCTAATCAACTTTCCTTTAATTATTTGTAAATACGAACTCTACTAAAATCGTTATTATTAAGATAAATGTTCTTTTAATCCTTAATGCTTAAGCTAATTATCTATATACTTAATCAGTGTATTTTTTAAAATTTCTCTAAGTATATCTGTTTGCATTAAAAAACTATCTAATTTTTCACCAACTTCATATCAGATTTGTTTGAATTTCAAATTACATCAGATAAAAATACAGTTTTAACTTTTAAAAATTATATTCAATTTGTATGAAAACAACAGCACAAACATTTTTAAAATATAGAACTAACTTGACTCAAACTACAAGTTCTAGTTAGTGCTCGTTTAGTCCTCGTTTGATTCATATATTTTGATATTAGTGTTCGTTTAATCTTAGTATTTTTAAAAATACCTCAAAACATCATTGCTATTAAACTATTGACACCCCTGTTATTACTTTTTGTTCCTTTTAGTTTGCCTTTACAATATTGCACTCTTACAATAATATTTTTTTTAACATTAATAAAAAAGATTAAATTATCAATTTAACCCCAAAAAATAAAATAAAAACAAAAAGAATATATATTAATTTTATTTAGAAGCTCACATATGTCCAAAAAAATTCATACTATAAAAAATTTTAAAATTATCGATTTTTTAACATTAATAAAAGAATTAATATATCAACTCCTAAGCAGAGTGTTCCACCAAAATTAAATTACCAATACCCAAAAAATAAAATAAAAACAAAGAGTATATATATTAATATTTGTGAAACACTCTACTGAGGATTTAATATATTAATTTTTTTATTAATGTCAAAAAAATGATAATTTAATTTTTTGACAATATTAATTTTTTTGGACGTACGTGAGCTTTTACAAAAATTAATATATATTCTTTTTATTTTCATTTTATTTTGGAGTTAAATTGTTAATTTAATTTTTTTTTCTTTATATTAATGTCCAAAAAAAAAAGAAACATTATTGTAAGAGAGCAATATTATAAAAGTAAGCTAAAAGAAATAAAAAGTAACAGCACAAATGTCAATAATTTAACGACAGAGGTGTTTTGAAGTACTTTTAAAAATAAAAGAACTAAACGGGTATTAATCTCAAAATATAGAGACTAAACGAACTGGTACTCCTCTCATTGTTATTATTCTGAAGACAAGAATATTTTGCTTTTGTCATTTCAGAATGGAAAGGCTAGTCATATCCAAACTGAGCGCCCAAGCAAAGATCGCAGGCACTCTCGTTGCCTTAGGTGGAGCAATTCTTTCAACTTTGTACAAGGGCATTGTAGTAATTTCACCACATCGCCGGCATGGAAATCAGACTGACGGCAGTTCAAAAGTGTTCTTGGACGGGAATTGGATAAAAGGCTCTCTCATGCTCTTCATTTCATACCTTTCACTTGCAGCTTTCTTCATCGTACAGGTGATTAATCTTATAATTAAAATGTTTGATTTTTTTTTTAATTGAAAGTAAACATTTTCAAATGTAAAAAGTCTTAGAGACTAGTTTCAGGAGTTATCCTCCTCTCATGACAAGTTTTTAATGTAAAGAATATTTAATTAATCTTTTCGAATTTAATTTGTGTATAAGAATGTATATATTAACCCATATTTGCTTATAACTTCTTTTCGCAGACATGGACAATAAAGAAGTATCCAGCACCGATAACCCTTACATCACTATCTTGCCTGGCAGGAACTTTACTCGCAGCAATCATGACAGCAATTCTTGATCATAAACCTTCTTCCTGGAGATTGTCGTGGAACATTACCCTTCTTGCTCCTATTTATTCTGTAAGCCTTCTTTTTTCATTTCTTTTTTTGTATTTTTCACAATAGTAGAGCTTTTACAAATACAAATGTTCGATAGTTATTCAATAATAAGCACATCATCATGATTTAAATTGTGAATTTGACCTTATAAACTATCATATAGCTTCTATGATGGTTTACATAGGTGCATGCATTCATAACAAACGACTCTAGCTAGATTGCTTCATTTTAAAATGCCTCTCTCTTTTTTTTTTAATTTTTAATTTTATTTTTTGGTTGTAGGGAATAGTAGTCTTTGGAATCACAGTGTATGCTCAAACATTGGTCATAAGACAGAAGGGTCCAGTCTTCATGACGGCGTTTAGGCCATCGTCAACAGTTATTGTAGCTATCATGGGGCCGCTTATTTTGGGAGAAGAACTGCACTTGGGAGAGTACGTATTTGAATCTCAAAAAAAAAAACTATAGCCAATCATTAATTGTTTTCTCAAATAAATGCTTCTGTTAGTCCTTACAGTAGTAACAGTTTCAGTAGACAAACTCCCATTTTTTTAGAAAAAATTGTCCAAAAAATTCTCTTCTTGTTACTTTTGTACACGTTGCATCTCACTTTTTAAGTATAAAGTAATATTTCTATATGATATAACTTGAAATTTATATAAATCTAACGTGTAACTGGTGAAAAATAAATTATAATTAGGTACAACTTTACCTGAAACAAATACAGAATAGAGACCTTTTGGTAGTTTTTGAAAGTAGTACAAAAATAAATTGAGTAATTAACAAAAACTATAGAGACTAAATGAATGGATACATTTACCCTTGTTTTTTCCATCACCTTAATTTCTCTCTCTCGTTTTTGTTCTTTCTTTTTGGTCTTTTTTCAGGATTCTGGGGTCGATATTGATAGTTCTCGGCTTGTATGCAATTTTGTGGGCAAAGGAATACGAGAATAGAAGAAAAAGTTTGGAGTTTATGGAATCTGAGAGAGCCAGAGGCAATGAGATGACTATGGAGAAGTGAGAAATTTGGTAACTCTGCCCAAAACATTGTCAAACTGAACCCACAACTTTATTAACATCCTCATTAGAGTTGCGGATCCAGATACATCTCTCTCTACAATTTTTTTTTTTAAAACAAATTAAAATAGTGTGTAAGGGAGAGAAAGCAAGATCTTCCATTGTTTTATCTCAATTCTCTTGTTTTTCTTAAGTAAATGTGGTTAATTAATTAAGTGTGATATCTTTACTATTGATTCTTGTTGGTGATCAGGGATAAAATATAAAAGTTTACATTTTATGGATACAAGATATGTTTTTAACAGTTATACAACTCCCACTTAATTTTTACAGCACCAGTTAATGCCGTTTGGTGGTGATATTCCAAATAATCAACCAGAGGGGTTAGATCAATGACTTCCACTTCTGCACCTTTGCTTCTCCTGGTTTTGTTTGGAAGCAATTCACATACATATTCGAAAAAAGAAAAAAAGATAATATCCCTGATTTTCTGTTTTTTTTTTTATCTCAATTCTCTTGTTTTTCTTAATTATTTGTGAAGAAATAATTATAGTAGGAAAGTTTTAAAATAAATAATGTTATCAATCTCAATATTTAAATTTTTATTTTTTCTTAAGTCATATGATATTTATCTATTAAATAATATAATATGATTTTATTAGTTATAAATTAAAGTTATATTACAATTTAATCACCATTTAACCTTTCACATCATGAAAGTCGCATCATTAAGAAAATGAAAATGCACGTATCTAAAAGACATAATGCTATGACCCAAAATAAAATTGTGGAATCCTCTGCCACACCAAATATAAAGTTGCAGAATCACTAGAGCCATATCTCCATAACGCGATAATGTTGAATCACACTGAATCTTTACTTGACAAGAAAACCATATCTTTTATTGAAAGAGATGCTAGGATTTATTTGTTAAATGTCAGGGCTCCAAAACTTTATTAATTATAATTTTTTAAAATTAATTTTTTTATTTTTGTAATTTATGTATGATTTTCAGACATTTACATCTAAATAAAAAAAATACTTTTATGACTTTTATCTAAATGGGAATAATTTCAAATGAAAAATAAATACTATATTTAAAAAATATTTCTGTTAAATATAATTATTTTTTAAACTATAAAATATAATCCCTTTATTCATTTGACTAATAAGAACATAAATATCAAATAATTATGTTTATGATATAAGTAATGAAGTTTAAAAGACATGTTTGATTAGTTGGTCATGTGAGTAATAATTTATTTATGGGTTAGTTTCAGATTATCCCTTTATGAATTGACTATCTTTAAATTATTTTTTATTTTTAAAAATTACAATTTATCCTTCATTTTGTTAAGAAAGAAGACAAAAAAATTTCATCAATCCACCCACGTCTTTCTCTTATCTTTAAAAAAAAAAGAAATAATTTAAAACTTTCAAAAGTAAAAAGTGATCCGAAGATATTCAACTCAAGAAGGGATAATACGAAATTTAACATTTATTTATTTGTTTTTAGTAAAAGAAGAGATTCAGGACTCGAATTCTTTTGACATAACTGAAGAAGAGATTTATTTTATTAACAGAATGCTATATATATATATATATATATATAGGGAACATCTTATGTTTGGACCAGTACATTATAATCACTTTAATTTATCATTTTTCTGGTCTCTGTCCTGATGCATCTTCCTATATACTTAAAATCATATCATCATTTTATATATGCGGCAGAAATTGTGTTTGTTTTTTCAAATTAAATGAATTGATCTAATTTCTAGGTGCCCCTTCCACATATAAGTTAAGCTTTAAAATATCCCTGCATTTTCAATTATCATTGAGTGACACGTACGTTTTAGTGTCAAATCAAAACAAAGAAAAAAAAACTCTTCGACCACTCAAAGCATCCTAATCATCAGGCACAAATGAGTGCGCCCAATATGTAAAAGTTAATCATTCGTTGCAGGATGTGTAGAACTAGCTAGTCCAACCATTGAATTGAAAGAGAAAATGGTAAGAAGAAGAAATTAGCAGTTGCAAGATCACATAGAAAAAAAACAATTGTTGAAATTATTGAAGACCTATGTGCTTAGTATATTTTGCAGTTTTTGCCATGCAGGCTACAACACAGTCTCCAAGATTTCACTTGATAAGGGCACGAGTCGTTGTGTTCTCGTGGTCTATGCTTATGCTTTCGGCACTTTGGCTACTGCCGTTACTTGCAGCAATCGTGACAGGAGCTAGTGATCATAAAGCTTCATCCTGGAAATTGTCCTCGAACATTACCCTTCTTGCTCCTATTTATTCTGTAAGCCTCCTTCTGGGACAATTTTTCGAAAGGGAGATTAACAAATGGTCTCTCTTAGATATTTCACGTATCATTTAGTTTTCTGATAATCAATTTGCAGGACCATGAGCTTCATAAGTCCATATACAAAATTCTTTTTAATTAGCCGTGTGAAAATTTAAGTTGATGATAAACTTTTATAATTATATGTTGGTGGAATGCGACCTCTGTACGTAGAGGGCAATTCCAGGATCAAATTCATAAGTCACAATAATATATTGCATATACTGGATCTTTAGGACAAAAACAACGCCCTTTATTAATCAAAGTGCACTTTGGCCACTACCAATCGAATATTTAAAGGAGAAAATAGATGAAAAGTGGGCACATTATTAACTAAAGCAAGCCATCATTATCCACGCAAGTGGCTCAATTTAGTTAGGCAAAAACAAAACATCACTTGCGTGTTGCCCTTGAATTCCCTCTAATAAAAGCATCCCAATCTCGGCTAGCAAAAAGAAGTGAACCTCCACTTTGTAAAAGGGGAGTAAAGATAGCAAAATCACGAAACTCATCTTGTGAAACATTTTCTTCTTCGGCCTCCTAGTGTAAATAAATTATCTAATTGTTCAGTTTGGAGTTCGAATTCCACTCACATAAGAGTTAGTGAATTTTGATTTACGTTAAAAATCTTTTGTCTTGCCGTGCTGAGAAGGATGTTGGTCCTCGCAGGCTTGGAATTCACATCGTCAATTTTTAGATAAAAATCATCTGTATCATAATAACAATAACAAATGAGCATAAAGAAATTTTCACTGTTACTAATATGGAATAAGAATGTTATTATTATATTATATTATCGATATACGAGCTTTGTTGTAAACGAGCTTTGTTGTAACCTTTTTTTTCTGATAATATTTTGTTTAATTTTGTAATTTTGGAATGGAGAAACTAAACATTTCTAAGTGTCGTGCCCAAGAAAAGATTGCTGGGACTCTTGTGCAATTCTTTCCACTGTGTACAGGGGCGTTGTAGTATAAGAACAATAATAAATGAACATAAATAAGTTTTTTTTCTAACATTGCTAATATGGAATAAAGATGTTATTTTGATATTATATCAATGATCTATGAGCTTCGGTGTAAACGTAGTGCCCAAGCGAAGACTGCTGGGACTCTCGTTGCCCTAGGCGGTGCAATTCTTTCGACTCTGTAAAAGGGTATTGTAGTAATTTTATCACGTCCGCCGCACGTAAAGCAGACTGCCGGCATCTCAAAAGTGTTCCTGTAAGGGAATTGGAAAAAGGGCTCTCTCACTTCACGTCTCTCCATGGCAGCATACTATACTTTACAGTTGTTTAATTTTATAAAATGCAAACTTTTTTCTTTTTTAAATAAAGGAAGATGAAAAGAATAATTTAATTATTGATAGGGAAAATGACATTTTGGTCCTTCTCAATTTTTTTTCCTTTTTTTTTATCTTTTGTAAAAGTTTAATAAATCACGTAGTTCCTAGTGTTAAAAGAGCGATGTTATGCTTACTTAATTAGTTGGGATACAAACTTTTACATCCTAAGTAATGTGTTATTAATACAAATTTATTATATAAATTAAAGATAATAAGTTTAATAATTATCGATCACTTGAACCAATCAAATAATGACACATTATTTGTTACATTGATTGAGATATAGACTACTTATTTCAACTAACTAAGTATAGTATTATTGTAAAATTAATAGAAAAAATAGGCTGTCGAAAATAAATGTGCGATTTTAATAGATAATTAAGTTGTATAAGTTAAAAGTTCATATTTATCCTTCAATAGTTTATCCTTTTATGTTAATGTTCTAACACGAATGATGAAATACGATGCTAATAATTTACCGAGAGACCTAAGTGGTATAAATAATTTGTACGAGGGACTAGAGTGTCAACTCCCCTACTGATATAAAAAGAGAGTTATAATAATAAAATCCGGAGTAGAAAATCTTTGGATGCCCTCAATGTATGCTCCGTCATCTGCTTATTAATTATTTCAAGAATTACTATAACCCATGAAAGTCTGTCACGAGCGTTACATCATATTTGTTATAATTTTTGTACAGGCATGGACGGTAAAGCAGTATCCAGCACCAATAACTCTTACACCATTAACTTGCTGGGCAGGAACTTCACTTGCAGTGATCACGACAGCAATTCTCGATCATAAACCTTCTTACTCGAGACTCTCCTGCAACATTACAAAGTTTTTCAAAAAATAGTAGAGCTTCTATGAATATAGATGTATTTAGTCATTATCAGGTGTAGATAATCGCACTTTATAAATTACGGACGTGGCCTTTATAGCACTGTAAATAGTTGTAAAAGGTCCTTTAGATATATATAATTTCATTCTCATGTGTCGATTGTTTGTTTAATGTCTAAAATCTTATTGTTTGTATAATGTCTAAAATCAAAGCAATAGCATATATATCGAGTTGAGTTTTAGCTATAATTAAAACAGTTGATGTCAAATGTTAAATCTAAATTCTAAAATATGCAGATATTCACACAGGAAAACTGCGGTTCATGTATGTATGTGTTTGATTTTTATTTTTATTTTTTAATATCTTGCAGGAAATTGTAATATTTGGAATTACAGCTTGCTCTCAAACATTGGTAATAAAAGAAAAGGGTCCAGTGTTCACCAAGGCATTTGTGGCTATCATGGGACCACTTATTCTGGGAGAACAACTTCACCTGGAACTGAGAGAGTATGTGTTTTATTTCATCTCATTTAAATTTCGATCCGCAAAATCAAAATTACCGAAAATAATATTGAATAATGCATGGTTGCTTCTTATTTTAATTTCACTATCTCTTCAATTAATTTACTTCTCTTCTTTGGGACTTTCTCATTTCAGGATTCTTGCATTATCGGAATCGATAATTCTTGGTTTGTATGCAGTTCTATGGCCAAAGGGATTTAAGAATAGAAGAAAAAACTCGGAGATTATTGAATCTGATAGAGGCACCAATGAGATCAATCTGGAGAAGTGAGAGCATGCGTTAATTCAATCCAAACTATAGTGTCTCAAGGCAAAATTTTAGCAATACTCTAACGGAATTTAGGAAGAAAAGGAATAAAAAATGGCGAGTAATTAATGCTCAGGAGTTCACAATTACCACATTAATGATGATAGTTTTGTGATTTAAAAATTAAACCATCTATCTTAATACGTAAAAGGACTTATCAGCAACATATCTGCTGTTAATCTTTACGCATAACATTTATGTTGTAATGTACAGTTAATCTTCTACTCAGGTTTATGTAGTATTAAGGTTAGACAGGTATGATTCAAAAATAAAGTTATTTGATCTCACACTTATACGATTAAAAAAACTCATAATAATATTATTATTTTTATCAAAATTATTATTTAAAAATTATATTTACTATATGCTATCAATTTTATTCCATAATTATAATTTTTTTCTTGACAACAGCGATGCAGAAGACCTTAATTCTAAAAATTAGTTAGTCAGTGGATACTCATTCTTATTTGATATTTGATGTTATTTATTTTGTTTTCTATAATTATGTGAAGTTTAAGGACTTCGAGGATAAAATCCTCGTATTGTATAAAAACTGGGAAAATGGGCAAGAGTAAACCAAACGACACAACTCCGTTGAAATGAAGTGAAAAGCAAACTGTGTTGTCTCAATCGCACGAACGAAGATGGAAATGGAACAACTACTGAGCATGGGCTTCCCCGACGAATTGGCGGCGGAGGCTCTGGCCGCTACCGGCGGAAAATCCACCCTCAAAGCCACCGAATGGATTCTTTCCCACAAATCATCCACCACCACCACCACCAGCGCCGCGTGCTCTTTCGAACTTCCAATCCCCAACCCGAACCCAAATCAAAACCCGGTTCAACCAAAACTCGACCGCTTCTTCCACTTCCAAACCAAACCCTCTTCCACCGCCGCCGCCGCCGCCGCCAACGCTGTTCAAGAGAAAGAAAAAGACGGAGAGATAGAACCATCTCCGCTTTTTAAGCGTTTAAAGACAAGACACGACGTTGATAACAATATTGCTCCCCACGCGCCTCTATCGGAGCGCATGCGTCCGGTTAACATAAACGACGTCGTTGGACAAGACCATCTCCTCTCACCCAACTCGCTCCTCCGCTCAGCAGTGTGCAGCAACCGTCTCCCTTCAATTATCTTCTGGGGCCCGCCCGGTGCCGGTAAGACAACCCTTGCCAGAGCCATTGTCAATTCCGTTACCGTTATGTATAAGTTCGTTTGCTTCTCTGCTGTTACTAGTGGGGTTAAGGATGTTAGAGATGCCGCTGAAGATGCAAGGAAATTGAGAGTTAAGAGTAACAAGAGGACTGTGTTGTTTGTTGATGAGGTTCATAGGTTTAATAAGAGTCAGCAAGATTCGTTTTTGCCTGTGATTGAAGATGGGAGTATTGTGTTTGTAGGAGCCACTACTGAGAACCCGTCGTTTCATTTGATTACGCCGTTGTTGTCTAGGTGTAGAGTTCTTACTCTTAATCCATTGAAACCCCACCATGTCGAGATTTTATTGAAGAGGGCTGTTGATGATGTTGATAAAGGGTTGGGGAAGAGTGTTGGGGGAACGAGGGTTGAGGTGAATCATGACGCTGTTGAGTTTTTGTGTTCGAATTGTGATGGGGATGCTCGTGTTGCGTTGAATGCATTGGAGATATCTGCTATTACAGCTGCAGCACGAGTGCCTGTTAAGGAAGTTAAAGAAGTAGAACAAGAGGAAGAGTCTGACGGGTGTAGTCCATATGTGGCAATTGTTACTCTGGATGATGCCAAAGAGGCTTTTCAGTGTAAGCATCTTGCTTACGATAGAGTAGGGGAAGAACATTATAATTTGATCAGTGCATTACACAAGTCTATGAGGGGAAATGATGCTGATGCAGCTATTTATTGGTTGGCGAGAATGCTGGAAGGAGGGGAGCAGCCTCTTTACATTGCAAGGCGACTGGTGAGGTTTGCTAGTGAAGATGTTGGGTTGGCTGATCCATTGGCTCTTAATCAGGCTGTTTCCTGCTATCAAGCTTCCCATTTCTTGGGTATGCCTGAGTGCAATGTGATTCTTGCACAATGTGTGGCCTACTTGGCTTTGGCTCCAAAGTCAATTTCAGTTTACCGAGCCCTTGGAGCTGCACAGAAGGTTGTTAGGGAATCGGTTGGACAGAATGAAGGAGTGCCGCTTCATCTGAGGAATGCACCGACTAAACTGATGAAGGAAATTGGATATGGGAAGGGCTATATCTACACTCCCGATGATCCTTCAGCAAAACAAAGCTTTCTACCACCCTCACTAGAGGGATACAAGTTCCTGGATTGGCCAAATAGTAATACCACTGACAAATGAGCAGCCAAATAAGTAGCTTCACTGATTTTGTTATGCGTTAAGTTACGCTGGTTAGGAGCTCTTTCATTTCTCTTTTGGGCATGCCTGTTTATTATGCTGTACAAATTTCAGTTTTGCTCATCTTCGCGGCGCATTTTGTTTTTTGGGTTTAAATGGGAAACTGCAGAATAGAAGGATCCAATGTGTTGTGTTGTTTTGAATTATGCTTGTATAAAGCTTCAGAATGGGGTTATTTCTTAACATATTTGATGAATTCCAAGTTTTGTGCCACTTAGGCGACTGTTAATTTGGAACTCAGTGAACTGTTAAGAGCTACTAAAAATTGATAACTCAATGACAAACATATTTCCTTTGACTTGTTGTTCTACACCGAATGCTGTATTTTAATTGCCAAAGTTTTTGGGTTTCTTGGGCAAACTCGTTGCTTGAACCATATCATTTATAGTAAAGACCCGAAACTCACTCTTTGTTTTGAAGCTGAAGATTACAGAGAAAATACATTGTGCTATGCCTTTGGACTAGTGTTGACAAATTTTAGCCATCACAGCAATGTTTTAATCAACCGAAAGTTTCATCCATTTTTGGCCTTACATAGGTTGAGAATTGAGAATAATTCAAGTGATATACAGCCGGATCCTCTGCCACACTATTCAAAGCTTATTAGTACTTCTAATGCCGAAATGGAGGAGAAAATATTACAAAAAATTGGAAAAAAGGTGGGAAGAAGATGAAGAAAGAAGCACAGATAACTCTCAAGATGATACAAAAGCATTATTTAGATAAATATTAAATCCATTCCTTTGGGTTGACGCATGCATCTAATAATTTCCATTCTTCACTTCCCTCTTCCGGTTTCTGCAAAGCAAACAAGGAAACAAAACCTCACTTCATCAGTCCACAACTTAAAAACTTTTGATAACATCACTTATGAAGTATTTCACCTACACTTACATGGTCGTATTCCCACCGTGCAGTCTGTGGGAGAGAAACAAGAATACTTTCAATTCGACCTCCTGTCTTCAGCCCAAATGTTGTACCTCGATCATAAACCTATAATTCAAAGGAGAAAAGGAAAAAAGAATACGGAGGCATGTAAGGCCTAAAATGAGGTAATATAAGACACTAAATTACGTTAGTCTTCAGAACGAGTTTGAATACCAAGTTGAATTCTACGTAACGTCCCCTGCGCAACTGTTGCCATGCCTTATGCTGATCAGTAAATGGTGTATCCTTTCTCTTCTCTATAATGGGTATGTAAGCAGGAATCACCGAATTTGCACATTCTGAAAGTCAAAATGAATCCATTGAACTGAAAGACAATTTTCTCTTTACAAAATATGCATGAAAGAAATATCTATCGTACCCTTAAGAACTTACCAGTTGCAAAAGAAAGAAGCATCTCCTGATCATAATCATTCAGATCATCAAAAAATATTCCTCCAAGCCCTCGCCTCTCACCACGATGCTGCATTAAGCATAGACAGTCAACATAAACTCTAAGATAAGAAAATCAACAGTGATTTCTTTAAAATAAGAATTGTTTTTTCCAACCTAATCAAATCTCGTCAAAGATAATGGAATTATTATGAATAATTGAGACTGCTTCCTGGTAGGCACCGTTTTAAATACAAACATAGTAATATAAAATGGTCCAAGCTACAAGCAGGTCTTGTTCGTAATGTAAGAATTGTACAAATTAATTTAAAGAGTCGGGCTGCCTCAATTCAATCATGATATAACTGCATTTTCATCTTCATATGATAGCATAACAAACAAAAGGTTGAAGGGGCAAACCTTGATACAGAAATAGTCATCACACCATTTCTTGAATCGAGGATAAAAGGTAGGATCAAATTTGTCGCAGGCACTTTTTTGAGTCTACAAAAGAAGTTCAATATCAGTTAACACATTAAATCATGCTAGTCAGTATCAGAATTCTATAGAGACAGATTAAATATAGTAGCTATCTCTAAGGTTGCATAAAAACTTGAAGCACCCTCTGTGAAAGCATTCTATTCACTTTCGTGGTTAAGGTAGCATACTGCTATATTTCAATGGTAAAGTAAATTCAATCGAGCAACATGGCTGTAAAATTTTACAACTGGGGGAATTGGAAAAGCAGCATTGTTGAAGAAAATGTCTCCTGTGGTGTAACCATAGCAAAGGATATCCAATTTGTTGGTAAGAGTACATACAGAATGGAAGTGCTTAACATCCTCCTCAAAGATATATGCAGGAGTTAAATCTGTTCCACCGCCAAACCACCATTGTCTAGGTGCTCCTGGAGTATCTGCACAAGTTAGCAATGAATAGTCAATTAGAAGTAGAAGTTTATCTTCAAATTTGTCAAGCACTTAAATGACAAATGGAAAACTGAATGCATGCCAATGAAATATGCTTTACAAGGGAAAGATTAGTTCATTCATAAATAAATATAGTGGTAAAAGGTACTTGAACTACTAAAACATAGATTCTCAATGCTGATGGGAAGAATGCATGCTTCCTCTCAATCTAATAATGCAATAGACAAATACCAACCATTTCAAGCCTCTACCAAGAGTAAAATCATGAGATAAATTTTAAATGGCATTCATCACCACTGGAACTAGCTTTAACATATGCAAATGGCCAAGTAAGAGGAAAATTCAACAGAATGATGCATTGCACGCACTAGATAACAGAGCAATTGCATATGGGCCAGATTGATGGTTTTTCATCAAGGTTTCTGATTTTCACATTGGTAATTCCATTTTTTATTATCAGTAAAGATAAAGCTAGGAATAAAAATGTACATGCATGAGTATAAACCTATCCTCCGCGGTGAATTGGGGAAAAACATATGTGTAGAAACAAAAACTGATAAGAGAGTTAAAATGTTCAATTGTACCTTTTGGTGCATCTGTCTCAAAATACCGATAATTAAAATGCAAGGTTGGTGCAAAAGGGTTCTTCGGGTGTAAAACCTGAGAAAAACGAGAGAGAAAGATTGTCAACTGACATCTCCACCCAAAAAGCTTAAACCAATAAGCAAGCACCCAATTATAGTCGGAAAAAACAGACTAGTAAAAAAATATTTCAGTCACATGAAATGGAAGTGCCACAGAACTGGAGATGAAATTATATGAAGCTGAATCCTCATGTAATCAAAATCCAAACTTTCCTATAGAAGCAGTTGAACATACAGTTCAAGATCATAATCATAAAAGAAGGAACCTTTTTTTTTTTTTTCAAAAAGGTAAATTTTGAAAGCACAAGAGAGAACATAATCAATTTTATCAATTACTAATAATTACCGAGCTGATACCGGCAGCGAAAAAGGGAATGGGACCGGGCTTCTGGTCAGAAGCAGCAGCTTTGGCAGCTCTATAAGCTTCAGGAGGCATGACCCCGTAAACAACAGAAACATTAACGCCAGCCTTTTCCCAAACGGCGCCGTCTTGAAGAACTCTACTGATACCGCCACCACCTCCGGGCCTCGACCACACGTCCTCTTTAAACTTGCTGCCCCCATCAGTTTTCTCAATGGCCTGGCAAACGCTGTCCTGAGCGTCCCTTATCATTTTCTCAAAACGAGCCCTCACCGAAGAGGCTGAGGACGACGAGGATTCCTTGTCGTCTGATTCTCTGAGGAATGTAGGGGGCCGCTCTGTTTCTGGGGTTTCTTTTTCGATGGAAACGGCGGCTCGAATTGTCGTCGTGGTCATTTTGAAAGTGGGGTGTTTGAGGAAGAAGCGATTTGGGATTTGAGTGTAAGTGGTAGTGGGTTTGAGCTTGGTTGACGACGAAGAACGAACTGGGAACAGAGTGAACGAAGAGGAAGCGGAGACTGCGGTGGTGGGTGGCATTGAAATTGAAATTTGGTTAAAATGTGTAGCAAATTTTAGCTGCTTTTTTTAAAATTTTTTTTTTTAAAAGCAAAATAATAACAATTCAATTTGATGTGTGTGTGAATCTTGTTCTTATGTTATTATATGTACATAAAGGCTGAAGGAAGAGGAGGAGAAATGAAAACGGAGAGTTGAATGTAAAAGAAGCGATAAGGGTCGGCCCACAGTTGAGATTAGAGGGGTGATAAATAGCATTGGCCGTCTAAATTTTAAATGTGTTTCAACTAAGGAGATAGTCTGTCAATTTGTTTCAAATGAGTCCCTGTCTAATTGTCTATCATGTACCTCTACTATCAATTATAAAATGATAAATTTATAAAGTGTGTAAAATATCATTTAATGTCAAATGGCACTCTACCATCTATTAGAGAAAGTATATTTTGATATAAACAGTGATATTTAGCCTAAATATTAATAGAAAAATGATAAAATTATGCTTTCATAATGTCGTTTTAGAATAACATTTAAATTGAAAAACTGGAATCTTCACTCTTAGATCATTTCTGCCCCACCTGCTTACTTGCTGTTGCTGGGGACCTATTTGATATAAAATTGAAAATTTATCATAATATTAGAAAAATAACATATATTAGGTATCTGGGTGTTATTTCATTATAAGAAACAGACGGTTGACTGCGCCCGCCGTTTCCTGCCAAAAAGTCTGCAACAGCCATCGCTAGTGGTCAGTTACCATTGAACAAATTTTGTATTGTGCTAAGGACTGATGAGTGTTAATTAACATCAAAGCTTAATGGTCAAATACCATGGATCGAATTTTGGGATTAACGACGGTTAGTTTTACATTACAGAGTAATTTTTAAGCATAAATTTGATTTTTTAAATTGTTTAAATTGTGAGTAAAAATTTTATATTTTCTTTGTTAGAATAGAATTTTGTATTATTTGATAAGCACTTGCAGTTTAAAAGTTAAAACGTGATTTATTATTTGCTTTAATCAATTTATATTTCGTTCTGATCCTATCATTAAGTTTGCTAATGACGGATCCAAAGCTCTCCTTTTATAGGCAAAAGCAACATAATGAGGTAATTGGGTCATGAGTTTATCTAATGTTGATCAGTTGCAAGCATCTTTGGGAACAATTGAGCATTTGATGGACAAATATATACTGATATACACATATAATACATTATGTTCACAAGGGAAAGACATTAATTAATTTACAGCAAAAATCAACTAATTACTTCAAAACTGTGAATGAAAATCACAAGTAGACGGGGCATAACCCAACTTATGGTTAGCGAGATCAAACTCCCACAAATGATTTTGCTGCATAATATTGCCAATCACGGTATTAGCTGGCCAACCAGCAGAAGCAAATCCAATGCACTTAACGCCAACATCTGCATCAATCACATAGCTCTTCTTTGGTGGAACAAATTTAGCCCCATCAGCAAAATGCAACACAAATTCAGGCACATCAGCCATATCAAATCTTGGATCATTGTAACAAAACCTCAATGGCCCCAAGACATGACCTAGCTTCATATATTTCTCCAATGGAGCTCGCAATGCGGCTACGGTGGCAGCGTATGCGGGTTCCCCTAGAAATGTCAATGTTGTGCCTGAATCCAAAATCACTCCACCGTCACCGTGAATGTGCCACATTTCCGGTGGAACATTCAACATTTTCCCGGCTATCGAGATGCCGGAAACGTTGACCGCATAAAATGGGTTGAGCTCGCCAAGGATTAGCTCTGTGTGTTGCATGTTTTGTATGTGTTGTTTTGAAGTGTTGCCAAAGTTTAGAAAGTTGGCGAAGTTACTCGGGCTTAAGTGATCAACTAAGCAATATGAAAATTTGTTGTCAAACCGTTTTGCTGCCGTTGCTGCAAAAGAATTCTTGCCATACCCCAATCCCAATACACCATCAGCATTATGGAAGTTGCCGTCAGCCCAAGCAGTGCAGCCCACGGTGACTTCTTTTAGCCTTACTTTTTTGCGACGGTCTAGGGACCCGGCTGTAACAGTTTCATTGGCGAAGAATCCTCTAACCTTTGAGCCATCAAAATAACTATTTAAACATTGGAAACAGATCAGAAAATTAATGCGACTGATTAATTAATAATCTATAACAAACGTAAACTAATTAATGACAAATGCATACCCTTAAAAAATGAAAACGTTCACAATAGATAAAGTCACAATAGATAAAGACTATTTATCACTATTTTTAATACATACGAGAAAATAATATCAAACGCATACTTATAAACTAACAACCTCCTGTGGGGGGAAAAATATGTTTAAACGGGGTGAGTATAAAACTCAGTGAGCTCAGTGAGTGGATAATAATTTCTTTTTAAGATGTAAATTACTGTAAAAACAATTCACTTTTCTCGAAATAATGTCATCAAAATATCATCAGAATTCTAGTAAACTTACGTAATTTAAATCATACACCGATAAAATAATAATACATAATACTGCATAAAATCAAGGAAATCACATTTATCATAGCAAATGCCGATTATCAAAACCATTACGAAAACAAGTACCCAGGGAAATAATCTCGTCATATCCGGCCCTCGACGGACGTGCAATGACGTACTATCTGGGTACCGTCATGTCCCGGCCACCGGATAGACAGGGAAGGCCATCTCATATCTCATCATATCTATGCATGCATATCCAGTCCCCAAAGGACAAAAGCGCCCGAGCACACGGCCCAAAGCCTCTGTGTGTACTCAGACGGGCCCCAAAGGCCTATATCTCATCTGTATCTCAATATCTGTATCTCATTATATCCGGCCCTCGACGGACGTGCAATGACGTACTATCTGGGTACCGTCATGTCCCGGCCACCGGATAAACGGGGAAGGGTACTATTTAATACTTTTAAATACAATCTTTAAATCATGCATTTCTTTCCATAAACACATGTAAATCCATTGTTCTTATTTTCAAAATTCAAAGTCGATGCCACAAAACAGTAACCATCCATTTTTTAATAGCATATCAATATGTGAATCAAATCCATTTCGAGAAAATCATTTAAATTCGTTCATTTAAAATACTTAATTCACAAACATGCTTTATTATTATCATTGACCATGAAAATAGGTTTTATATATTCCACTCACAGTGACGATGGTCAAACTCGGCGGTCGTCCACGCCCGCGGACTGATCCTCGCTCGCGGGTCCTCCTAAATCAACGAAACGGCATAATTACTTTCCGTAAATCTAAAATATAACTAAATATACGTAATGAAACTCGAAACGAACATTCATACATAATCCACAACTTCCGCGTTAATAAACTTACGAAACTACCCTCGCATCCGTAAACTCTAAAAATTGTGAATCACCGAATTACTCTCGAAATCGTACGGACCCATTTATCCTCAATTCTAATTATTACGAAAATATCCACAAAGTTTTAAAATTAGAAAATCGCCCTCAAAATGATGAAATTACCGAATTGCCCTTGCTGGTCAACGGTGGCTGGAATTCGAGCAACGGCGGTCGGAAAGTTCAGGTCAAATAGTTTGGACCGAGCTGAGTCCAACGGTGCCGACGGTGAGCTCTCACGCGCGCCAACGACGCCGGAATCTAGCTCAACAGTCGCAATTTCTCAAGTTGTCGGCCGGCGGCAAAGCGGCGTCTCCGGTGGCTGTGGATGGTCGGAAATGGAAGCTGGTCGTGCAGGGAACAAATTCCAGGTGGTGGGGCAGCCGGAAACCGGCTGAATCGCGGCGAATCACGGCGGCAAGCCCGCGGCAAATCCAAGCTTCGATCGACAACTTTCCGACGGTTTTCTGGCGGCAAGGACGACGGGAAACTGACCAGCGGCTCAAGGCTTCCGATCGGTACCTTCCTTGGCCGGTGAAGTGGCCGGAAAATGGAGATACGGCCGGGTCGGGTTCACGGGTCGGGTCGGGTTTTTGGGTCAAAATCTCTCTCTCTCCCACGCGTGTGTGTTTGCTTGTTTTGTGTTTTCTTTTATCCATTTACTGCCCTTTTATATATATATTTTTTTTTACCGCCTCATCCCTTTTTTTTTTTTTTTTTTTTTTTTACTAAAATGCATATGTTACAATCCTTCCCACTTATAAAAATTTCGTCCTCGAAATTTACATACCTGATGAGAAAAGGTGAGGATACTGAGCTCGCATTAAGTCCTCACGTTCCCACGTAGCCTCTTCCTTTGTATTATTATTCCACAACACTTTTACTAAAGGAATGGTCTTAGAACGCAAGACGTGGTGTTTCTCTTCCAGTATCTCTGTCGGTTCCTCTTCGTAAGTCATGTCTTCCTTCAACTGAACAGGTTGCGTCGATAACACATGGCTCGGGTCATATATGTACTTCCGAAGCATTGCGACATGAAACACATCATGGATTCTAGATAACTCAGGTGGTAAGGCTAGTCGATAAGCTAAAGGACCAATGCGTTCTATGATCTCATATGGTCCAATGTAGCGTGGGCTTAGCTTACCGCGCTTCCCAAATCGAAGCACTCCCTTCCAAGGCGATATTCGTATGAAGACTTTATCACCAACGTTAAATTCAAGTTCCCGCCTCCGCCTGTCTGCATAGGTCTTCTGTCTATCTTGGGCCACCTTTAATCTTTCTCGAATCAATTGTATCTTTTCATTAGTATCCTGAACTAATTCTGGACCAAATAACTTTCGTTCACCTACCTCATCCCAACATACTGGAGTTCTGCATTTTCTACCATATAAAGCCTCATATGGTGCCATCTGAATACTAGCTTGATAGCTGTTGTTGTAAGCAAACTCCATCAGAGGTACATAATTGTCCCAACTACCTTTAAACTCCATAACACAAGCTCGCAACATATCCTCCAGTGTTTGAATAGTACGTTCTGACTGACCATCAGTCTGTGGATGAAAAGCTGTACTGAAGTTCAACTTGGTGCCTAAAGCACGTTGCAAACTGGTCCAGAACTTAGAAGTAAATCGGGAATCTCTGTCGGAGACAATGGACACAGGTACTCCGTGAAGTCGAACAATCTCCGCCACATACATACTTCCCAACTTATCCATCGAATAAGTGGTCTTGAATGGCAAAAAGTGAGCTGATTTGGTAAGACGATCGACAACCACCCAAACACTATCATGTCCCTTCTGAGTACGTGGAAGCCCTGCTACAAAATCTATAGTGATGTGCTCCCACTTCCACTCAGGAATAGGAAGCGGCTGAGAAAACCCTGCAGGCCTCTGGTGTTCAGCCTTAATCTGCTGACAGACCAAACACCGAGAAACAAATTCTGCTATCTCTCTCTTCATGCCCTGCCACCAATAATGATCCCTTAAGGTGTGGTACATCTTCGTACTACCAGGATGCATCGCATAAGCTGAACAATGAGCTTCTTCCATGATCTCTTCTTTCAAATCTTTAATATCAGGTACACAGAGTCTACTACCCATGACTAAAATCCCGTCATCTCTCACAGTAAAATCAGTTCGCAACCCTTCTTGCACCTCCTCTCTCAATTTCATTAACTGTGAGTCCTGAGCTTGCATCTGGTGAACTTTGTCAATCAAAATTGGCCTAACTCGAAAATTAGCTATCAAAGCTCCACAATTGTCTGCGCCCAACTCGATTCCCAAAGATCTCAACTCGACTAACAAAGGCACATATGCCACACGTAAGTGGGCTATAGAGCTGGAAGACCTCCTACTTAGTGCATCAGCTACCACATTTGCTTTGCCTGGATGATAATCAATAGTACAATCGTAATCCTTTATCAGTTCAATCCATCTCCTCTGTCTCAAGCTTAGCTCTTTCTGAGTAAACAAATACTTGAGACTCTTATGATCGGTGAAAATCTGACACGTTACCCCATATAAATAATGTCTCTATATCTTGAGTGCAAACACCACTGCTGCTAGCTCTAGGTCATGTGTTGGGTAATTCTGCTCATGCTTCTTAAGTTGTCTTGATGCATAAGCCACCACTTTCCCATGCTGCATTAGCACACAACCCAGTTCCTGTCTAGAGGCATCGCTGTATATCACAAACCCTTCATTACCAGAGAGAAGTGTAAGAATTGGTGCTGAGGTCAAACGTGTCTTAAGCTCTTGGAAGTTCTTTTCACAGTCCTCATCCCACTGGAACTTAGCGTTCTTCCTGGTTAACCGTGTTAGAGGAGTAGCAATCTTGGAGAATCCCTCCACAAATCTACGATAGTAGTCTCCCAATCCCAGAAAACTTCTAACCTCTGTAACATTTGTAGGTCGTTCCCATTTCACAACTGCTTCAATCTTTTGGGGATCAACATAAATGCATGCAGCTGATATTGCATGGCCCAGAAATCCTACTCTGTCTAACCAGAACTCGCACTTACTGAACTTAGCATACAACTGCTTTTGTCTTAAAGTTTGCAACACAGTCCGTAAATGCTCTGTATGCTCCTCCTCGCTTCGGGAATACACCAAGATATCATCAATGAATACAATCACAAACTGATCCAAGTACGGCCGAAATACTCTGTTCATAAGATCCATAAAAACTGCTGGAGCATTTGTCAACCCAAATGGCATCACTAAAAACTCATAGTGTCCATAACGGGTTCTAAATGCTGTTTTAGGAACATCACCCTCTTTAATTCTCAACTGATGATACCTCGAGCGCAAATCGATCTTAGAGAATACTATCGCCTCCTAGAGTTGATCAAACAAGTTATCAATACGCGGAAGTGGATACTTATTGCGTATTGTGACTTTGTTCAATTGCCTGTAGTCAACGTAGAGTCTAAAAGTTCCATCCTTTTTCTTAACAAACAAGACTGGAGCTCCCCACGGGGATACACTAGGTCTAATAAACCCTTTATCTACCAACTCTTGCAGTTGGACCTTTAGTTCCTTCAATTCTGCTGGAGCCATCCTGTATGGTGCCATAGATATAGGAGATGTTCCGGGAACTAAATCAATAGAAAACTCTAAGCATAGGCGCAGGGCGTAACAAGTGTAGGACACGTGGACAAGGAGAATGTGTCCTGAAGATCAACCCTACAGGTTTGAGAAGAACAAGGAATTGTCTTAAAAGTGGAGGATGCATCAGCCTGGAATATCCTGTTAGGAGGAGTTAACCCATCTTTCGGACAATTTTCGCCCTTGTGGTTACAGTGCATCCAAGTTAAATCACTCCCCGTGTCCGCAATCAGCACAAATTTCTGCGGCGGGCTCCCCACTCGAAACGACACAAAGTACTGTCCCAGCCCTCTATCAGCGCCGGATCGCAGTGGAATATTAACTATATTGCTGGCGCCGTTAGAAGTTCTCTGATGAAGTATCTTGCCTGCTTTTCTTCTTCCACGGCGACGTCGTTCTTCTAGACGCTGTGATATCATTTCTTGGCGGGCAATGTCGCCGCCAATGAGCTGTCTGATGCGTTCAGACAGGTTCTTTGGCGGTGAAAATGCGGCTGCAGCATGGTCGGGGAGCTGTGGGGAGTGTCTGTGGATTAACTCCAAGCGGGGCGGGGGATCTTCGCTGGCCGAGGGGAGGAAAGTTTTGCGGGAAAGTGATAATGTGAAGATCAAGAAGAGGGAAATAATAGTCATTTGAACGGTAGAAGAAGATCACATGAAGAGTTATGGCTGAGAGGAAAAATTATGGGACCAAGAAGAGGTTTACTACTCTAGCTTTTGTGGTGAGAAAGGGGAGCGTTGAAGCTTCATTTGCGGAAGAAGTGTGTGCTCGGAAATTATTTGGTTTTTATGGGATTATTTTTGGCAATTTCAACCAGTTCTCTTCTTTACTAACACTTTCTTTGAATGTTTGTGCAAGAAGTGTGTGCTCTTAAATTATTTGGTTTCTATGCGGTCATTTTTGGTAATTTTTATCGATTTTTTTTTTCACTATCCTTTCTTTCAAATGCCGCTTGGTGGTGGGCTGCAATGCTCATAATGTGGTTCGAGTCCCCTCCTTAAGCGGACTCATATACCTCTCTTCTCTTTCATTGATTTGTGGGTGATATATATATATATATATATATTCTTAATATTTGTAAGGTTAATTAGTTAGTCTGAGATATCATAGAGTGGATGCAGATAGACATCTAATTGTGCAATACAAATAAAAAATTAAAATAAAAACACTTCTTTTAATATTTACGAATTTAAGAAAACGTAAGGGATTTCTATGAAAATTATCATTTCTTATCTTTCTCTAACCACTGATTTTGATTTAATAACAAAACTGCCACTATCCTCCCATTTTGTCAATCAGCTCTAGCTCCAGCTCCAGTGCTCCACAGCAATCACTCATCAAATTGCACTTTATCAATTTCCAAAACAAAAAATGGAGCCGTTGGTAAGAGTACAAAATCTAGTACAATCCGGCGTATCACAAGTACCTCGACAATACATCCAGCCCCCTGTATCCCGACCAAACAATCACAATCACGATCAAAATAACAATCACACCCCCCAATCATCAAACATTAACATCCCTCTTATCGATTTATCAAACCCTGACGACACAATCCTCCTCGACTCCATCCGCCGCGCCTGTCGCGAATGGGGAGCCTTCCACGTCATCAACCACGGCGTCCCTCTAAAACTCCTCCACGACGTGCGACACGTGGGCCGATCGTTCTTCGAAGGCTGTCCCTTAACCGAGAAGCTGGAATACTCCTGCGACAATGCCTCCGCTGCCTCCGAGGGTTACGGGAGCAAGATGCTGGTCACCAACGACGACACCGTTTTGGACTGGAGAGATTATTTCGACCACCACACGTTGCCGCTCTCCCGACGGAACCCTAGCCGGTGGCCTTCGAAGCATATTCCCAATTACGGTAAAGTTTTGTTTGATTACAGTGATGAAATGAAGTTGCTTTGTGAGAAATTGTTGGGTCTTATTTCGGAGAGCTTAGGGTTGGCATCGAATTACATTAAGGACGCTGTTGGGGAGTTTTATCAGAATATTACTATTAGTTATTACCCGCCGTGCCCGCAGCCTGAGCTTACGCTTGGGTTGCAATCACATTCGGATTTTGGGGCGTTGACGCTTTTGATTCAAGATGATGTTGGGGGTCTTCAGGTTTTGAAGGACGGACATTGGGTCACTGTTCAGCCCTTATCAGATGCTATTGTTGTCATTTTGTCTGATCAAACTCAGGTGTTGATTTACTCGTTCCACAAGTTTATCTTTTTCACTAGCTATATGTATTCGTTTGTACAGAATTGTGTTAGACATGTGAGACATGTGGTATTACTCGAGTAACTTTATTGTGATCCTTGTCGAATGATTCTGAGCTATAGGTCAGGACTCTTCTGCAGTTCTTGCTTTGGTAGGGCGTTTCTATTGTGATGCGTGGGAGGCGTACAGAGTAGAACCTTGATAAATTAATAACCTCTATTAAATAATGGCTTTTGCTTTATATATGTTCTTCTATTCAACTGCCGTCACTTGTCTGCTATTGTGATGGCTCTGCTATGATCTATCGTGCTCTATTGCTTTAGAATGTGTCCAGTTTTTTAAACTACTTTTTTGGAAAACTGGAACAAGTGGTATCCTATATTATATGTATGCATATTCTCATTGTGCACCCTTGGTTGTATTACACAGATTTTGACTAACGGAGAGTATTTCAGTGCTATACATCGGGCCATAACAAATGCCAGCAAGGCGCGACTCTCAGTTGCTACATTTCACGACCCAGCAAAGACAGTCAAATTATCCCCTGCTTCTGAGCTTGTCAGCCAATCTTCCCCTCTCCGATACAGGGAGGTGGTTTATGGCGACTACGTATCATCATGGTATACCAAGGGCCCAGAAGGAAAACGAAACCTCGATGCCCTTTTGCTCGATGGTTAGACGGAAGTGTTTACTTCTCTCTGGTGACTTGAGCGATAATGTAAAGAGTACTTTCTGCACCTGCATGTGACAATTGATCTGTACAATTACTATTTGATTCTTCCTCCTATTTTATTAAATTTTTGTCAATTATTTCAGTTGAGAAAAACAATAATTTTAGCCTTACAATTGTTCATGGACGGCAAGTTTTAAAGTGTTTTGGCATTTTCATTGCAAATTAATCATCTCCTTACCCTTACAGTGTGTACATCTTTTTGTAACGATTGCGTCTCGTCTCTCACATAATCAATTGATTTATTCCCTTCCACAATTGAATAGTTTGTCAAAAGTCAAAAGCACAAGGCCATGGTTTAGTATTCTCAGCTGGATCATTGCGGAGCGGGCAGCATTGTTCACTTGTTGCAAATCCTACCATTTATGAATGCAATGTTCAGTCTTTTTGTTTATACGAAGAAAAAAATCTAGATGAAGTGTAAGAAGAAGGGACCACGATCATATTTATTGCATTATTGGAACTTTTTTGGCCACAGTGACAATTTGACATTTGCTCTTCTACATTTACAGATGGATAGGTGCGTAAACATGTACACATGAAAATGCTTTTACATAATGGAACAGGAGGAAGTCACAACAGAATGTACATAATGGAACAGGAGGAATTCGCAAACAGAATTTCTGGCAAAAAACTGGTTTGCCTGCCCCATGCCTGACAAGAGGATTATATTAATCCTGGTGAAGCATAACCTCAAAGCAAAACCCTAATATCTCTGTTGGGCCACCCCAGAAATCAGTTTCATTTAAGTGGTAAATCAATTGGATCCTCTATCTTTTAGTCTACCTGATACTACTTTGATGCAAAAGATATCCGCTGCCCCAACCTCGTCCTTTTCCTCGCTCAATTGTATCCAACAATACATGCAGCATTTCCATTGCATCCTCCTTAGATGCCAATTCCAAGTTGGTTTGAAAAAGTGGGAGTGGAGTTGAAGGGTTATTCCACCATTTCGTCCTTGTTCCACTACCTCTCTTAGACTGGTGCTGTTTCTGTCTCAATAAGCCATCAGAACTACTTCCAACTATGTGTACAGTCCCTTCATCAGCATCAGCATGGATTATGCTGTCCAAACTGATTTCTGATTCTACCACCCAATCCGGATCAGCAGCCACACCTTGAAACTCAGGCTTCCCGAGGTCCACCAAACTAGAACAGCTAACTATTAATACGAGTCTCTCTGTGATGACTGCGAATTTACCAGCTTGTTTAAGTGCTTTGCACATGACTGGCACTTCGTCCTTGTACTTCAAGCCATCATCAACCTCCATAAGTACTGTTGTTCCAATGGCTTCTTCCCAAGAGTAAGGCGCGAGGGGAAGTTCTCTACTTAGAGGCCTGGGAAGACGGACCCTATGCCGCTGTGATCTTGTGTGATGGAGCCTACTTCTATTTCTAATACTTTGAGCAGTTTTCCCAGTAACTTCAAGAATACTAGCTGCTGGTCTTGCCACAAGTCCTGTAACTCCAAATGCTATTCCTGTTCAAGAGAAGTTCAGCAATGAGCACCATAACTATGAGGTAACTTACAAGTCCATCAAAATAACTTCTCCAATGCTGTTGATGAATAAGAGAGAACATAATGATAATGCTTTTTATGGCAGCATTACCTGAGAGGAGACCAGGAAGACCATGTTTCTCAGCTTCTTTAATGGGTGATTGAAGGAGACCAGTTAGTCCCTATAATAAAAATCATTAGATTGAATAGACTTATAAGACATCAGGTTCAAGAAGCTTAGCGCTATGCTTAACCTGAAGATTAAAATTAAAAAAAAAAAATTACAAACTCCAAGGCAATAAAAGATGGAAAACACTGTATTCAAGAGTAGTGTTTTTCTTGTCTTTTAACTTGGTCCTTAATCAAGTCACCAGAGATAAACAACAATATATGCAGATTTCAGAAGTACCTCTAAGACTTCATTTATTACACCTTTGCTGTGTGAAGCCACTCCCTTCTGCTGCTTTTCCATTCTTGCAACAGACTGGTCGTCAAATGTAAAAGCAACAATGCCCTACAAATAGAAAATCATGTTAGTCAAAAGCCCTTCAATCATCCAAGTATCATCAGACAGTAGAAATACCTTATGAGCAGCTTTACTGAATTGTGTGGCAGCGTCGCTTAATGCATAAACAGTATTGCTTACAAGACTAGTAGTCCCCAGTGCCATGCCCGAAATAAGTCCTGTAGGGCTCTGAAGAGACCAATAGTACAAATTGAACATTCTGATAACAAGAAAAGCTTCAAACATGTTGTAAACTTGCATTACCTGCAACATGCTTCTGGCAGGAACCGACAAGAAATCTCTTATGCCAAGCCCCATACTCCTTGCAAATCCCATGGGATTACCTATAACACCAGCAGACCCAAACACCTACAAAACAGCCAATAGCAAGAAGCCAGAAAAGACTGTAAATTTTGAATGTTGGATTACAGTTGCAAGTATAATATAAAATACATACAACCATTCAGAATAAAGAATAATTTTGATCCTTCAATATAACATCCATGAACCAGACAACTTTCTGATGTAATGCATTTGAATAGAAATAATATTCATGTAACCCTTTGACTCATTGAAATAATGCCATTTTTCTTCGAGAGGTTAGGTGGTTTTGTTCAAGTTAGAAGCTTAGCAATAAGCAAGAATAACTGAACAATCATGCCAAATTTTTCTTCACACTCGGCATAAATAAGAACATTTCATCACATAACCTATCTTTCATGTATCATGAAAAAAAAAAAAAATTAATGAAATAGTTATTAACAATCAAACCTGTGAACGAAAAATGCTCAGAATGATTAGTATCAGAAGCTTACCTTGTACATCTCATGTAGAAATTGCCGAGTGTAGTGTCTCATGAGGATTTCCTGAATTGATTCCCAACTAGCCATTTGATGTGCGATTGTCAATTGTTTGAGATGAATCCGGGCACCCTCAACATCAGCAAGAGCCATAAGACCTCTCTGTAATTAATCATTGTTACAGGTAATAAACTGGTCAGCAGATATTATTTAGACAATCTGTAAAGTGAAGCAAAATACGGTCAAGCAAGAAGAATAAAGAGTGAATGAGATGACAGGAATTTATGATGTAATGTATTGGATAAGAGTTTTTCACATAGGCAGTTTAAGTGTAGTAAGAGGCAATATATGCACCCATTGCTGCACACTAGTGAGCTAATATTGAAAACCACTACAGCCACACCTTGCCAGTTCTATCTTTCTCAAACGAAGCAAAATTATGTATACCTTTGCCTATAAATTTAGAACACTTACATGGATGAGTGATTCTCCAGATGTTGGAACTCCATTTCTTAGCATCCAAGGAGCACTAGAAAAGCTGGAAAAGGAATGTCATTTATAAGGATCAGTTGGGAAGTATTAAGGGGAAGGCAAGTTGTAAGCTCTATACAAGTAAGCATGTTAATGTTTTTGGTTTACCTTAAAGTGAACTTGATAGGAGATAAATCTAACAATTCAACATAGATTTTCTTTTTTCTTCTGGCCAAAAGGTAGATTTGCTGCCAAGGAGCACCAATTGGAACAACAGAAGGTAGAAATGAACTGCTTCTCTGACTTCTATTAAATGTAGAATCATTCATTCCAGGAAGAAAGTCTCGTCTTGCTTGCATGATCTCAAAATTTGAATCACGTATGGAGGACTCCTTTGCAGCACCTAAATCACATACAACAGGATGCAGTCCAGAATCTGGTAATGGCAAGCCTGTCTTCTGAAACCTTGGAGAGACAGTTTTAATGAACTCGAGCATGCTTAAGATCACTTCTTGCTCAAGTTCAAGGAAAAAATCAGCTACTCTGCAAGCATTCAAGAGAATATAATAAGCACTGGAAGTATGAAACAGAACTTTGATTTGCATCTAATGCACCCATATATACCTCAAACTTATATGTTCAAATGACACCAATGCGACATCTTTCTTCCTCCACGTCGCAAGTGAAAGGTAAAATACAGGTTCACAAGAAATATCAGAAGTAACATGCAACACTTTACTTTTCAATTTTTGACCATCATCCTTAGTTCTGTGGCCAGCTGGGTTGTTTCTACGTTCACGATTGAAGGACAGAATAACTGGATAAGGGGTTGTGTGCAACTGGTTATCTATTTGTAGATAAGAGATTTGAAATGAAAGTTTTTGTTGATCCACACTTTGCAGCAGGTCAAAAGTTATGTTCTTTGCACAAGCAAAAAGTAACTCCTACAAAACAAAGAAATGGTTAACACAAACTTTAAATATTCTCTTAACAGCTCAGGTAATATGGCTTTCCAGAAAAGAAAAGAGAGAAATATCTATTCTACCCGTGGGTATGAATTTATCATGGAGACACCAATATATGGAATATTAAATGAAAATCTCTCTTTATAATTAACAAGCTTCTCCTGTTTCTGCTCTTGCTTTCTTTGTTCTTGGCCACGAAGGTTGGCCTGACTTTTAATATCTTTCAGAATATGGTAACTTGAATCAACAATACTTAGCACCTGCAAGATGGAAACAGTGAATAATCTACAAACCTTCCGATATCCTTTGGCATGCAGGAGAGTAGAAGGATCGTACCTTAGTTGCTCCCTCAGCACTGTTCAATAAAAGCAATGTTCTTTCAGGCTTCTGAACAAAAATATAATATTAAGCAATTAGACAAAATGAAGAAATCAAGCTTCATAGGCCAACAGGAAACCATGTAAGTTTAATAAGTTTAGGCAATGAGAATAACAGAGTCAACAGAACATGTCACCCTACATTTATTTGTTCCTTTTTTTTTTTTTTTTGGTGTTTCATTCTTTAACTAAGCCGACACCAAAGAAATACCCTGTAAAGCCTAATTTGTTGGAAGTTGAATAATGAAGCCAGTTGGAATGACTTCTTATTCAAAATTACTGACAGATTGGTGATTTTCTGTGTGATTATAATACACATGAAAATGCGAAAGTCCACTGTTGAAGTACATCTCCAAATTTTCTCGTCACCTTCAGCAAAATTTACTAAAGCATGAAAACTGTGATCTTGAAAAAGAGTTTACTAAAGAATCAAATACATGAAACAAGTATGCATAAAACTAATAAAGACAACGTTACATATTACAAATTGAAGTAAAACAGCAAAACATTTGGATGAAGCCATCATTAACCTCTCACTCCCTCCGTTCCCATCTCCATTAATTTATTTCCCCTGATCTTCATCATTTAGTTTATGCATGCCCAAGGAAAGTCACAGGTCATTTTTGTTAAGTTACAACTATTCCAACAGATCAAAGTTTATAGGTAAGAGTTGAAAATTTATATTTAAGCTTTAACAGGCACCTTTATGTGTAACATAAATCAAAATACAATTGACAAAAATGGATATACGAATATAGATACTGACAGAAAAATGGATTTGAAACAAGGACCTCTTGGTCATAATAATTTTAAGTTATCATCGATCCCATAGGTTTAGATTTAGATGTAAGGGCCTATAAGTCGTATTTAAGAATACAACAATTTTATCCCACATCATGAAAAGATTTATTTTCCAAATAGAGCCTTTTTAGGATTCAGACTAAAGAGTTATTTGTTTTTAGCACTTAACGGGAAATATTCAGTCATTTACATGCTTAACATGTTTGTTTTCACCACATAACACTTAAAATAAGTAATTATATTGGATTATTTAAGGTTGTACTCTTAAAACTACCCCATTCAATTAATTTATTTGATATTATACAGGAAGCTAATTATTTATTTCATTTACACAACCAGTTATCTGTAGAAAAAATTTATCAATGAAACTTAAAAACAAATCAGATTTTAAACATCTGAGTAAACTTAAGAGTAATATTAACATAAAATAAATCACAAACAACACAGTCTCTGATGCTGATTATTTATTCATAAAAAAAAAAGTAAACAATCAAAATTATATCTTTTCTTTTTTTATTTACTCTGTCAATTCTATATATTTTATCAAATTATCTAACTTGAAACAATTATATCATATAAATACAAATAATACATAATTCTTTAAAGGAATAAATGTCAAATTAGTATACATGACATATGCATTTAGGTCAATCTTGACTTTAGCCAAATTCAGATCCATTTAGACTTCAAACAAATAAAAAAATGCCAAGCAATCCCACCAATTATACCTCAAGGTTGAAGACACTAATAAGAAAGCTTTTGATTTATCATACCATGACCCCTACCTAAAATTTTACTAGGGTCAATTTCTCCCATAGCAGCATAAAGAACAGAAATTGACCAAGGTGCAGAAATATGCATAATGCACTACCATTAAACTGTAAAACTAAAACATGAAAATAAAAGTACATAAATGTACCTCGGCTGTTGACTGTAAGTGAACAGGTACATACTCTTTTAGTTCATCAAGAACATACGAACCCACAACACGCTCGCCAGGTACCTTACATATCTCAAACAAACATTTATTACTAACAATTTTGATATGATGCATCAACTTTAGTATGATTACAAGGGGGGAGAGAGAGAGATGAAAGCATACCTCGATTGTCAGACGATGTGGGTAGCAGGGTTCATCCCACGCATATGGGCAAGACGTGTAAGGATGAATAATAGTATCAAAAGTTTCACACTTTTGCTGGTAGACCCGTAACCTCTACAAAGTATCAATGTAAAGAAATCGTAAAAGATAACATAGTAAGAAAACAAAAGTAGAGTTCAAGTAGCTTTCAGCATTATGATGTTTTCAACTCAGAGTTAATGTACTCGCACTTTTAATTATTTTCAACATGGGCTGCATGCAGCAAAATATTTTCATGCAGATCAAAGCATTTCTTTAAACCAGATAATAAGCATCTTTCTTTAATAAATAATAACACCAATTGGACTATTCGCGTGCTCATGGAAAGAATAAGCTCAAAAGATTTAGCATCACCCAGCCATGAGAGAAATGTAACGACAATATTAGGTAAAAACCAATCACGTACCTCCTTTGAGAAATTATCAATTCTGTAAGGCATATACCCAGTATCATCATCTGATAAGAGAATCAAGTTTGTCCCTGAATTTCCATTAAGGCTTCCAACAATCTTTTCATCTCTAATGGAAACATCAGCATTCTGTACCTCCACCCTTATCATACTCAGCCGACCAGAAACATAATTCCGCATTTTTAATTGAGTATCACCTAGATGATCTGGCAAAAAGCTGCCCGACCACTGCCATCCAGGTTCATTAAAGCAAATTGAAACCAGTAACTCCCTGCATGGTAGAACACAAATAAGCAAGCAAAAGTTGTAGTATGTGTGTGTAAGCGAGAGTGAATTAAATGATTATCTCCAAGTAATGGAAAAAATACATAAACAAACTAGTCAGACATAAGATTTCCAGAATGGGAATGTGATGGAAACTACCACATACAAGTTCTAGTAAAAGCCAGTTATGCTATATAATGTGCAACTCAAATCAAGCAGTATGGTGTTATTATAACCTACATTTTCCTAGATGAGCACTTTAACAGTTATCTTTCCTCATCAACCATAATGCTTCGGTACCATCACCTGGAGATAAAGTAAGAATAAAAAACACTAAAAACCGGATGCCAACTGTAGGGATTATAGCTTAGGTACTGTCAAGGTATAGCGATTGATCCAAATGGGCCAAAAAACGAAAATCGCATACATATAAGAATGGGGCTGATTAATCTGAGGACTAAGGTAACCAGGCAAAAGCAGTCTGTAGATAAGATCTCTTAAATTTTACAAGCAGAACCAGGTATAATAGAGTCGGTATATGAACGAGAAAATGTTGAGTGTGTGGTGATGCTTTCTTCTGAATTTTATAGTTCACAGGAAGACATTTAATCTCACAAATAGTTAAAATACTGAAACAATTTTATTATCTGAATAAGGATTCAGCATTTTGAAATAACCCAATTACTGAAAAATTCTTCTTCCCAAATTGCTACAAGTGATGGAACATTTAAGAGTTAAATTACACCCCAAAAAGGAAAAAAGAAATTGTTTCTGCAGTCAGATGCTAAGCATTTCTATTCTACAAGCAGCTATTTCATGAACAGACAAATACTTGATTGATCAAGCTACAATCAAAAGAAAAATGCAGTTATTCAAACTGTAGATCAAATACATATTAAAGACTCTGGCATCTTACAAATGACAGAAGGCCAGATACCTTGTTGTATCAGTCCAGTGAAGATGAGAATGCTGTCCAATGCCCAAATGAAAAATGAAATCAGTACCCTTCTGTTTATAGCATAAGTCCTTGCTGCATGCATTACTAATAACATATCTGCAAAATGTAAAGATATAAGCGAAAGAGAGAAACAAGATTGTACTAGCATGTAAAATCTTATTTCTCAATAAATTCATAGTTATTCAACTGATGGAAAAATTATCACCTGGGTTGAAAAGTAATAGCTCGTGTCCTCCCAGCAAATGGTCCAGCTAGAACACTAGCTGTCACAGAAATTATAAATGCAGCATTTGACAATGATTTAGGAACAACAACACTTGTTGAACCACTTGGTGGAACAAGAGGGAATGGTTCTGACCATGAATAATTAGGCGTGTTTTGGGTAACACATCCAGTAAAGCACCTACTTACACGAACCATTATTTCACTTGCAGCAGAAATTGGAAGTGGAGAATACATGCATGCCTGAACCCTTCCATGCCCATTACTGGTAAAGTCAATTTCCTTTAAATCAGATTGACTTGATGAACAAGAACTCTTCTTTGCACCACATAAAAATACTTTTTCACCTTGTAAACCACGCCCATCTGATTGCCCATGGAAGAGTTCAGAGGAACCAGAAGAAACCAAAGGCTTGCTTAGAAATTTCCCCAAATGTGGATTTACATTTATCCTAGTTGAAACAATGTGATTTTTCAACAAAGAACTTCTATGATCATCAATTTGGGGAGCTCTAGCATGGGTATCCTCATCTGGTGACAAAAGGCTTAGACCATCTCTTTCACCTTCTAGTAATTCTTGTTCAAGCATATCATAACAGCATGGAATAGTGCAGCCACTTCCTCTCTTTTCACCAGTTGAGTGTGAAACTATGAGTGGAAAGCCAGTGCAGTTGTATAACAGAAATGGAACAAAAATAAAGAGTTCTCGAGCACCAGAGAACACCTCCATAGTCTTTTCTACAATTACATGCAGTGTGTCTATAAGAAAGCAGTAAGAATGATGTTAACAATTTCCATGGTATATAATCACTTCAGCAAGGAAATAAGAAGTAAATATAAGTTACCACTGAATAATTCAGGATCCAAGGTCAAGGTTTCAGACAGAGAGAACTTGGTTCCACTGAATTTAGCCATAGTACTAAATGTTTCTGCACGTGGAAACTTAAAAGTTGATGTTCTAAATCCATACATATTGAATTCCAGTCCTAGGTCATGTGAAGGATCAATATCATGAAATGAGGTTTGCGCCTGGAAGAAAAAACATAGATAATCACATTAAACAATTTGCATCAACTTAAATCAAATTGAAAGAGACAGATCTTCATTCAGATCTATTATCTCAGCAGAGTTATTTACAAACCTCTGAAAGCAATGCAGTGCGAGTAATCCCACCAGTTTCAATAATCAATGACACAGCCTCAGGAAGGTAGTTGTTGACCACAAATGGTGTATTTAAGGTCACTTGATGAATAAATCGCTTCTTTGGGTAATTAAAATCATGCAACAGTTGACCACAACTTTCAGCTGATTGTTTCAAAGAATTGTCAACATGAAGAGATGAAACTTTTTTTGAGCTACCAGATGAAGTTAAAAGAATATTTTGAATTGATATGCAACAACGAAATGGGTCACTGCTTGGATGAGATGGATAACAAACAAAAGATCTAGGATATCCAATCTTGCTCTCTTGTGAAAGAATATCAGACACATTATGTGCTTCACTCCACAGAAAAGATTTTCCCATAGGACGCCACCTCATGCGACCGCCTTCAGCCAGATGTAGAGGTAGTGGAAACTCCTGACCAGGATATATTGGGTCTAGGATCTAAAATAACAAAATTAGTAGGAAGTTCAAACCATACAGAAAAAGATATGGATAAAAATCTATAGAGCTGGTAAAGGGGACAAAAACCAATTGTTATTTTTTCTAATACCTTCGGGGATATGCCAAATGGAATATCGAACCGTAGTTCTAAAGGTGATGAAGTTGCATTTGAAAGTATAACCTGAAATCAAATAATGAAGGGGGAACCATGACTAAACAGCACTTAAAAGTAACAGGAGGGGGGAAAAAAAAGGTTTTCATGCACCTACTGTTGAGTACAAACGTATTAACTTGCTATAGTGCTGAACTGAAACATCAAAGACAACAGGGACAACAAAACCACTACTCAGGTTGGAATTAGCAGTCTCTTCATTGTTCATCTTGTATTTTGAAGTATCCCCAATTCTTTCAATTTCTTCAGTTTTTGAAGCCTTGGAGAAATCAACCTCAAAGTAAGAAAGTCCCACAAGATCCATTGAAATTGGAACAGAAGGCACAGAAGTACCTTCAAGTTGTACAGTCATAAAATGATGAGACACTGAATTCAATTGTTTCTCACTAAGCCTGTCAGACGAAAATGTCAGCCTATAACGATAAAGTTGTTCATCGGGAGTTTCATGAAGATAAACTGGAACAGAGTCGCCTGGCTGCACTAATTTTCCATCCTTCATGTCTAAGACATCAAATTCATCAGAACCAAGTAACCCTCGATAGACATTGTACATTAGAGGCAAAGAAGTCAAATTTTGAAGTATATAGGGAGCATATCTTCCTCCAGGTACAGTTCCAGTAATCAAAGGCCTTGAAAATAATTGAATTTGACGATGATCATCTGGTCCAATCAATCCCCAAGCATCCTTGATCATCTCAATAGTCCGGGAAATACACTACAAGAAAAACAAAATGAACTTTAATAACTGACTATCAATTCATGAAGAACCAATAAATTCAAGCTACGGTGGCCTGCAATTTTCTTCAATCTTTCTTATGATATAAATCGTACATGCAAAAGCGCCACAACCTGAATGCAATTCAAAATCTACAGCCAAGATGATTGTTTAAATCATTAACGTTATTTAGGTGACTACCAACTCCAAATGGCGTAAATGTGTTCCCTAGGGGCACAACTATAAGCAGTGAGCATCCATCAAGAACAACAAAGCCAACGAGAACATTATTAACAGACAACACAGCTAATTAAATGAAATATTTCAATAGTTTGTGACAGTCAAGGGAAAAGCCCATAAATTTTGTATCAAATGGATGACCGGCTGCTCCTCTAATTAATTGTCTCAGTTGAAAGATGATCCACGAAGCACATAAAAGGATAAAATATTAATATTTACCTCAACAAGGGATTCTGTGAAGTTTAGGTTAAGCTGCGTTGCAGCTGTGAGGTCAATATCTGTAACAAATGAACAGTTTAGAAGAGCAGTCATCTCATGTTTTCTGGTCATGGTTATCTGAAACTTCCAAGGTTCAATAAATGGTTCCCACGAGACCTACAGCATATACAATTGACAAAAATATTAGCATTCTGGACCTAGAAGAAGAAGGAAAATAGCCACATAATGGACATACCTTTCGTATGTTATTGTATTTCACTTGAAGTTCACTGACAACAGAGAATTCCATGCTTCTTTTGGTCACACTAGTATGTAGTAAGATGTTCCGCAAAAGAAATTCCAAGAGATGTCCACTACAGCTCCACTTCACAAAAGCAAAGAAATTAAAATTAATAGAAGAATAAAACAAACAAGCAAGCAGCATGATTAGGAGCCATCCATATTAAATAAAAAGAACAAAAACTACATGAAAACTAGAGGTACAACTAATTAAAGGTCCAAATAAACTATGAATCAAAGCATGAGATTGCTTAAAACGAGCACTGATCACCTAGAAGAGCCAAATTCAGCTAATTGCTTCATTCTAATAATTTATAGCAAATTCACCTAGAATCAGATAAATATCATGCATAATGAATTCTCAGAAATGGATTGACAGCATATCAGAATGTTATGGTATTTGCTAAGTTCAGCTAATTGCTCAATTGTAATATATATATCTTGCATGTGAATATCCCCCAAGGTTGAAACATGATGTTCGGAAAAAAAGGAAAAAAAAATGAAATATGAACATCTCCAAAGGTTCAGGAGCATTCTAAATCTATTAACACTGGAGAATGCTTCCGAATGTTTATTCAATTAGCAAGGTATCATACTCCTTCCCCTCATAAAACGCGGAGATATTCATATATCCAGTTCATTTATCTAGCTTATTTATATATTATTTGCACCTGCAAACAAGCACGTGTCGCAAAGGAGATGTGAAAATAAAAAAATTGGGAAAAATACTCAAAAACCAACTTTAAACTATCTTAAAAATATAAAAGCATTTTCAAACACAACAGCCAACTGAATCACATAAAAATAGTGATTTCAAATTGTGTAGCATAAAAATGAATATGTACATTTAATTGCTGCTATAAACTTTTCAAATACAAAGTGGACTACATATATAACCATAGGTTTTTCTTCTTACACTAAAGACCTAAAAGATTATATAGGCATCATTCCAACTCATATAAGCAAATTCAGATTCCAAGTAGATCCTTGCCAGTGCTTACTAATGCATATTTGGTGCCAAGTAAAACAAGATTTTTTCTGATAGTCATGACAAACAAATTAATCGATAGATTCATAATTATTTAATAGAAGTGTTAAATGCATTAAAGCTAAATTTTTTTGGAAGAAATAGCAACAGAGAATAAGTGATAATCATAAAAAATAATGGTTCATAAATGAAAGCTACAATTTCGAACAGAAAATATCCAACAACAGTTCATGATATGAAAAATATATGAGAGGATCTTATGGTTTAAGCAATAAAAATGGAAAACATACCCTTCCATCAGATAAAAGGAAAGAAACTTTCCTCAGCTGGAGTTTAACATATATGCTAGGAAGTGAAAGTTGTGAAGACCCAGCTGTTGGAATGTCAAACACCACACCATGCCAAAAGCATAGAATTTGATGAGAAAGCCATGCATCTAGTCTATCACACTGTACATAGACATTTGCATCCACAAGCTCTGTCTGATCTCCACAAATTTCAGCTTCCAAACTAGCTTGAAAGATCTGGAACAAATGCCAAGAATTGATACTTGTCTCCTCATATGTCCCTAGTGTGCCACTTGTCTTTTCCAGAAAAACCTTCAATTTGACATTTCTGCCAACAATACGTAGTTCACTATTTTTGCTATGTGCTGTAATCTTAATATATCTACTGTGCTTTCCTACATCTGCGCTAGACAAATCCTTTTGCAGCTTTTCCTCCTGAATTTCAGCCACGCCATTTTCTCTGACTGCTGCTTCACGGGCCCAGACAGGAAAATGAATTGAAATCCCTAGATTGTCTGACCTTACAATAAGGACATTGTCATCCTGCCTCATGTTCTCCACTGCATAACTAGTAGGCTTCCTTGAATTTGGAGAAGCACTTTGAGAAGCAGTTGTCCAATTTTCAATTGGGTCCACTTTTGCTGTAGCTGAAGATCTAGATGATACATTTGAAGGTGCAACTTTTTCGATTTTTTGAGGAAAAGAATTACAAAGGTCAATGATTTCAAACCAGTTGGAAAAATGTAGCCAAAAATCAAGAGAAGGAAGAGAAATACAAATTTCACTTTCCCCACAATCAGACCTTGAGAGACAAATAGCCAGAACTGATGAGGTTGAGTTGCAGGTGCATCTTGCTAACATGACCGAGTTAAGCATTGAAGATAATGCTAAAGAAGAAAAATTCAAGTCCAAGCTTTGAGGTTTCTCATCTATCAATGAAGCAGAGCATACAAATTGCATATTCAACTTTGCCACTGGTGTCAGTAAACTGGAGTCTCTTCTCAAATGGTGCAGCTTTATCGTCAGCGAATCAACACAAAATCTAACATCAGTGAAGATTGTGTCTGAGGCAACGGCTGAAACTGCACCATTTTCCCTTAGACACCTTTTTAACTGAAGAAACTGCAGAACGTCACAGGTAAATAATTTGGATTCATCATTAACTGAGGAAAACTGCTTTATGACATCTAGTAGAGCATCAAAACCACGATATGCATAGCAATCTGTCAATAAAAAAAGTGAAAAGCAATTACTACTATTTTGTTAAAAAATTGAATATAAAAGATCATAACCAAAAGTAAAACTGGAAGGCAGAAATGTCCTACCATCCACAATAATTTGACAATTTTGAATTCTTGACATGATGCATGTTGAAGCCGAAGAACCTTCACTATTGGGTTTGTTTTCCGAGGGTATTCTCACCCAAACATCAGCACCAACAGGTGCCATCAAGATAATATTTCTGTTCCAAGTGTCTTGCTCACCCATCAAACAACCATATCCACCATCCTTTAGCAGTACAAACGTTAGGATCAAATCCCGTCCAAATATATTTAGACAGTCATTACTTTCCGCAAGTTTATTCACTGGAACCATGTACTCAGGAGGAATGTCCATCATGACACTATTTGATGCACATTTTTCAATAAAACTACAGTACAGCTGTTGAATTTCAACTTTTAGCAACTGATTATCATCCTTTTCCACTGGCACAGTCAAGGTAGAGTCCACTACTTCAAACTTGTAAAAAATGGAACTTGCATTTTCTGAATAAATTTGCTCATTATGCTCACTTAAATCCGGTCTCCAGTCAGGCAATGAAAAGTAACCTATTATAATTGCCAAATATTCAGGTGGTAAAACACAGGAAACATGCTGAATGCCTATGCTGACTTCAAGCTGAGAACTCAATGATCCAACATTTGCTTTCCTCATCCGTAAATTTAGAATCGGAGGTAGATTTGGTAAAGAGGGACCCCATAGAGAGCCATGGGAAGTTTTAGTCCACCATGATGAAGTGAGCACCAAACCTTCAACAGAAAATAACAAATCCATACAATTTTCATAAATCAAAAGTGAGGATTTAGAGGATGGCAGTGAAACAGTTCCAATAGTACATGAAGAGTCATGGAAATGAACCCTGATTCCACATAGAGTGATATCAATTGAAGATCGATTTGCATCATCAAATTTTCCTGAAACAGGGAATGAATCCATATTGGATTTGGACTTCAAAAATGAGCCGTGTCGAACTTCACATTCCTTCTTTAGAGTGCAGTTTGAACTTCTGAATTTTCTATCACTTAAATTGAATACTTTCCTCCAGTCAGGAATAGGATAAAGAAGAGAACTCTCGAGGCAAACAAGATGACCACGATTGTGGATTGTAAGGAATGGATAGCAATCCAAAGAAATGCTTGCATGCTCAAAGGATCCAGTTTCAATGAAATTTGAGAAACCAAACCTTTGAAACCCAAAACAAGGCACTGTTTTTGGATTTTCATCATTCAAATTGGAAGAAGAGGAAAATTCACCTGCACCAGATGCTCCATAAGAAGATATTCTGTCAAAGAATCCAATCAACAAACCACATACATGTGGGTAGCAGTGGAGATCAGCATCATTCAAACATATTGAGAACTTATTATGTGCATAATTTACATTCCTTTTAATTTCATAATGCAGATGAAAGCATGCTTCAGCGGATGAGCTTCTGTCAGTATAATTATCACTTTGATCACTGAGTGTAACACCCATGACTTGCTGATGTCCAGAACTGGCAGCAAAACAATCCCCGCATGAAGCCAAAGTATGACTGTCCTCTGTACCTCTCAAAGGATAAGTAACAATCTTAAATGCTTTCATTGAGATCCAGCACTGTTGAAGTTCTTTAAGAGAATAGCTGTCATTCATAAAACAGATTAGATGAGCAAGAAATTAAAGAAAATTTGAAAGGGAACAAAACTTTTAGGATTTTTAAAAGACTCAAAAATATGGAAAACAAATTAATAGTCTACATTACTGGGAGAAATAAAACAATGGTTATATATCCAAATTAACTGAAAATGGGAGCAATAAAGAAAGAGAAACAGTATGCTAAACCATCGATGGAAACAAAGAGTCAGGTTTTCTCACATGCCCACATGAAAACAAAAGATTGAAAGATACAGAATTGATCTACAGCAATAACCACAAGCACATAGTGTCCTATGATTCTGACAGTCAATATGGTAGCACATAAACATATATGTGGATACCTAACACGAACTCAGTAGTAACAACTAACCGGATATCTAATTTTTGTAATGAAAAAGTGAGAAGAGAGCTATTTTCTCCATTATTTGCAAGGTCAATATGCAGACTGACTGATTCCAAATTCACAGAAACAGAGATCCCAAACACTGAAGCTTCAACTCGATTCGGCATGGAACCAAGTGAACTGGAGTGATTTAGCACCGTAGCTTCACTTGTTGATTGTAAAAGATCTAGATGTGAAATCAGCCCCACAAACGACTCATATATTGCTGGAGAAAAGTGTGCACGAAGCATTGATACAATGACACAAACCTGAAACCAAAATAATAACTGAGATGACCCCCTTGGGGAAAAAACACAAACCTTATTCTGATTTTCACACTGCACTTGTTTATAATTATAAAGTTCTTTAGACGATTAATTCTTTCTTTTATTTATTTTTATTTGATAGTAACCAAAGAAACTTGTACTATAAAGAAAAACATGTACAAATTAATATCACAAAATCCATAAGATAGATTACTAATAAGATTTTATAAGTATGGGATCTATATGACAAAAATTTCTCACAACAAAAACAACTCAAAAACACGGAATTAAGCCAACACCCCATCCCAGTTTAGATGAATGAAGAAGGAAAAAGATGATTGATTCTTTTGAAGACGCTTATATGTTGATTTAGTTGTTACAAAAGCAAAAGCAAAAGCAAAAGCAAAATAAAGACCTCATTTATACTGAAAGCCAAAGGATTCCAATGTCTCAATCACATTTTATCTATCAAATAACAGCCAATTTAGAGGGGCTTCAACACTCCTAACCAGTACTTCTACCACTCAATCATTTTTTAATGAAATGTGCCAAACAAAGTCTCTGTCATTCAGATAATTTCTTGATTTCTATTACAATTAATTCCTCATTAAGTATTGGTCATTGAATCCCGGAGAACCTTCAATCAGATGATATCAATAGTAAGTCCATAATACACTACTCAAAAAATGATTTTTTGTGAATTGACCACAACCAATCTTCATTGAAGGTCTCTTTTTCAGCAAAATTTATTATAAAAAATAAAATAGTAAAACATCCACTTACTCAAATAGAGAAATTTATGAATTCAATTCAGGATTTATTTACGAATAAAAGACCAAGCAAAAGTGAAGTATCTACTTTATAAATATTATGTAATGCCAAAAATCTAGAAGATAAAAAGCTAGAATGATGATTTTTTATTTTTTCAGAATATACAACAAAAGTATTTGTTAATTAGAAAATTCAAAGCTACAAGTCCACCTTAGAGCTTAAATTTATAGGTATGGGTCAAGAATAAAACTAAAGCTCGAAGAGACCCATAATTTGCAGTGAGGAACTCATTTAACAGGATTGAATTTTGGATCCTATGGATTAACAGAAACCTAAGAATTTTTTAGAACAAAGTGACGGAGGATTGCATGTTTCTTTGGGACAAAGTAAAATTCTGCACTTCTCTATGGGCTTATATCTCTCCGGAGTTTTAAAGATTTCTCTTTCTTCTATATTTTGATTAATTAGAAAGCAGCTATGGTGTAATTTCTTTAGTTAGAATTTTTGATCTTATAGGATTTACAGTTCTTGGGCTTCGCACTTTCTCTTTTGTCTTCATGGACTTCTTGTCCCTCCTTTTGTACATTTCCTATAACTAATATACTTATTTTGTTTCTGAACAGGGAAAGAAAAAAAAGGATTGTTGCGTGAACCCAAACACAAGTCTACTTTCAGTTTGTATTTAATTTAATTAACATATGTGGGTATTTCAGGAAAAAAAATAATTTTCTGGCTAATATGTAAAGGCTCAATGGTAGTATTTAAGCTCCAAACAGATATAAAAATAAAACTTTCATCTACTAAAGTCTAACTATGTGGTTCATATTGTCATGACACTGTAAAATATATGAGATTTTAACTTGTTACCTCCAACTGATTCAGAACTGATTCATCAGGAATAACACAAGAAGCCACAGTAACCGAAGTACAGAATTTCTCCAAAATACAGACCGTTCGAGGATAATGAGGCAGCACTAGCTTTATCTGCACGATCAAATATTAAATTGTGCAGATGCAACCTAGAATATAAGCCAAAATAGGATACTGACCTCACACTCATTTAGCTGGACCTCAAAGTGATTATATAGATCTTGAAGTTGGAAGTTTAACGTAGAATCCCAGGCAAAAGTAGAATTCAATAAGTCTTTCAGGATATAAGACTGTTCATCCATGTTTGAAGCAAAAGAATCTTGATCAGATTTTGATTTAATGAGAAGAGACCCCAACGCCAAAACCTGAACACCATAGGAGGTCAAAATGAAAGAGGCATTGAAAAAAAACATAAAGAAAAAGCATATCATGCTAGATTGTTATTATTCTAAATCAACAACAGTCACAAGCAGCTAACGTATCAAACAAAAAGCTTCCTAAAAGAATAAAAGAAAAGCCACATAAATAGGATGAGAATCACAAACTTTTTTTACTTAAATTTGTATAACGCCCCAAACACTGGGTAATTTGAGGAAGGTAAAGAACAAATACATTGCTATCAATTTCCCTTTTGCAATGAACAAAGAGCTTTGATTTCTCTAGGTCAATTTGTCTTGTGATACAATTGATCCAGAGAAGATATCAAAAAACCACCACACAACAACAGAATGGTGCAATCATATTACATCATATTACTTATCAAATGTTTTATGAGAATGAAGAAACAAAGTATCAGTTTAGATGAACCAGCAACCATTTGAAACAAGTCAAAAATAAGAAACAGGAAAAGAATTAAACCAAAACGGCTTTCCAATTTGTAAAGTGATGAGTAAAGAAGTTCCTTTAATTGTGTAGACAATGAAGCCTGTAATCATACTAATATTGAACTCTTATCTCGCAAGAAATTCTCTCATCACAACTGTCCTTAAAATTCTTCTATTATTTTCATGCCAAATAACTTGGAATGACAGCAAATTCCTTTTATGTGCTAACCAAAAAAAAAAAAAAAAGAGGACCAAAAAACAAACTAAAAGGAGGAGGAGTACGGAGGACCAAACTAATCACACAAAATAGGACTAGCCATCCGGAAAAAACCCTATGGAAACAAAATGAATAAAAAAATTGTAGCTCAACAGTTGGTTATCTTACCATAACTTTCTCATCAAACTACCAAAATTGAAAACATAATTATGGTAACAGTGGAATTACCAGATTACATTCTTCCATAATCATATTTCTCCAAGGAACTTTTATGGTAACACTGGTGATACTAAAATCCCATATCACTTTCTTATGATTTGATAGAAGGTATCTGCAGAATAAAATAATGAAGTAAAATAACACTCGAGTAAGAGCAAGTGTAACAAATAGCAACTGAAAGAGATTATCAATAATATCACATACAAGCACTCTTACATAGAAGCAATGTGATATCAAGTCTGACAAAAGAACTCACCCAACTTTTGATACCAATCGAGCCTTGACATCTTCAATACCATTAAGTGATAACAGGATCTGCAGTAGGATAAGTATTGGCATTTATATCATGAAAGCCCTTAACTCTGTTATCAATCATCTGAGCCAAAAGTAGTAACAATTTTAATTCATCATTATTTGAATTCATGTACCTACTACACTCAATATCCACACACACTGCGCATATTTCAAGAGTATCAGACAGTTCCCAGTATAAGGATTTAGATTACATATGAAAGGGAATTTAGTATACAGCATTTAAACACTCTTGATGACCATGTAAACCAGTTCACCCAGACTGACCAGACCCAGTTCCTAATCATTGATATTTTGCTCCTCAGAGAGAAAATGAGTCGGAAAACACTAAAATAAACTTAGAAGATAAAAGGAAGCATTTAGGATTGTCTCAAGTACAATTCCAGTATGACTGATGAAAATGTCAGAGAAAGTTAAAACTTATATATTTCCACCCTTTTTTTATATATATTTTACCAGCAAGTCGAGCAATCTGATGTTCCAACAAAAATTATTTTTGTGAGAAAAGAATGGAAACTAAAAATGAAAAGGGCATACCATATAAGGGAAATTGATCATATTTTACAGCCATCAATAAGAAATCACTAAAGCTAATGCCACAGCAGAACAAGCAAGATACAAATAGATTAAAAAGAGATTATATAATGGTAAAGCTCAGTCAATGAACATGAACACTCACCCTTTCAGGGAGAGATTTGAAAGACTTCAATACAGTCCAAAAGTCCATGATGTTCAGAAAAAATTCAGAATCGCAGATAGCTTCGAGTGGTTGGAGCATCACCTAAAGATATAAGTTAAGAGTAAAACAACTATTCAATACTGGATCTTGAAATTGGCAGGATTATATCAAAAAGTTGTTATTCATCGAAAGAAAAGGACAGGGAGCACCAAAGCAAAAGGCACTAAATTATCCCAGATATGTGAGAGAGAGAGAGAGAGAGGAAATATAAAAAGTAAATATACCTTCACTGCCATTTCAACATCTTGCTTAGGTGACACGTCCACTTGTACACGAAATGATGATTGATCAGTTTGAAGTGCATTTTCCTCTGTACACGACTGCAAAAATAGTAAATCAAAGATGCTTCACTGTATAAAGAGAGCACAGACATTATTGAGAATAAAAAAGAAAAAAAAAACAATTGACTTGTGTTATTATCAGCAAAATTCAGCTAGATTTATTGAATGGGACTCTTAAATCATATATCCATTAAAACACGGAGAGCAAATAAAGAATAAGAACTGTTCGAGTGATCACCCTCAAAACAAGGGTGATCATTCTCTAACAAGAATAATTAAGCCAAAACAAAAAAGCAGCAAGACCTCGAGTGAGAATTGAAGAAGCGGTTATTTCTTAGTAGATGTCTTTCAAATTAACATCCATATTTGATGTAATATTTTTATTGGCAAATAAACTCTATATCTATCAGTCAAAGAATTGTTCATAATCAGCTTTCAAACTGGCACTGGTAGCTTGCTTCATTTATCTATCAGCTTTGTTTCAGTTCTAAGTAAAGTCAGTTTTATGCTCAAAACTTAAGTACTATCATTACTACCATTGATATCTCACCTATCAGCTGGAGTACATGGGATCAAAGGTGTTTCAACAAGAGATCAGAGCAATTTAACAAAATGATATTTTATCCTAATCTTACAAAATCCTCATTCTATTAATTAGATAATAATAGGAATACAATGGGTTTCTCGTTTTGATTGCACCACACATCCAGCTTGTATCCAGCTATACACATTAGAGGATGTGCTAAAACTTAATTACCCATTTCAGGCCCTCGCCTGCAGCTTGAATTCTCGAAATTGATGGCTTTTCAACTTACACTACCTATAAAAGTCTTCATTAATAAAACCATTTTGGATGATAAAAGAAAAGGAAGCACATGATAACATAAAGCCATAGACACCGAACTGAATTTTAATCAACTGGTTTAGTAAATTTCTGCTATTTTGCTTAATTAAATGATAGAATCCAAACTGTAAGTTTTGTTTTGGTTAGAAATCCTAATACCTATTAGGTAGGCTATTAGATTCTCCAAGCGATTAGAAAATAAATGAATAATTTAAGAAATACTTGGCTTTACCATAGACAGAGATGAATGTTAATTTTTTTAAACTTGAATCAAGTCTAATACATCTTGCAGGACAATCAGAAGAAGTGTTCCTTTCTTTTTCTTTTTTTTTCAATAAAGCAGGTTAGGTTATACCATAAAGAATTTGTTATGTTGCACACCTTACAAGAACTCTAGCAAAAATAAAATGGAAACAAAACTGTCTACAGTTTTTCAAAATTATGCATGAATAATAGCAACTTCTACTGACGAAGTAAAAGCATACAAACCTCTCCCGTTACTAGAATGATCTTCTCATTACGTGGAAAAACTATCTTCACTGACTTGAAAATGGCAATAACATTTGCAAATTTTTCCCAAATATTACAATCAAAAACTGCTCCTTCAAGAATTAGCTTAGCAATTTCTTGACCAGAATTCCTGAAATGGAAGTAAAATAATGATAATTTATCAAGCACGGATATCTATCAGATGAAACAGAAGTATCACAGATAAGACTATTAAGTAAAATGAAAGATAAAGATAAACAACCAACCAGATATCACTTGCACTGCTCATAAATCAATAATCATCTGGTTGAGCAAAAATTCATCATGTGTAAACAATAATTTAGCTGACCAGCTTTGATAAATAAAGAAAATGTAGATGACAGAGAAATATCAAGCCCAAGAAAACAGAAATATCAGAAAGAACACAGATGTCAAAGTTGAACAAAGTTCTGAATAAACATGATACTGGATCATCCAGTGTGTACCATACCCCATGTAAATCCAATTTGCCCATTCTACAGACAGCAAAAATAGGGACTTCAGCCCTAGTCTTCTGGATCTTAAACTATCAAATGAAGCTGAATTATCTTCAGAAAATAAGGTCATGTTCATCATCCACCAATAACCCATCTTACCATTTCTAGTAAACATTTTGTAATTATGCATGCAAATTTCCCAATTTTCAAAGTGCAATATTACTTAATATTAAAAAAGAGTACATGATCAAAACATTATTTTCCACTAGCTTAAACCTAGTGTTAGAAAACAACATAATGAAAATATTAACTAGATTCACTGTATTAATACCTTTTCAGAAAAAGCTATTAATATCTTTAAAATAAACTTGACCAATATTTTTATCTTCGTAAACAACCATCTTTCTACTTTTCACCAAGAAAGGGTGACAAAGATGAGCAACCCACACCTGCTTTGCAATGCTGCAGAAATTTCGGCAATGCTCAATTTTATAGCACAAGTGTGGAACTTATCATTTGCATCAGCAACAATACTAGATGAAACAAGAGGATCGAACTTTGTTGCTTCATATATATCCTGAAAAAAAAACAAAGTCATTAGTTTTTCTCAAGCAATAATTGTGAACTACTAAAAACATTACAAGACAGCTACCTTTACAACTTCATCAGAGACAACACCAGAGAATTGACTAGAATCATCTGTCCCTCCGGCACCAAGCATACCTCGGGACAGCCAATTCAACCATCCACCAGACCTACTCGATAGACGCTCATCGTTTCGAGATTTTTCAGCCCCACCATTCATTCCCACATTTGAATTTGAAGAATTCGATAAAACTTCCTGCATATACATCAATTACACCAAAATTAACCCATTAAATGGTGTGGCGCTGTTCCTTTTCTTGAGTTGTTTCCTAGACTGCACAGATTGACTCATGATCATATTGTCTCTATTAAGTCTAGATTGGTTTTGTTCATCCCCTTTATCTTGGAATTGAAATCTAAATTTTTTCAGGGATATAACAGAGAGAGAATTGAAGAATTTTCATATCTGCTGGCTATTTTGGGTAATTTTTTTTATTGATGAAATGAGTATAGATAGAAGGGTATGGAAGACTGAATCATCAGGCACTTTTACTTGTAGATCACACTTCAACTGGTTGAGAGATGATTACTCATTCAATAGTTTTTTGCCAGCAAACTTTATATGGAAAGCTAATGTCCTTGTAAGGTACAACTCTTTGCTTGGTTCTTTCAAATGATCGAAAACACCTCTAAAATCATTCAGAAAAGGATTCCTAATCTAGACCTAGCTCTTTCTTGGTGTGTTATGTGCAAGAATAGCGAAGAGACTGCTGATCATCTCTTTCTCCACTGCAAAGCAGCATCTACCTTGTAGAATACCTTATTTCAAGCTGCTAAAGTCTCATGGGCTTTTGCTAAAGGAGCAAAGCAAATGTATTATTGGCGACTCTATGGGTTATTTGGCTAGAAAGGAACAAAAGAATTTTCAGGGATTCTAGAGAGGAAGATATCAAATCTCTGTGGGATAGAACTCATTTTCTAGCATCTCTTTGGGCCTCAGTTTCAAAGGAATTTCAAGATACTTCGTTCTTTTTCATGCATTTAAATTGCGAAGGAGTTTCAGGTTAGGTAGCTTTTGTCTTTTGGGGGGGAAGGATTTTGCCTTTATTTCAGATGTCTATACTGTTTTAGCCCTTCCAAGATAAGAGCTTTCTGTTTGGAGATACTCTCTTATTTGTAAATTCCTAGGCTTTTTTTTTTGGCTAGCGGACATCTTGTTCACCTTTTGTAAATTTTTGTATATTCAATCTACTTAGCTTTTTTCTCCCAAGAAGAAAAAAATTGTAGTTTTATTGATCACACAGCAAAGTTCAGGAAAACACAAAGAAGGCTGCCACCACAAGAGCCTCCCAATCAAGTTGCTAAATATGATATCCAACCTGAATATAATGGTAAATCTTAAACATGATTAAAAATCCAATCACAGCATACTAATGTGATTTCCATGACAGTGACATTCATCAGAAGTATTCAAACCTGCAGCTCGCATTCAGCAGCTGACCTATAACTTAAGATATTGTCTACATCAGAATCTTTCTCCATTTGCTCCAATTCTCGAACAACAGATTCATCAATTGCCTAACAATCACAATTTGAAATGATAAACCAGAAAATAATAAATAAGATCTTGATAGACAGAGAACCAGACGGGTAAAACAACAAATTTGAGAGGTGAAATTAATGTAAAAGTGGATAAATCCAAATTAAAAAAAAAAATCATATAGCATCTCAGAGTCACAAACTTAAATCGATTATGAATTAGCTTTAAATTTGGAAATAGGCTGAACAGATTCCTTGAAATTATCAGGAAAATTCAGACCCAAGACACACTACAACCAAACCCTTTCCCTAATCCTGAGGGCCTTTCGGCAGATTAGAGTTTGTTATGAATTAGAAATGTAAGCCCCCCCTTCTTTTTCCTGATACAAGTTTCCATGTTTCCCATCGAAAAAAAAATAGAAATGCAAGTAACCTAAAAAAGAAAGAAGAAGAAGAAAGTTACTTGTTCTTGTTGAAGATAATCTAGTTTAGCCTTGTATAAGTTGATATACTTTCGGCGATTGCTCCTGCAATCAGGAAAAGGAATTTTCACACATTAAAACAGATAAATCATAAGGGACACAAAAGATTGTCTCTGATTTTAATTTTCCTGGACACGAAATACTTTCAGAGATTGTCATATGAGGAAATTAAACCTGTACTACATCACATGAAAAGCCATAACCACAAGTTCAATAAATTTTACTGATTGATTTCAACTTCATTAGGAAAACATGTCATGGGAAAAGAACAGAGACTAAGAACATGGCATCATAAATTTTCCATGACAAATTGGGTCTTTTTAGACATTCAGTCAAGCACACTGAAACTTGCTTAAATTTTTTCATGTTCTAAATGCTATCATGGCATGATGGGAAGGCAAAAAAATGAAAAAAAAATTACATATTCTAAAGATTTTAAACAATAAGGCAGGAATTAGAAACACTGATGAAGTAACATATCCTGTAACACTTGAGGAAATGGCAATGGGCAGTGAAGTTACAATTAAAATTAATGAAGAAAAGAGCCCCCCACCAAACAAAAACAAAAACACACATCCCTACTGTCGACAACAACACTTTTAGTGGATGAGCAACTCAAAGAGGAGGAAAAGATTAAAAGGGTCTGGCATTATTAGATTGCAATTATATTATGCTATTATGGATATTTTAATACTTCCACTAAAATCTAGACTGAGTCAGCCTTATGCATCTCTCCGCAGAACATTTTTATGCTGAATATTTCCTTAAAAGTTTGTCTTGAAACTAAAATAAGTACATATTTATCTTTATTATAATTCTAACCAGATAAGTATTTTTGATCAATATGGGACAATCTCGTATCACTGTAGTTTGTTATCGCATAAACATATGTTATCAGGGAAATACCATGTAACCTCACTGAATCCTTCGGCCATTTGCTGTATCTGATTATTAATTGTTCAAACTCTTTTCAATTTGGTCTGTCATCTGACTATATTTATGGACTTGATCCATACAATCCATTTTCTACTTCCAATAATAATAAGCCGGCTCATAAGTTATGGACATTCATAGACCTGTACCTCGGTGAATAGGTGGAGCTTCAACTGACAGAAAGGAACATTCAGCCATTGTTACAATACAGCTTTAACAGTTGTGGGAAACCATCTAGCACAATAGGAGTTCTCTAATATAATGATATCAGCCCATGATTTTGATAAATGGGAAAAACTCAAATGATTAACTATGCTACTGTGCGTTAACTGTTGTAATTGACGCCATATCATTCCAAACTATCATACAAAATATATCTGCAATCGTTCTAAGCACATGAGAAGCAAGCAGGAATGATTCATCAGAATCTCATGTAGTTCCAACAATTTGATAGGAAAAAATGACCAAAAATCTTTGGAACTAAAAGAACCAAATGTTTGTGAACTGTAGTCAACAAAATGTCATCACTTTTCTATCTTTACAGTAAATAATTCCAAATTTATGGAGGTATAAGAGCAATAAAGAAAAACATAAGCATTTGTGTGCAAGTAGACCTGTAAATCTTGGATGATCATGATTACAAAGGAAAGAATGATGAAAGATCAATGATAAACGGCATGCTTCCAGAAAATCTTTTTTAGAAAAAAGAAAAAAAATTAATGAAATGCCTACAACAGAAAAAGGAATGCAAATATTGAGTTGCATTAATTAAAATACTTTTGTTACTTGAATATAACATCAAAATTTTATTGGAACATAACATCTGAATCAAATTGAAGGAGGAAAAACCAGCACCAAACAGATTCCGTTCGTTCACAAAACATTGACGAGAGGAACTATCTCAATAGTGAAGAATATACTTACAACCGCTGTGCAAGGTATCTCCATGAAGTTTTCTTCAATTTCTGACGGACATCTGATAGAACAGATTGCTGTGCATATTGCCACCATAATTTTTGCCAACCATCTGGTTTTTTTGATAAAGGACTGTACCTCGGACGATAACGTCCATATCTGCCTCATCCAACAAAAACAAAAAATGTTTAAGCTCTACACGTTAAATATTTTCACCTTACCCACACCTTTCTTGAAATTTAACAGATCAACAAATAATAAAATATGCAAACACAAAAATTACTGACGGCGCTAGAAGTAAAGCTGCACCATATCTAGAAAGACATAACCTCTTACAACCCTTCATTCCTCTTCTCAACCTTCTGCAGTATAGAGATTCTAAACTCCTGTCTTAGGATAACCTCCTAAACGAATACCCAAATATTTCAAAGCTCAATTCCCAACACCACTGCCTATGCCATTGGCCAAAAGCCCAAAACACAATCCTAAGGTCTCTCTTCGACATTTTCACTTTGAACCCCAAAATTTTGCAAATGTCCCAACTATTATACCAAATTTGTTATGATGGTTAAAAACAAAAAATGGTATAACCTAGTTTGGTCCGTTCCCACAGAAAAACCTACAACTAAATATGATTTACATAGATAATATTCAAAAAGAAGAAATGAAATATTAACAAAGCTTCCACATCCTTATCCGTTTTGCTCCCACTTATTCTTTTGTCACATCCCATTCCCCGTGACTAAACATACAATTCAACTCAAATGTCAATATATCAGTTCACATCAACTTGTCAATAGACATTTCTCAGTCATACCACCTGTAGCCTAAGTGTAAAATGATTTTTAAAGAAAAACTATGAAAGAAATGCAAACAAATCAATAAACTAACAATAGGACACTGAAGAGTAATATTAAAACTCACTTTTCTCTTAATTGGCTGGTGCACAAGTAATCTAATAGAATAAAGATTTGTTGCAACTGAACCTCATCCAAAGACAAGACCTACAAAAGTTAACAGTTGCAGATGTTAACATTAAATAAGAAGTTGGCAAGTAAACAAAAAGAAGAATATGGTTCAAAATGTGAACCAACCAATTTGGTTAACTCTGCATTGACGGAGTACTGTGGTAAATCATTATCAAGCTGCCCTGACCTGTTGAGCTGCATGAAAGGACAGACGTTAAAAAACTGCAAAAGAAACACTGTAAACTTATCTAACAATCACATGCAGTTTATGAAAGTAGTACTTCCATAGAAAGAGAAAAAAGCAACACTATAAAAATCAAAAGATAACAACAGTTCATGCCCTGAATAAATATGGTTGTCTAAGAGATAGAACTAAAACAACATCATCAATCCATTGAATACAAATTTTCTTGTAATAAAAGTTGATATCTCAGCTTCAAACAGCAAACGTGGAATTAGGTTAATTTATGACAGCCAGCAGCGCAAAACAAACGATTCCAAAATTTAACTGCTATATCTAGGACAGCTTGTAGTCAAACTCAGGCGAAAAATGTACCTCCATCCACAAAATATCTAAGCCAAGTCATCTCAACATACTAATTCACATGCAATGCACGGGAGAAAGATTTTTAGTATTATAGTTTCTATATTTAGTTTACTACATTTCTATCAACATAAAACGAACATAACAAATTATCAATACTACTTCATTCAAAAAAAAAAAAAAGCACTGACAAGTCACCAAGAAGCTTGATGTCAGACCAACCAAACTTACAAAAATAAGCCCAAGCTAATATAATGAATAATAAAACTTATAAATACTTTGTACGATGAGCTACATCTAACGACCTCTATGATAGCACGCATTCAAAGTTATGCAAAACTTTGTCAAGGCATCCTCTACAGGAAGAACCTTGAAAATTTTTTTATTTGATCTCTAAGAATAGCAGTACAGTTGTAATAATAACAGAAAGAGTAGCATAAACCCAACAAAAAGAAGAGAATGAAATACAATATCAATGCAATCTCAGAAAGAGTAGCATAAACCCAACAAAAAGAAGAGAATGAAATACAATATCAATGCAATCTCATCCTTCACTCTTAAATTCTTTAACAAAATCAGCCTTCAAAAATCATTATGATATTTGATTTCATCACCAGTCCTCCAAAAGAATAAAATACTAAACAACTATCAATAGTGTAAATACACATTCAATAACAACCAAAAAAAGGCCTGTATACCTCAGTAGATAGCCAAAAACATGAAATAAATACATATGCGGAAGCATCATTGAAATCCAAGTACCATACCATCAGCGATACTGATAGATCAAGTGGCTTTAATATATGATCGAAGTTGGAGTCTCCATTGTTGTCGAAACTCAACAAATTAACATCTGACTGGAATGTACAACAATAAATTCCCAAGCCTTGGATCTCAACAAGTTTGTTTACTTGCCCCCCTCGGGCCCTCCCACCAGATGATCTGCAAAATCAAGTATCATAAAAGCACTAGAGGAACCAACATTTGAGATCTTATCTTCCAAGCAATAAAATGTAGCACAAGCGTTTACACACATGCATGCGTTAACATATACATATATAGTTACAAACAAAATGAACTTTTTTAAGCATTTAAGAAAAAAAAATAATACAGCAAATAGGATCCACTACATGATATGCTGCTGTCCCACAGTCAGCTATTGCTGACTTAACTCAAAAGCCATCATATATATGCAGAATGAACAAGAATCAGAGTAGGTCACAATCCTAGCTTCCGCCTTTTTTTTTTTTTGGGACAAAGACCAGCAAGGAAAAGGGAACCCAAAAAAAAAAAAAAGGGATATGAGCTGGTACCCACTGGTCCCATAGTTTAGTAGAGATAGCAAGTCAAAATTCACATCACCTTTTGTCTCAAACATTTGGAGTATTTCTTCATCTTTATGTGCTATTAAACTATGTTCTGAATGTCCATGCATTTTGTCCATGGTCTCGTCAAATTAATATTATGCCATCACAATAAATTTTTTTTTTTTTGGCATGAATAGCAAGGGCTTGGTCTCAATGTTCACCTACAATATTTGACTTTCAATATGAATAGTATTTTGCTATGAACAGCAGGAAGATGCTCAGAATCAAAGCATTTTTGTGGTAGAGCGTAAGTGAAAAATAAGGATTAATAAATTCAGATTAAAACAAAAACTGCTATTACCCTCCCAAAATAAATATTGGTTCACATAACTTTGTCCCCCCCCCCCCCCCCCCCCCCCACACCACCACAAAAAAAATAAATAAATAACAGCTTTTTAACTGACCTTCTCATTTACAGAAATAATACAATGGAGTGAGGAAAATAAAACAGAAAAAGAGAGATAAGCTAGCAGTACAATGGAAAAATAAAGTAAAAGATTACCCAGCCAGATTTTGCTTCATTGTCATCAAGCTCCTAAACTGTAAGCCAAAAACAATCCGCACCTGGATAAAATATGAAAAAATGAAATTCAAGGTTATTCATGAAACATGGTAGCAACGAAAGCAATAGACATTTTCAATCTCTTAATTAAACAATAATATCAATTCCAAAAATGTGCACATAATTTTTAAAATACGGTGATGGATTTTTTTTCAAAAACTTAATACTTTATGAAGGCTTAGTTTATCATTGTGAGCACACGTAAGAAGCTATTAAATTTTCAATACAAATGATTATCCTGGACTGAACATTCAAAAGCAAAGAAAATAGGTTGGCAAGCTAGATAAAACTAATTCAATTAAGGTATGTTTGCCGCTTATCTGTTAAACCTATTGTATTAGCTAAGAAACCATCTTATCTTTCGAACCTAATCTCCACTTTCCAGTAACAAGATTCCAAAAGGATAAAATTTCTATCCTTTCAACCTAAATACTGCGCTGACCAACCTCCAACACTACACCAAATTCTATCAACAAAAGAACTCAACTTACATTAATTAGAATTATTACCTGCTACATGAAATGATTAAACAACATGCAAGACCAAAGAAACTAAGGAACAAGCAAAAGGTGTAACACAGAGGTAACTTACTGAGTCAAGCTCCGTATTACTGTACAGAACATGGAAGTTGCTTATGTACACTTGAATACTATCAAGAACCTGAAGTAAAAGACAGAAGTTGCAATGAAAGAAAAATACACCAAATAAAAACTAGTTTAAATTCAAAAAGTAACAAAAGTAATGGATATGAGAAAACAACTTAAGTAGCAGAAATAATGAATTCCCTCAAAGAATTGTCACCTTTGCTGTAATGAATGAAGTAAATGATTGCCCAGCATAATTATCTGAAGTAAGACGAAACTAGGTATCAGCGCAAACGCTCCAAGTTGAACAAATACGCAACTAGTCTATACAGAAGGTTTACTTTAATTCATCACAGATGAAAATCATATTGAACCACGAAGTAGATTTGCACCAGCATAATAATAATCAAGTAACAGCAAAAAAAATAAAAGCATGCAGTTCTGGATCACATATCATACAAATTATAAATATGGCAAAACCTAAAGTTCACAGCCAGAAATACTGGCACGTTTTAGAATTTAAATTTGAACTTAAATCAAACAACTTACCAGACACACGCCTAGATAATTTCGCCAGCTCAGCTGCAGCAAGTTTAGCCTTTTTCCCGGCAAATTCTCTTCTTTCAACAGCATCCATACTCCACTACCATAGAGACAGAGACATCAACAACACATTAACACTCCCTCCTTTACTATAAATACAAATATGTGAGGGCTGCGTTTCAAAGTTACCTCTTGATCATCCCGCTGACACGCAGAAACAAAAACACCCTCCAGACTAATTACAAGCGGCTCCCACCCAAGCTTTTTCCACGGAATTTTTATGCTTAATTTCCCTACCCGACCTATTAAAGTTAAAATTAAGAAAAATAAATTTCAACAAAAATCGTAAAATTTTCTATTTATTCAGTAATTAACTTAAAAAAAAAGGAAAAAGGAAAATCACCCTGTTTAAGAGCGAAAGGCAGCTGGAGATAATCAAAGGCTTCAAGAATGAGTTCGACGTTTTCCAATAGAACTTCTTCGTTCCACAGAGTGATCTTCAGCTGCTCTTTCTGAATGTCTTTGACGTATCTGCCTAAGTATCCTAATAGCAACTGACGAACTAGCCCTTCGAACATTCTTATTAATTCAAAAGCCTCAGCTTTTTTGATCAATTGAGGCTGGCTTCAATGAACAATGAAATAGTTTTTGATAATCCAGGGCTTCGCATAATCGCATTCGTCGATTTTTTGAGCATATGGATTGGCGGGGTTTTGTGCAAGAGAAATTTGATGACGATTTAGGAAAGGATTTGTAAGGGTTTTTCTGTTAAGGGGATATTTGTAAAAACTTGTAACAATTGGGGGCGGTTTTGGAAAATAACAAAACATGGGGCTTCTCATTTTGGTGGGGCCCGTGTGCCGTGTGGGGGTATATGCACGGAAATTTTTCTATTACTTAACTACCCCAACCTAAAGCGACAAAATAATTTAAGACAAATAAAACAGAATTACTCGCTACACCCACGACCTTATCCATTTTCTGTTAAGAAATTTTTATGCCAAGCAATAGAAAATTTTCATTGTGTTAAACTCTCTAATCATGCAATACAATTCCTTGTTCCCATTGCTTGATTTGTTGATAAATTTTTGGAAGTTTAAAGTAAAAGAATTGATTTTTAAAATTTGGTGATGGTTGTAATGAGAAACTGGGAAAAAGTGTTTTGATAGGTTTAAATATCCGTATTCTCTGTAGCCAAAGCCCAAACATATCACTACTGTACTGCACCGAATTTACCAAAATACCCCATTTTACAACACATGAAAATGAAAATATAGGTGACGTGAATCACGTGATGTTATCTCATTTCTAATAATAACTTCAGTTGAATTATTTGGCCTTCAGGTTACTAATAATCTGCAAGTGATGTAAATGCAATGTTAAAATTGATACACAAATGACCTACCACCTACAAGTAACCCTTCAAGTTCTCAAATCTTTTGACGACTGACATGCCGGTAATTGTATCAGTAATGTACAAGTTATACACAAGCTTATACTCGCATCTCCACTTAATTAGAATACAACTTTTGCCTAATTGAGCCACTTATTGTCGATTATTCATATTGCGCTTATTACTTTTATTTCTCAATGCGGCTCAATAAATGGTTACAATTTAAAGTCAATGGTACACTTGATGACTGATGTAGACTCTACTCATTCAATAAATTCACGTCATACGATTAATAAATACATCACAATATTATTAAAAAAAAAAAAAACCGAACGCTCAAATGCACAGGAAAAGATGGAATTTAAGAAACTAACACAATTTTCCTAGATTGATAATAAAAATTGAAACGTGAAATAAGAGGCCCAGAGGCTTTAATACATCACACAAAAAGGAAATCGCTTCACATTACACACGTGGCCAAAAAATGCATTGAAGATGGTACACAACCCAGTAGTTACATTTATAAACAACCTGAAATATGTGCACGCCTGCAAGGAGATACAAGATAACAGACGATATGAACAGATTGCTGCTGCCAGCCGGCACTTAAACCAACCATGCGGACAACACTTTTTACAGCTCTGAGAGAATGGCGGGGATGTAATGAGACAATTCTGCTGTTAGTGATTGAAATCCATTCACAAGTTGTGTGTGGAACTCCTGGTCTTCCTCTCCAATCAATCGGAAGTGTACTCGTATGGCTCGCTTGCAAACAGCCATAAATTCGAGGAGTGCAGCAATAAGTTGCTGCAATTCTTGTGAACGCAACCTTGTGGCCGGCTCACCTGACAGGAACGCTGTGCAGACACTCAACACCCCGCTGTTCACCTAAATTCATGCAATTTCAGGTTAGGACGATAAAAATCTAGTTGACAGTTACAGAAAATATAAATACATAAAAAATAAAAACTCATCTAGTTGACAATAAGAGAAAATATAAGTACATAAAAAATAAAAACTCATAAGATTATATTCAGATAGGGAACCAAGTCATATACTGGAAATAGTCTTGTTTAGTATCGAAAAACTAAAAAGAACTACTTCATCAAAGCACAACTCACTTGAACTGCAACACTGCCTTGAAGGATTCTCTGCAGACTCTGGAGACGTGGGAGTTGATCACCTTCAGAACTGCGAGGTTCTTCAAGCTCATTTCGTAGTGCTGCAGTTCGGGTTTCAATCATTCCAATTGCATTCTCAACAGGTGAGAACTCGAGGGACTCAGACTTGGTTACCAAGAGCCTATTCACCAGTGCTGGGAAAGAACCTTCAGTCTGAAGAACAGTCCTCCTCTTCCATTGGTCTTCCAGACCACCTTGGGTCTTACCATTTTTTGTGAATGGGGTATCAAACAAAAATCTGTCAAAGACACGGGCACGAACACTTCCAGTGGAAAGAGAGAAGATTCTTTCCCTTCTGCTCCCCAAATCTTCATCCTCCATGACTGGATCAACAGCAGTGATTTGTAGATAGCAGACTCCAGGCTGCAATTCTTCTGCCTTCACTTGTCTAGAATCTGGAATAATATGCAAAGTGTGATTGCCATCCATCTTAGACTCGTATATATGACTAAGTTTCTCCATTATGTCACCTAGACGTACATCACGTGGTTCACGGTACACATATTCCTTTCTGTCCAGCTTTCCAAATTTTTCACCATAAAATCCCACCCTGTAGTATGTGGCATCAGTAAATGGAATTGGACTTGCTTCCTGCTCAAGGATTGATTCGTATATATTAGTGAGTAAAGTATGACATTTAGCCAGTTGCCCATATGCTCTCCTGCTCTTATAAACTGGGATCACGAGTTCTAGAATGCTTGCACAGAAATGGTAGAGTTCAGCTTGAGAGAAAAGTTTATTTGCTAGCTGGAGGTACTTCACAGCTGAGTCAACCGTGAGCTTTGAAGCACCATAACCCTCAACCTCAGCCGCTGATGCCTCAGCAGTGATCTCGTTGCTAACTATGGGACAAATTTTACGAAGAGCAGCAACGTGGTCTTTGCTCCAAACACCGTCATTTCTAGCCACAAGGGCCTACAATGAAGATATTGGAGAGATTAATGAAAAGTAGCCATGGAAATAAAAGCACACTTCCAGTTATGGGGCTATATTTCCAGTATTTAGAAAAGCTCAACCGTGAGCTAACCAAGTAGCTAGAACACAATCAATAATTGGAGTCTTAAAAATATTATCAGTGCTACCTGCATGACAACACCAGCAACAGCTACAGCACACTGAGCAGCTTCAGCCCATGACTGCATTTCTTGATGTGCATCACATAGATGGAGTAACCACATTATATGAAGATCTGGGACAGGGGCAAATGCCATTGCAAGTTTATAGAAGCTTTCTGCAGCTGCATATCTATCCATAGTCATGGACGAACCCTGTAAGAAAATGAAAATATTACTACATAAGTTCAATCAATATAAGTTACAGATCCAGAAGATAGGTGAAATAGCAGTGGCCAGATAAGGTAAATAAAAATGAGTAAGGTATCCGAACAGTAATCCATCCTCTACAACTTTCCAGGGAACAAATAACCTTTCTCAAACCTGTCACATATAATAAACTGAAGGGCGGGCAAGGTATAACAAGATTACAGGCTAATTTGGGCAAGGCAAGGAGTCTGTTGGCAAGTGGCAACAAGAATCATTAAAGTAAATCTTAGAAATTGTTACAAGCTTACAGCCACATGTATCAGATACTCACAAAGCCACAAAGGACATTTCTTGTAAAGAAAGAAAAACCATTGAAAAATCAAGGATAAAAATTTTAAAAGAAGCCATGCTTCTTCATACCAGTTACTTTTTATAAGAACTTCACAGAGAAGCCATGGCATACATCCTCACTCCTTAGCATATTTTTTTCATGAAAAATGCTATAAGGTTGGGCACTCATACAGGAGGGATGCACGAGTGCATCTATATTGATTTCTAAGGAGTTGTTTCTTTCCGGATATAATCTAGAAATCCTTTGGGAGACAGTTGAATCCATTATTAATTGGTATCAAGGTGTTCTTGGCATTTTCCAAATGAATGCATCACGGTCAAAATTGAGACAAATTGTTTAAGCTTACCAAAAGTGAATGTTCCAGGCTAGCATCGAGGGCCAACAGAAGACTGACAGATAGATGTTTTACTTCAGACCAGGACCACCGATTCTCCGTAAATTTTTCTGGAATAGCCAACAAAGCATCCTCAGGAAGTCCGCATTCCCTAAATAGGCTGGGACTCTTAGCTTCATCTGCCATTTCCTCCAAAGATTTTCGAAGGCGTCGCGCTTCCCCACTTTCTTCTAGTGTTCCATCAGATTTCATTTGAGTCACTTGCACATCAGACATTAGCTCTGACAGTGTGATAGTCAGCATAACCCTCAGCCTTGCAGTCTGCATAAAGTAGAAAGAGCTCTGCAAAAATGAAAGATATGGTTAAATGAGCTCAAAAGCACAGCCACAGCAGCAAATCCAATTAATGTGAAACAAACATACCCTCACAAGTATCTGGAGCCCAATAACAGCCCTTTTCCTGATGCTATCATTTCGGAAAACTGCAAGCCGAAGGAGATGGAAGGCAACTTGCTTTAAGAAGCGATCATTCTCCCTGGCCATTAGTGTTGCTCCATGAAGATCACAAATGCGATTGAAGACGGGAAAAAATGCTTTCCAGAAAGCTACTGGCTGGTTTCGGGAGAAGAAACTCATAATTATGGCTGTGATGCAATCAAGTTTCCCATAATCAGTAGCAATGCTATGGGATGCTGCCATCATGCAGAATTTCTCAGTTATTTCTAAAACCTGAAGACTGACAGCAGCACTCAAATTTTCTTCCCAGAGTTCCTGAAGAGAAAGTCAAAAATATCAGCTTCCTCAAGTGACAAAGAGAAAATAAACAAACCCAAAACAAGACCAGTTAATACTTAAAAAATTAAGTAGGGGCTGTCATGGCAATCAATTAAAAACATTTGATGCAAAGTCATACCAATTTCTGCCTCAAAATTGGGTGCAAGGATTCTCTAAGTGCCTGAGCCGAAGCTCCAATCCTAGAAGATTGCGCCTGAGCCAAAGCTTCTCTCAAGGAATATGGCTGACTTGGGGAGCTTAACTGAGAATTCACCCTCTGCCACAAATAACCATTTTCAGGAGTCCCCTGTGGCTGCATCGGAGAGATTTAAAAATAACAAGGGTAAACAAAGATGAACTTTCTGAAATCTAAGAGCAAAACAAGACAATTAAAGAAATTAAGAAACTATTGACAGTGGAGGATGCCAAAATTAACCAGTGAAGAAAAGAGATAAAAAAAACATGAAGGGAGAAAAAAGTTAAAAAAAAAAATGCAATAGCTTCAAAAACTTAAGAAAAATCATGATAGTAAACTCACTCTGACTTCTTGTCTAGATGCCTCAGATAAGTAATTGTTTATTGAAGGAGAGAGTCTATCTGAATACTTGGGAGAAGAAGGCCCCTCAGCAACAGGGCTGCGAGAACTAGCACCTAACAGCATTCCATCGGCAGGTTTTCTGTGCTGTAAAATACATCGTTCATTCAAACTCAGTTTACAACTGACATGAGAGCGACAGAGATAATACAATGAGAAATGAATTGAAACCAGCTTCATGTGAATCCAGTTGAAAAAAGAATCATGTTTACATGATTTTAATTGGCCACAAAAATTAAATAAATGAAGCACTGGTACTTATTACAATAAAATCATCTGATAAATTCAAGAACAGATCCCCAGGACTCCATGTAGATAACAAGGCTTAAAAAGTCCATGTAGAAATTTCTGTGGCCTAACTCATGTAAAGAGGCTAAATGAAGAGCGAAGACTCAGTAAAACGATTGAAATGGAACTTCAACTTTCGAATTAGTACACACCTCAAAAAGAATGAGGCATTCTTCCATGAGTTTGAAAAACAATCTTGTCCGAGCGATGCTTTGCTGCCATGCCTTGACCAGTGAAGCATCATCTAGATTCCGCACAATTTCCATTACAACAATTAAAACTTCGCGCTTTTCTACAGCATTTAGATTGTAAAAAACAGGCATTTCATCCAAGATCTGCAACAGAATAAAACAAAAAATACCCACTGAGGAATTTTAAAGAAAGTCCACGTGTGCTTAAGACTAGAATGCTTAGGAATTTGTGAAACACAAGTGAATTTTCCCTCAAGTGGAAGAAAGAGATCATATATATCAAGCTATAAAATTCTTGAAAATATCATGCTACAAAATTTTTTAAGTCTTTTCTCTCTAAATACAATCTATTTAACTTTTATTTCAAAAACGTACCTGGCCAATAAGGGGAAAATATAGCTGAGCGATATATAGCTTATCCTCAGGCTTTTGGTACCGAGCATCAAACTCATGCTTGCACAGGAGGACTACTAAGATTCTGGCTGCCTACACTCACAAGAAGCATGTTACAACAAAATACTAGACAGAATATTTATACTTCGAGCAAATAATAATGTAGCATGTGGCCAGAGTAAAGAAAACAGTTAACGAGTATAGAAATTGAGCAAAGTGCACATAAACAAACAAATATGCGTGACTCAAGAAATACCATCCTTAATTCAAAACTAAAACTAGTTGAATTTATTAAAATTCACCTTTGCTCTCTGAGATAAATCATCATGATCCCAAGTAAGGAAAAGTTCTTGAATTAACACAGATGCAAGATAGTTCCTACAACATCAAAGAGCATGTGATCAAGCAAACATCAGTTGCAGCATCAGATTTGAATTCACTCAGATTGTAAACAGCCAAAATGAAGATTGCAAAGAAAGAATTACGAAAGAAAATGATAATCTTTCAAAAATAAAACGATCCTGCGGGATAGCTTTATAACAGATGTATTGACTTGCATCAATCTCCTCAATTGAATTCCTTGCTCCAAATTGGGAGGAAGGGGAAAAAAATTGAAGAAAAACACAATAATATCTGATTTTTCCAGCACCCTAATAATTAAACCACACATATCCACATTAAGGATTGATCAACCAGATAACGTAAGATAAATGAACACTAAGTTCACGGGCATGCAAGAACAGAAGAATTACCTATCTGAAGGGTCCCTCCCCGGCATTTCTACATAAAGATCATGATCGCATACAATCTGCAAGAATATGAGCTTGCAATCATGGAGAACTGACTGACATACCCCTGAAAACTTGTCCAGGTACAATGAAACCTGCCGAATAGAAGATAATTTATGTCAAGTAAAACATTACAAAAACAACTAAAAGAACAAGGCTCCTGCCCATATGAAATATGGTAACTGTCGTCTAGATTCACTATCCACCTACAATTCCCATCCAGATGTGAGTAGAACTGAATTGCGTAAGACATGATGCTGTGAGAATATATATAGCTTACAACTAGAAACCTAACGAGAGCTCCAACTATTGCATACCAAAGATATTATCATATCATACCTCAACCAAATATATATCATCAAGTTCCAAAATATGATAGTACAGATTCATTGATTCTTAGCAAATCAACACAGATTTATAACCATACATCATCAAGCTGCAAAGTATGATAGTGCAGATTCATTGATTCTCATTATCAAAAAGAATCTTTGACACTACATGTTCCATGTGTTTGATTTAGACAAGAGAATGCAAAGCAAGCGATAATTTTATATAGAATTAGCAAATCAACACAGATTTATAACCAGGCAAGTAGCTGAAGAGCCTACCAGTTCAAAAACTTGCCGAGGTTCAACGATGGACAAAAGATCATAACAGAAGAAGCCCAAACTGCTGTTTAAGCGTTTTGCCAAACTTAACCCCTTCTTACAACGCTCATGCACCTCAGTTAGAAGACAGTCATACAACTGCATTACACATCTGAACACACCGTCTCTTAACTGCATTGGAGGTATGTCTTCACCTGAAAAAGGGGGAAAATTTTTTAAAAAGATGGATTCAAAGATTATATTATGTGATAAGCTACTTTCAACTTTTTGGCCTACATTCTACATTTAAAATGAACCATCACAACTGATATATAAGAAAACATGAAATATGTAGAGTGAATGCAACCATCCAAGCTAGAATTTACCAGCAAAGCAGTAAGAGCACTTCAATCTAGACATCAGCAGTTGATTAATCAGCTAGACTGGAATAGTAAGAATCATTACAAAGCAACAACTGTAAAACAGCTCTCCTGCTTCCCCATTGACCAAATATCATCTAGCTACCATAAATTGTCCTTTTTGAATTCTTATTCAACATGTTTATCACTATGCTCAATAGTGCTTAATTTATGGAAATCTTGTAAGAGTTAGGTAGTTCTAAATTGACAATATAAATTTCATCAGCACAAAGTGAAAATTATCTGTTATGACAATTATCTCAAAAGGCTGAAAAGAAAAGGCAATTATAAAAATAAGCCTGCTTAGAGATGACCATAATGTAGCTTAGGAGCAATGACCATAATAAGCCACAGACTCGTAGGGTATTAGCCGTACTTTGACTAAAAGGCTCACTCAGTACATAGAACTGAGGTCACAATAAACACCTGTGCTGTGTCTAGGGAAAAAATAAGAAAAAAGTAGTGGACAAATTACTATTTCAGTGTCTCTTTTAAGTATTATGAAATAAGTTGTAAGCAGTGCAATGATCTTTCCAAGTATTTCACCCTACCTAATGGAAGACTATGAAAGAAAAGCCGTGTCTGCTCCAATGCCATTGACTTGACAATTAGCTCAAGGAAAAACCAAGCCATTGCCAGAACGTCATCATATACGGGTCCAACACGATAACCCTTAGCCTGCAATAAATCATTAATCAGAAAAGAAAATAACGAACAAAAACATAAAAGTAGATTGTTAATCCTGTGATTTTTAGCACTTCAGCACATCTTGCAGGGACAAAAAAAACGCATTAATACATGCTTTGATACAAGTGAAATTTTCAACTTCTAGCATAATATTGGCAAGGTAGATAAGAATCACGCTACTTTAACAGGGAAAATCTTATCAGTCACATTATGAAATCCAGTCTAGAACTGTAAGATAAATAGAACATATAAATCAGCCCAAGGCAAGCATCCCCAAAAAGAAAACTTATTTTATTCATCGAAACAAATTAAAATGCTGCCCAAAATCAAATGCAGTGAAACAAGGTTCTATATTTTCTAAGATAATAATAATAATAATAATCAAATGCAGTGAAACAATTTACAATTACAATGAAAATATGCACCAAAACCACAGGTTTCATTTGAAAATTGTAATATAATCTATAGAGACAAAAGTTGGTTTCCTGTTAATATGACACTATGTGAAAAGTATATTTTAGGTAACAGAATAATAAAATAGGGAATTACAGTACAGACGCAAAGAGGAAGATTGGTTAACATGCCTTACTGCGAGCCAAGCTACCCCATACAGTAGACAAACCAGGATAAACAGGTGGTTGACGACCGCCAAAGTCATCAAAAGCATAATCAACATAGTTGACAAGAAATCGATTTCGCTCAGCATCATCAACTGACTCCTGCTGCACCCTACAAAATAAATTTCAACATATTGCTAACTGCAAAAGACTAAGTCATAATAAAAAACCAAAAACAAAAAGGCTTAATCAGCATGTGCTTGCAACTCGATTCAGAAGATTGAAATGATAGAATAAAGCCTAACTTGTTTCAAATAGGCCATCTTCCTTTTTTTGGGAGGGAGGGAGGTGGACAGCTTGTCCCCTTTGTATGCCTCCTTTTCTGATACAATGCTTACATTTCTTATAGTCTGTTGGTGTGTGCATGTATTTTTATGAGGCCCAACAAATGCATTAGCGAGTTAATATTTTATAGTTTATAATACGAATGCTTTCCACTTGCCAGAATATGATAATACACAAAAATGATTTCATAAGCATTATTTTGGTTGAAAATAAAATAGCTCTCCAGCCTTTTAAGGGTATCAAATTGTTATATCTAGAGGTGTCTACCGGATAATTGCGCTGGCATAAGTCATATACATCTCTGCAGAGTGTAACTTAATAACTGAAAGCTTACCGGGTTAAGATATTGACCATGGCTCTGAAGGCTGCAACCTGAAGGAACAAAGAAAAATAAATAGTGTTGGCAACACACAGCAAAAAGCCCAGAGGCTGTCCAATGATCAAGAAGAATCTTCAAGAGCAATGACATCGAGATGATTAACAAAAGAAAACTAAAAAATAATGACTTTGAAACCAGTGGCAAAAAAGGATTGCAAAGAAAACACTATAATTAAAATAATCTGAAAACCTGAAGTGTTTCTCCACCATTGCCTATAAGATGGAGAAGCATATTCAGTATAGGGTGAAGAAACTGAAGCAAAGCAGTGGAGTCAACATTCTTCAAACTATTGATGGCCTGCAAGAGAAAATTCACGAAGCCCATTCAACACACTCTACAGTATAAGTAGGTGCTATATGAAGCACCAGAAAAAAGAAGCAACTTTCTAGCATATAACAAACATATATGTAGACTGAGGTTACTAAAAGAATTCAGAAAGACAACAAAAGTTCCCATATTCTAAAGCCTCCTCCCTGTCAACATCCTAGCCCCGATTCTCTTCCTCATGATGCATCTGTTCTTTCCTTTTACTTTTTCTTTTACTATTTCCTTTAACGAGGATCCTGTCATTAATCCTGATATGGTATTTACACCTCCAGCACAGACGCTGAGTTTAAGCCATGACTGGTTACAAAATAATATTCAAATATCAAACTGAAGCTAAGGTGGCAAGCCAGCAACTAAGAGAAGGGAACACACACATGTACAGACATGTATAGAATTCAGTTCCATAAGATAACACAAGAACTTTCTAGCCTTAGCTTCTCCCTTGGCTAAATATGTCAGTTTGCATATGCTTACGGTTAAATGTCAGGACTGAAACTCATGAGATCATTATGAATTTCCATTTATAAAACGAGGAAAAAATAAAAGGGCTGAATGTAACTGCATAATACAAATCAATACCTCCAGCAGTTCAGAACCCCAAGGTGGACTTGTTCGAAGAGTGTGTCTGTCATATTCAAGAAAAAAATCCCTAATGCGCTCGTTAATTGGATATAAGGAAGAACAAAGTCTTAGGCGCAACTTAAAAGCATTCTTTCCATCTTCCAAATAGTCAAGCCTCTCCTACCAAAATAAGAAGAATAATAAATAAGCAAGAAGATAAACTGAAGGCATGAAATATCTAACTTTTGAATCAAAACAGAACCATTAGTTCATAAAGATCGAAATGAAAACTATTCCAAATTGAATACAAGAGCGTCTAGCTGTATATGAACTCATTATTGTTTACGAACATCAATAAAGGCCTAAGTTCGGGATGGATTGATGTGGTTCCTCTGCACCTTGAATATTAGAGTATTGAACCATGAACAAAGAAAGGCATGTGAGAAAAGCATATTGGCTAATACCAAATAAACATGCAAATTATGCAATAATTTCATAATCCACACAAGAGAAAAAGCATGTATAGAATTGAAGTTTTACACTCAGACAGCAAACAATGAAATTGCTAGAGACTTACTTAAGAAAATAACAGTTATTTCTATTTCTACTCTTTTTATTCATACTGGCATAACCAGTTCTTAGTTGACAAAACAATAGAAAAGAAAAAGTAGATGTTAAATAGTGAGATCAAGCCAGACACATTTAGGTTTCCAATAGAGAGAAAGGGAGGTCTATCATCTCAGAAGGTGGATCACATTTAATTAACATAATTACCAAAATAAATTGAAAAAAGAATGATACTGATAGCATAAAGTAGTAATCAATATCCTGTTCAAATATACCTTTCCAGTCTCTTGGAGATAATGCGGAACCAGTTCCTTAATTATTGGTAAAGAAATTTCAGATCGCAGCCTGATAATAAGCATTGCCTTGTAGCTATTAGAAACACTTGTACCAGTAACGGAACGTTAAAATAAAAATAAAATTAAGCGGTACACAAAAATAAGTTGCTATGAAATTGAGATAAATTGAAAATGATCAAGCAAATCACTTAGCCAGATCAAATGGATAAAAGCAAGGAAGAAACATCATAAATAAAAGCAAATACATACTGAGCATGTGTAGACAGTGGAAGTGCCGCATATCCGATAACTACCTGGAAAGCAATGACAGAAGGTTCATTCCCTCGAACAGATAACAGTTGAAAAAGCTTAGGAAATGCACGCTACATTATACATGTATAACTTACTGGTTTTGGAGCTTCCAGTTTTGTTTGTAGATCGACATGGAAAAAAGTGAATAAGAGGTGATGCAGAGGTGTCCAGACAGCAGGGAGTGAAACTTTAATCTCATCATGGTAGCAGGCCACCCTAGACCCAACAGCAACTTGTGTGTGAGCCCACTTCTGGAGTGAAACACCTGGCTCCCTTGGATGAATTGCCTAGTCATAATAGTCACATAACAAGTAAGATGAGAAATACAAAGCAAACAGCTCTCAATATAGATACTAATCAAGGGAGTTACCTCTAAAGGCTGTCTACGAACATCAGCATCATCCTTCCGTAGTTCAACTCGGATAAACAAATTCCTCTTCCGACTCAAACTTACACTCAAGGGATATACATATAGACAATGGAAAAGTTGCAAGAAAGGCTCGTTTCTTGTTGTGGTGCGGAAGTCAAAAGCTTGAAACTGAGAAATGCGATTCTCTTTTTTAGTTTAAACAGTCTAAAGAAATTTCAAAATGCATAGCCAGGATAGTCAAGTTGCACTAATATGACACTTCTTTTACCAAATGAAACATATTGATTGGAAGGAATGTTGGATTATAGAGAGTAAAACTTCCATGAAATGCTTTAGTATGGCACTTCCTTATTCAAGAACTTGACATGACCAGTAACTGAAAGTATAGAATAAAAGACAAGGAGATCTCCGTTTTGATTCTAAAGGGATTTGTTGGGCCCCTAACAGCAAATTTACTAATAGACTTAAACAAGCATGTTCCACTTCCAAAAGATGTTAAAAGTAATAATAATAAAAGATGCCTAATATTTCTTGTGATTATATCTTGAGGAATGCCACATAGCACGTGATGGGTAAATGTGAACACGAGAATCATAACAAGAATGGCTTTACACTCACATCATCGGCACTAAAATCTGGAGCATTTGATCCGTTTCCAGAAATTTCTTTCCCATCACCATAACTCCACTTAGAGTTGCTGGTCTGAGGCACATCAGAACCATTACTGGGGCACTTAGAAAACGTCAAATCAGTAGCACGGTCCCCTGGATCAATTGAATCATTAGTCACACTGCCACTTTCTGATATATTCTCCAAATCGGCGTGAGCTGTCTGGTGCTTCTCTATATCCAGTCTTAAAACACCCTTCACTGGTTTATGAACCTTGCGTTTAGGATCCTGAAAATGAACCAGAAGCAAAAGAGAAGAGACTATTAGAAGGCATCAGCGTGACAGAAAGAAACGTATTAGTTTTAGAAAGGGAAGGGGACATTCTCAGTAACTCTTTATTCCTTTTTCTCTTGGTGCATCAACTGTAGCAGAAAATAACAATAATTTTCATGTATAAATTATTTGTCACAAAGCCAATCACACCTGAAGCGACTCCTCAGTATAGCATTCCTTTACTTTATTTAAGTTAGATATTTCAACTATGACAGAACTTCCACCCGAATATCCCAACTTCCCATCCAATGTGATCTTTGAAATGGGCTCAAACACACCCTCGTGGGAACTTGACCCAGAGACACTGGGAGCGAGAGGACTGCTAGGGGAAGCAGACCCACCAGAAACTGCACCAATGCTGTTGTCAAATAACGGAACAATAGCCCAGGCGAAGGACTCTCTATAAGGCATAATTCGAGACCACACCTGCAGTTTCTGCTTCTCTCTCTCTGTCAAGTGTACCTGTTCAGGATTCAGATAGGTTGAAGAAACATATAATCGAATAAAGAAATATAATTTATACAATCTGATAAAAAAGGGTTTTATTATTAACTCCAAAGGGTGGCGCCAGATTAGTTTACAGATTAACCAACAAGAGAACAAAAGGAAAGGAAGAAGTTAAAGATGAGTTAAAAATAATAATAAAAAAACCTATTGATATCCATGGACATACAGGTTCTTTGCGTGAATAAACGGAAGGGGTGACTCCACTTTCTTCTGTGGCAGGCCTCTCTAACTGGATAAGAAGACAAACAGATGCTGATGGAGCATCTAAATAAAATATGCCACGAGGTTCATATGATATTTTTGCCTGGCAAAGATAGAAGGAAACAGAAAAATCCTTACTTGTGATCTAAGAGAAAAGCAACACACTAGGTAAATACAAATCCATGTAAAAGGATTACGAATATAGAAAAAAAAAAACTATTAATTTTATGGCTTACATCCTGCATTTCAGCCGGTAGCACTCGGAAATAGAAATCTTCGGATAATTTTTCTCTCCTCTCCCTATTATATAAGCAAATTGTGCCATAAAATGGCTCTAAGAGAGGGAAAAGGAGGGAAAGAGATAGAGATATTTAAGTCAGAAATCCTGAAACAGCTAAAAGCAATTAAAATATTCCATTAACAGAGTATGTGAAAAAGAACTCACCAACTAGTCCAGCTTGAAATGATAGAGACAAAACTTTCACAGAGATCTTTAACCCACTGAAGGCACCAAAAAGAAAACAAAAAGGAAAAAAAAAAGAGATAGATTAACTCAGAGCATCCGAAAGGCTTCTACTACAGGTATACTCTGCAATAATAATTAAACCAGCCATACTGTGACATTGGGGTTTCTGAAATTCTCTGACCAAATGTTAATGATCTCTCATTTTCCCAATCAAAAGCCGGTTCATAAGCAGGGAGGGGAGATATACCAAAATGCTGCAAATACAAAATTAATTTCCAAACATAGAAGTCAAAATCGTGATGCTTAAAAGGAACATATCTTGAAATGGGACATTACTAAAACCAAGTCTGCAAAAGCATAACCTTTGAAACATCAGTAGCATCTGTGTATTGCCTTCCAGAGGTACTTGGTGTGTCATCATCTGTGGCATCTTCGCCCTTGCCTCGCCTTGCACTAGCAAGTCGTGTCTCTGTATAAAGAGGCATGTCAAAAGTAATTTCACAAACATCAAACATATAACAAAAGACAAAAAGTGAATAAGACAACTAAAATTAAAACAAAAACCTGTCTCAATATCAGTGTCAGGGCCTTCAAAAATCTGATTTTGGAAAGAAGGCGGACTAACGCTTTCATAGTGACCATACTTGTTCTCATCCTTCACCCAATCAGCTCTATAGCATTGCACCAGTTCATTCAAATGCGGCCACTGCTCCAAATTCTCATCAATCTGCAGAAAATCAATATAAGACACTCAAACTTGAACTCATCAAATCACACAGCAGTAAAAGTAACTCCCCATCAGTAAACCTTATACAAAAAACACGAAAAAATATGAAGTCTAATTTATTTTTCATTTTAATCACCCCAAAATCCCCAAAATATTCATAGAATTCAAAACCAGGAGTGATTCAGACAAACAAAAAATGCCATTTTCAATTTTACATTTTAGGAATTTCAGAAACAAGACAGTATTAACTGATTATGCAACTAACAGTAAATGCCATTCTAAGAAAAATCCAAGCATGTAAATGAAAGAAAATGCACTCGTTATAGAAAAATAAAATTTAAAAAAAAATCACCAATGGGTCCAATTTGAGATGAGCGAAAGACTGTCGAGGGATTCTTCGAAAGCGATGACCTCCACTACCACCACTACTGCCGTCCATAGCACTTTAAATTTTAACTGCATTTTGAAAACATAGCACATTTTATTTTAAGGAAAATAAATAGAAAGAAAAGAAACTGGCAATGCAAGTGAAATATAATTACTAGATCTGAAACGAAATCAAAGATTCTAGGGTTTGAAAAGAGCAGTACCTGAGACTCAGACAGAGCAGCAATAAAAAGAAAAACAGGCAATGCGGTGCGTTTTGAGGAGACTAGAATCGAGATCTTGGACAGATAACAACTTCACACCAAACGCACTACAGTGACAGTAGTACTGCAGAGAGAGAAAGAGAGAGAAGAGACGACGAGACACGAGTCAAAGCTAGTGCAGAAAGTCCAAATAAGAGTTGAACGACAGCGTTTTAATCTCACCCTGTCTTAGTCAGCTCCGCTTCTTTCTCTCTCCAGTCTCCACCCCGCTAACATGTTTTATTTTCTTTTTCGCTTCTACCTTTTTTATTCGCTTCTAAGAAAAGCACTGTATTTTATCATTAAGATCCCTCAAGTTTTATTTTTTTATTTAAGACATGCATTTTCTCATTCCGATCCCTCTAGTTTTGTTTTTTATTTTAAGGCATACATTTTTCTCAAAAATACATGAATATACAAAAAGGATGGATCAATAACCCTCTAAAATTACATCTATTTTTATGCTAATTTATAACTATTAAATTTAAGACATATCAACGGTCAAGTTATTAGAAAATTAATAACATAAAAGCTTAATAACAATAGTAATTAATGTATTTTCTCTCTCCTTGTCAATTTCCTTATAAAATAGATTTCTCTCTTCTATGTTTACTCAAGCAATTTTTTTAGTTTTTCTTTTCTCATGGCTGAGCCTCTAATTTTACCCATTGAATGTATCATAAAGAAATCTACAAACAAGAACTACTTGCTTAGTCATAGGATGCTATTGCACACCAAGAACATATCTAACATAAAACCATTCAAGAATGGATATTTAATTTTTTGAGTTGAGTTAGTATTCTTACGTCATGTTTATTGTAAGTGGTTAATTGCTTATCGATTCAACGATTTTCTTCAATATTTAAAAGAGAAATTAGGAGGCAGAAAGAGTAAATCTTTTTTTATAAAAAGAATAAATAATTTCCTTAAGTTGAGTAAATCCCTTGTTGCTTCTTGTTTCCTTGTCGTTTAGTCATCACCATTTGTACCAGCAATCTTAAGAGTAATTTTGATTTTGATGAGAAAAAAAAATTAATGAAAAAGGAAAAACATAAGTGAAAAAATATTGGTGGAAGAGAGATAATAAATAAGAGAGAAGCAAAATTTTAATCAAAGATTTATTATGTCCCACAAAAACTTGGCCGTTGATATGTACTAAAACTAATGGTTATAAATTAGTGTAAAAATATGTGTAATCTTAGGGGGCTATTCATCCCCCACCCAAAACTAAATTCATATTTGATAGATTGTAATTATGAACTTAATTTAGATCTATTTTTTAGACTTGAATTCAGTGAAAATTTTTTCAGCCCTCAACTTCTCAAGTCTACCTCCATTAGTATTTGAATTAAGACATTTTGCACCATCTAAAAGGTTTTATAAGTTAAATCATTTATTACACATGCAGGCATTATTTTTTATTATTATTTAATTTGAAATTGTAGAATTAACAATATAAGCCTGATTATTGACAATAATGAATTCATTATTTTTTATTATGATTAATGTTGCAAGATTTGAAAAGCTTTATTGTTTAAGTCATAATAGCTCTTTTTGCTAATAAATAAAAATAAGGATTCGGTTACAAGAATTAGGCAAATTATGTCTTTGGAAAGATAATGTAAAAGTTTTTGGGACTTAAATGGTAGTTTCCCTTTATTTTAGTATTAAGTTCGGATTTCTAAATTCCGTTGGTGGTTGAATACTACTTCTAAGAAAAGCAAGCAATAATAATATTTTTTTTTTCATTTTTGGTTTATTTTTTAAGTATTACTTTCCGACCACATAATGTGCAGTCATTTTTGTAATGTTTTTTTCTTTATACTCATGGCCTCAATGATTATACGTGTTTAGGCAAAGATAGGTATTATTATTTTTACAAAATAATTGTGTAATTTAATAAAATACATTGTTATAGAACATCAAGAAGATTATGATGTTGATACATAATTGGAAATATTTCTTCTCTATCTAGGGTAAAATAAGTAGTTTTCAAACAATTTTCTTTAACTACTAACAATTTGAGTTCATATCTTAGGAGAGGTAGAGTATCAACAAGTTAATTCAGACTTTGTTCATGTACTACTTTTAGCATATAATGAGATATTTCTTTTTAATTTATTGTAGCTACATTGGTAATTGGATTCATATTGATCGTTTCTTACGGTAATGGTTAGTTTATTTATAGAATTTTTGGCCACTTATACGTGATTAATCATCCTTAATCACATATATAACAACGTTATTACTACTTTTCTTCTTTGTTGGTGAAATTACCTCATTTTCTAATTTGTTAGGGTATAAAATTCGGTGGGAGATGAATCTATTCAGCAAAAACTTCAAAATTTTGCAAATAAGAAAGTTTGGCGCCTGAAAATAATTACAATTTTGTGATCAAGGATAGGCTTGTGTAAATTGTAAACAAACTGGGAAAGACAAAACATAAGGTAAATAACCCTTGGACTTACAATTTACGGTTGGCAGGGTCTAAAAGAATTGGTGAGGAAGATAACCGTTTGATAAGAACAAAAAATTAATGGCAATCTAATTTAAATTAACAGAGAATGTGACAAAACTTTAGACCGTCAGTTATAAACAAGTTATTGATTCATGAGTGAAATCAATATCGACTCTTAATACAAGTGTCAACATTCTTGTAATACATTCGTTAAAGTAACTAGTAATTAAGCACGAGAAATTAAAAGAAGCTGATTCGCAACTAAGCTTCAACATGCAATGATAGATCATCTACAACAGCGTAAAACTTTATGCTGGTCGTTTTCTGTGTAGCTTTTGGTTTCAATGATAAAACCTGAAGAATGGGGATTTGCTGCCAACCTAAATGTTTTGGAAGAATTCTGCTTGAGGCGGTAAGAGAGAAGAGCATGGAAACTGGAGAAAGTTCTAACTTGTTAGTGATACATATAAGAATGCCAATCGAGAGCACTACAAAATAAAATCATGGCTGGCTGTCCTGTGTCGGTATTTTTAGAAGGAAAGAAAGTGGAGAAATTTTCATTCTCTTCAGAGATACTTTCACGAAGAAAGATGGCGGGAGAAATTAGTACATCATATATATGAGAAAGGGCTGTCTGTTACCCACAACACCGGGTACCATATCATTATTTGAAACCATGCTTCTAGTGCAAGTATCGTAAACTTATTTATATGCCCAGTTGATCATTTAGTCTCTTCAATCAAATTTTCATTCTGTTCTAGAGTAGCCGTGATTAGCAAGGATAGAAGTAACAAATCTTTTTGCGAGAAATGAATGGTGATGGTAGTGAACGTCGTTATACTGTTGTCTTTCTCTATTTCCAAGATGAGTCTAGGTGGTTCTGCTAGTGCTGTGAAAGAGCCTCTCACGCTTGCTCAAGAACCGATGTTGTCTCAATTTTCTGGGAGTTAAAGGTCAAAAAAGCCAAAGAGCAGCGCCGAAACCTATTTCATTCTTGATGGAGCCAAATAAAGGGAATGAGTCTTCAAATATATGTGATTCATGATGACTCATGAAGACAAAAGTGTTATCGATGGGATGTCTTCTGCCAATATCAAAGAGGTGAATCTGAAGAATTGTTGTGATTTGTCTGAGTCATCGAATCTTCCACAATACATCCTGCCACCTCCACCGCCTGCAGTGAGATATCGTTCTAATTTTTTCAGACATCAAAGCTTAGTTTTTACTTATGCCAGTGAGTACAAGCCAATAATAAAACAATATATTTTGCTTGCTTAAGAAGTTAATGGTTAGTGATTTCTCTTTACTGCTTATCTTGTCTTTGGAAGTGTAAATTCTTATCTTTAGTGGTATTTAATTTCTTTATAGTCCTACCAAATGGGTAGAGTACATGATACAACTTTTGAGTAGCTCTAAATTTCCTCTGTTTTCAACTAGAAACCAACTGCTATTAGACTACTTAAAAGTACTTGGTTGATCTTGAGCATCTGAAAAGTACTTGGTGCTTAGCAGTATGGACAAAGCCTACTTAAAAATGCTGGAAAATCCATGGATGTCGTACTCCCCAAAAAATTTCTTAGCCAATATCATTGTTCTGAAAAACCAATAAATAAGAACTTTACTGGTATACAATAATAATAGCAAATATCTGTGAAGCTAGACTTTACATGCAATATATATGTGATTTTGGCTGGTCAATATATCACCTTAAATGTTATGTCTGTGTCAGGTGTTTGATGTATTCAACTAATGTTATGTCCGTGTAAGGTGTTTGATATATTCAACTAAGTGTTTGATCAAAGATCTCCATGAAGATCTTTGCACCAGCACTCATCACCTCACTCACACACTTTCGACAATGACTTGGCATGAGGCACTCACTGAGATCTGTACAGATAAGACAGCAGCTAGCAGGAACTTTCTGAATCAATCATGGATAATCAAACTTGTTCCTTCTCCATCTCTTCAACCTCGCCAGCAACTTTAGACAATGCCTCTGCAAGCGTTCTCGGATCAATGTACGTATAACATCAGAGCACTTAATCTCCACCGATACAATCTTCTGGTCTTGTTTAGGATCACATTCTGCTTCATTCTCATCAACAGCAGACTGATCTGGAATCTTGGCTAAAGCATCCTCTCTGATTTGTTTATTCTGACTCTGTCGTTCGTCGCTGCCCATCTCTTCAGGAAGCATAGTAACATGTTTCTCGGAGTACTTGGTCTCCGCTGCTGATACAATCTTTCAAATTTTCTCTTTCTTGACGGCGGCGCCTGGAATTTTATTGATTCAACACTTACACGGTTCCCAATTTGGTTTCTCGACAAACCCATGATGGTAAAAAGGGACGGTTGAATGATGCTTGCTTTCTTGATATCAATCACAACGAGAGCTAGAGCAAAGAGAATTTTGAAAACTGCGTCGATTAGGAAATTGTTGAGTATTTATAGAAAGATGATTTCCAAACCCGACTTAATGTTTTGTTTCCAAATTTACTTTCCTTATGATAGTAGAATTCAACAAGTTAGTTGCCTTCCTAATCCGTTAAAGCTTTGAAGATTTTGGAGCTAATAAAACCCTAGCTGGCCCAGTGACCGTTAAAGTAAAGTAGGCTAATTGGTATTTTTATTTTTATTTTTCTGTAATGAGTTTTATTATTATTATGACTCTGTTTTTAAACAACCTGTTTCTATTTACTTACGAGGGAATGGATTAAAGAATTTTAGAGAAAAGGGTAACCTTCCTAATCCTAATTGACTGAATGTACAAGAAACAAGCCAGCCGCTGAGACTAAGGTTTTGGATTTTGGCAAAAACGAGGTCTTTCCACCTGGATTCAGACTTTAATTTTTAATTTCTATTTTAGCTTATTTAAGAACAAAGGTTTTGATGGATTTGACTCGGATATGGCTCGGTGAAAGTAAAATCCTCTGGCTCAGATAATTTGGGGGCATGAACATATAAAAGAGATTTATGAAGATAGCTTTTGCCTATATTAAGAAGGTGCATCGAGAGAGCCGAGGAAAAATAAAAACGGTACTAATCAAATAACAGTTGATGATGTATAGTAAATATGACTCTTAAATAATAGTTTTGTAAAATTAGTAAAGATACTATAAATTTTTTAAGATATACGTATGAGATCAAATTAACTTAGTTTTCAAGCCACAGTATCTTGCATTTACTAAACACTTTAATAATATAGTTTTTAAGGTACAATTACCTCGGTACAAAACAAGCCTTGCGTCATCAAACCATCCACAATACATACTGCCACCTCCACCGCGTGCAGTGATATAGCTGCCTAATCTTCTTTGTTAGGCATCAAACTGTTTAGTTGTTACTATGCCGATAAACTAAACAATTTACATTGCTTGCTTAAACAAATTGATGGTTAGTGATTTCTTTTTACTGTAAGTTCTTATCTTTAGTATTTGGTTTCTTTAAATTTCTAAATGTTACCACGCGAGGTGTTTCATATATTTAGTCAAGTGTTTGATCAAAGCTTTCAATGAGGATCCTTGCACCAGCAGCACTCATAAACCTCACTCATACACTGGAAAATAATTTGCCATGACACAGCTGCTAGCAGAAGCTCTCTAGATCATCATGAGAATCTGATATCCAAGAGGAGACTAAGGATGGAAGCTGTTTCAAGATCTACATTGTTCCAAGGAATTGCAATGTGTCTGTGCACGCCATTGTTGAACGTGCTTGTAATATTCAGATGCCCTTAATTAGTTTGGTTGGAAGAATTCCCACCAGAATTCGGTTGAATCTTACGAGATGTTCTAATGGAATTCTTAGGTCTCGGGGGACAAAAAAAGGGTTTACAGGTGGTCAAACCTGATCATCTCATCGAGATTGTAGGTGGATTAATCAACATTCTTAATTTCTTATAATACATACGTTAGATCAAGCCTAAGAAAATAAGCCTATTTACAAATAAAAGCTCGAATATGATTCACTGAAATCTTGGTTGGTGCATGGCAGCAACATGCAGCTAGCCCAGGTGGTCATTTTGTGGCCACAAAATTCTATATGAATCAAAGAAAGCAAGAAGGAATTTTGTTTTGCCCATCATTTGGGAGGAAAAAATTTGAATGATGAGAGACAATTTGTAATGATATGATTAATGAAGTAATGAAAATATCATAATCTCAGTGTGCAATATTTGAAGATTCAACAATACAAATGCTTAATTAAAAAACATGATGTGAACCAAAATCATTGAGAGTCACATTCTGATTCCTTTTCATCAACAGCAGAGTGATCCGGAACCTTGGCTAAAGCATCCGCTCTGATTTGTTTATTCTGACTCTGTCGTTCGTCACTGGCCATCTCTTCAGGAAGCATAGTAACAAGTTTCTCAGGCTTCACCTCTCCAAGAAGAAGCTTTCTTCTGAAATCAGGATTTTTCGGATCCTTAACATTGAACAAGATTGCTCTATACCGAACTGCCGCCTTAGCCCCCTTGGAAGGACCCATGTTCTTGAACAGCACAGATTCAACCGACACGGCTACTCCAACAGGGTCACAAGCACTGACTTGTTCCTTCTTCTCCATATGTTCAACCTCGCCAGCAACTTTAGTAAAAGCCTCTACAAGGCGTTCACGGATCAATGCACGTGTAGCATCAGAGCACTTGATCTCCGCAGCTGACACACTCTTTCCTTCTTGTTTAGGAGGCTGAGGTTCTCTTATCGGTTTCTTCATGAAAGGGAACGCAGCTTGGTCCTCCCCTCCAAATTTTCTCTTCTTGTTAGCTCTTGATGGCGGCCCCTTGATTTTCTTTGATTCAACACTTACACGGTCCTTAATTTGGTTTCTTGACAAACCCATGATAATAAACTCAAATAAAAAATGAATGAATGATGCTTGCTTTCTTGATTTTTGATGTTGGTTTCTTAGAGGGGTGACTGAATGAACGGTGAAGAAAGTGGCAATGAAAGAAATCAAATCACAAACAGAGCGAGCAAAGTGAACTTGAGTATTTGGTTGATTAGGAAATTTACTTATAGAAGATAAAACTTTTCAAATTCTTTTTCCCTATGATGAAAGAATTCAACAAGTTAGTTGCATCCTATATCAATTAGGAAACCTCAACACGGTTAAAGATTTTGGCGCTAATAAAAACCTAACTGGCCCAGTGACCGTTAGAGTTAAGACGGCTAATTAAAGTTATTAACATTACTGCGGATATTAAAATTATCGCGGACTCTGCTTTTCGACCGCATATTTTAATATTTTAATTTAATTACTTAAGGGTAAATGAATTTTAGAGTAAAGTAACTTTCCTAAACAAGAAACAAAACATCAAAACTGGGTTTTAATTTTTATTTCATATTATTAAGTTATTTCATTGATTTATTGAGCTCTTTAGCATACAATGCTCGGTGATAGTGAAATCCTCAAGTTCGGATTGTTTGGAATCGGATTGTTGGATCATGGAACTTAAGCTGCTTAGACACTCCTGCCCAAGTTGAAAAACAATTTATAGGAAGTTAAGTACGAAGAAATTAACTGCATTGTTTAATTTTGCAATTATCATATTGGAAAAGTAAAATTGCATTATGATAAGCAATGGTGGAATATGTGGATACGACATGCCTAAAAAAAGCAATTTATGATTGTTATTTTTGATGAAGAGATAAGATTAATTGGAGGTATAGAACCCAATTCAAATTTTATTGATTAGTTGAACTTCCTTTTTAACGTCCACAAAACTTGTCACTAGCATAAAGCAAAATTGGTTAGTAACAGATGAAATTCTGCTCAAACTTTCTTGCCTCAACAATATTTTTTTCTTACTGTTTACAGACTGTATAAACAAGGATGTACAGTCTATAAACGCTGAACACTTTTTGCTTTTATGTACTATGGACGGAAACTTGAAGTGTTATTATTTATTCTCTGCAAATATATTGATTTCGCACGAAGATGATGAGAAGTTTGTTCTTGATTGTAGCTGCATTGACAATTGGATTGATATCACTTGTTTCTTATGAAAATGGTTAGTTTATTTTATAGAATTTTTTATCCGGTTATGTGATTACTTAACCTTAATTACATACACTGATTATTTTCTAATTTTTGTTTTAGGTGTAAGATTTGGTGGGAGTTCAGTCTATTCTGCAGAAACTTCAAATTTCTAACAAAACACTGCTACTTTTCCGATTTTGCAGCGTAAACTTCTAGTTGCTGGTAAGTATCATGCTACATATGATAATCCAACTAACATTATTACAATACTTTCTTAGGAATGATGTTGTGACTTAATCTGGACAAATTCATATGTAGGAAATGCCGCGAATCCAAATGAGTATGTGAATGTTAATATATAAGATTACACAAGGCCAACTGCAGAGCCAACTTATGAAGTGATGGGTTTGTTGATATTCATCTCAACTGTAACTTGTGTAGTGTGATGGGTTCAACTCTTCAAATTATTATTGACAGTATTCAGGCATTTTCCCAACTGGGATATTTGTGTTGTAAACACCGCGGAACCTCTTAATCTTGGCCCTATGGTATCATTTCGATACACCACCCCTTTATGTGCCCATTTGCTGAGACAATAATATGGCACCATATATTGTATTAATGATTTCATTTAAGAGTTTTCTGCAGCCTTGAATGAGAATGGTTATGATTTATGACGAAATTTTCGCTTAAATGCATGTTTCTGAAGATATAAACTACACGAAATTTTCAAAAAATTCAAAAGCTTGCAAAAAAATGATTCTTATTTTTCCAGAGTGGTAAGTTCTTAACAATGATGGTTACAGCATCTTGCTATAGCTATGTATCTTACAGCTTGCTGTGGTAGAGAAATAGAAAGAATGATGTTAAAAGTGAGACAAACTTTATTTAGCCTGGCCAAGCTCAACATCCTTTGCCGTCGATTCTTCAATTCTCTGCTTCAGCAATTCCACATGCTCTTCCAAAAGATTGTTTTTCATATGAGAAATGGTCTTGGAATCAGTTTTCTTTTTCTCAGCCTCGACTGCCCAACTGTATACTATCATGCCAAGAACAGCCATTGTCATCCCTAGTATGTTTTTTACTGTCAGCCGAGAATCAAAAAGCAGCCATCCTAAAATTAGGACACAAACAGTTTTCATGTGGCCTAAAACTTGGAAAGTTACTGCCGAGAAACGTCCAATGCAGAGATACTGGCTCACATTGCAGAATACAGCTAACGAGCACGAGAGAAGTATGAAAAGCTGCACATAAGTGCAATGACCGATTTAGTAAGATCTATGTGTTAATCAGGTTAAATGGATTTGTCAATGATTTACAAGAAATACTTACAAATGCACCAGAAGAGAAATGATAATTTGACAGAAGTTTGCCGCTGAGATAGTAATCAATGAATGGACCGAAGACAAGAAGGGAGAGTGCTTGTATTGGAGCTGTCTTGCTAAGCAATTCAAATGAACCAACAGAATACTTCTTCTGTAAGGAACCTATTGACTGTTCAAAAAGAGTGACGACAAACAAAATTCAACGGCCGATAATTGAATCTCTGGCTCTAAACTCCAGGAACTTATATATGCAAATTTTACAGTATCTGAAGTCATGCTATAGCACGGTAAATTTGAACAACTAAAGGCTTCATACCCTGGCAAATTTTATCAAATGTTTGATATTTCTGCCATCAGCTGAAAAAATAACTGCCCATATGATAAGAGAAAGAAGATGACACTTACAATCTGCTGTAAGGATGTTGACAAGACTGCAACAGAAGCACAGATAAAGCCCTTGGCATTAACCTTAACATCAGTCACTGTACATACTCCAACACCAACAACCACCACCACCACAGCCATCTTCACTTCTCTAGAATACTTTTTGCCATGGAGAATCCATTCCATAACACAAACCACCGGAATCATGCTTAACTTTGAAATCTGCAGCACAATTGTGATGATTAAAAGGGATCCTCTAAACTAGTGCCCTCAGAACAGACGTTAAAAATAGAAGATAGTACCTGATAAAATCCAACAGAGTTGAGCATGAGGCTGAAGTTCATTCCAGTTATTGATGTATTGGCAACAATTGAGAACCAAAGAAGTTCCCAAAAAGGAACATGTTTTGATGCAGAGTTAGAGTAACCAGTAGCGTTAAACGCCAAACCAACCAGTGCAGTGACAGCAAAATGAAAGCCAGTTAAAGTTGTAGCTGCAGATTAACCCACTTTTAATTCTACGAAAACAGCAACTAACAGGATTGATTGATTGACTACTCAGATCAGATTGAAATGTTTGAGATCAATAAATTAATGAAGAAAAACAAAAAAAAGAAAAGAAAAATGTAACTGACCAAAGCCAAAGCCAAGACCACTAGGTGACATGAGCTGCTTGTTAGCCATGATAATGCCCACAGAGCTGACAATGTTCACGCCCCAGGCTCCCACATCTGATACTGAGGATGATTTGCTCTCCTTCTGCTTCTGCGCCTCCATTGTTAACAAAACTTTTCCTCCAATGTGCTGCGCCTGGGAGTGATACTGCAAAGCTTATTAAGAGAGTGACAAATTGAAAAATGTAAAATTATTAACAAATGATTGATGACAATTGAAGCAAAGGAACCAGCAAGCAACACTGTACAATATAATACTCGTTTCAATTAATTGATGTGACAAACAAGATATCACTTGAAATTGCTTGTCCTATATTATTTATTGATTATATATCTAATGATGAGTCAAATAATTTTTTGGCATCTTATTCTTTGCTTGCTGGCTTTATCAGCAATCGGCATGTGAACCCATATGCCTCCTATTGCCCCAGCGAAGCCAAAGAGTTTATGAAAATGGGATAAAATGTCACTTTTTTGTACCGTTAAGTTCGTTGTCCACTTTTTCACTCTTCCTTCTTCTTCTTCTTCCTTTTTTTTTTTTTCAGAATTTTTATTTTTCTACAAGTTGACTAAATATCTTAAGTTCAAACTTCTCTTAAGTTCAAACTTCACAGTCTTCATACTTGATCAAAAACAACGTGAATGAAACAAGCTTTGTGGGTGAGAGAATACCATTATCCTTTTTTTTCCCTCGATTGAATTGATTAAAGGTGAAAAACCTTTAATAACCCAGTGGTTAATTATATAAAACACATAATTTAATATCTTTAACAATTCTACACCATTGTATCAATATAGGATGCCAATGGTTAAGATTATATATGACGTTTTGTAACAAAAAAATGTAATTTAAAAATCCTTAGCCCTTAATCAATGCACGTGAATGTACAACAGCAGGATCTAATATTCAGGGAAAAAATAGAAGAGCCAGAAATTAAAAAAAAAAAAATGTATATCATGTATAAAGGGTGACACACGTTCTCGCTTTTTTCTAAGAAAAGTGTCTGTTACAATTGAGTTGAGCTCATAAAAGGAATGCACATCGATAAAAATGATAGATTATACAACGAAATTGTCAAAATTGAGTTGGGTGAGACAGCTCATTTTTACAGTATCAAGGGAGCAATCAAAACTGGCAATAAGTGCATTAGTTTAGCTTTATTAATCTCTAAATTGCCAGCTAATACCTGCAATAAGATCACATTTTCTTTGGCTTTTCTTTTGGTATTGCTGAAAACTTATAAAAGATAAGGAAAAGGGGGGTAAAAATTTAACTTTTTCCAATCTACAACGCGGATACCCTTAAAAAATGCATATTTTGACATAATGAAGCAATAATTTGTAGAAGGACACAAATGTATCATATCTGTAATTAAGGAAACTAAGACATCAACATTCCCCACAGATAACTCATTCTGGGGAAGAGATTGTTTATGATATAACATTTTAATGGTAGCAATCAGACAGCAACAAACAAAGCATTGACAAAAGCATCAAGTTGCAATGACAACCTAATGTCTATCCGGAGTAGATTCATCTAACACGCTGAAATGCCTAAAAAATTGCTGAAATCCATCATTCACATGCCGACTTCCCAACAATCTTATAGTTTACAGGAAAGCATCCTTCTCCAAAAGCTTTAGCACCTCATGTTGGCTATTGAGCTTGGCAACATCTATAGGAGTCTTGCCATCCATGTTTTGCAGAGTTCTGTGGTAACAGAAGATGATTATAGTAGAACGAATTGATCATATGGCAATATAAAAATTCTATAAAAGAGAGACGGGTGTTAAACAGTATAGGGTGTTGGCTTACACAGCGGCACCGTTCTCCAACAGAAGGGCTACACATTCCTTCCTGCCATAACCGGCTGCATAATGTAGGGCAGTGTTCTTGTTCTTATCCAAGGCATCCACATTTGCTCCGGCCTCAAGTAGGATTTGAGCACACTTAACCTGAAAACATTCAAGTGCATTTGCTTAACTACATGTCATAAAGCTTGGCCAATTTTCCAAGGAAGTTTTCATTAGAAAACTAATTTGAAAGTGACCCCCAAATATCCCCAGGGGATGAACAAATGATCCCATAAAACATAGAAGTTGGCTCAAACTGTCTCTAGGAAGCCCCGATCAGCACAAATACTAGATTTCCATTGGCTTTGTTGGCTGAACTATAGAACACATAATTTAAAGATGCAGCAATATTATTTCAGGTTAGTGTTTCTCCCAATTGGGAATAGTCCACACTTCACGTATTGATACATGGTGGAGAATACATACAACACTCAAAATACAAAACCACCAGGCAGGCAGGTAATAGAGAGTAGACATATTGGCCAGCAATCTAACCACTAATCTTCCCAACTCAGTGATTTGATAGGCCAGGCAAAACCAGAAACTTAGGGGTTTTCTTTAACCGCATGCCAATATTTCATTAATATGGTACAAAACACAAATAAACCTTTACATCTATGTTTTGGACTCCTGAGATTTGAAGTTAAATATGGTCTCTAGTTGCCAACATTTTTTTTTTAATAAGAATTAATAAATATTACTAGTATAGGGAAATTATAAGGTGGACCAGCAGTCCACAAATGAGCTAAAGAACACAAAAAAATAACAAAAAACAGCTTCCAATCCAGTGCCAATTAAGTTATTTAATGCAATATCACATAAAGTTTTATAACCACTAACAAAACCATTATGTTAGTTTACACATGCGATACAAACATGCATGCAGCTTCTCCAGCAAACAGAATCCTTGATGGATAAAATTCTTAAACCAAAAAGCAGAATTAGCACTTCCTCAACTAAATAACCAAAAACACAAAATGCTAAGTAATATTCAATTGTATGCAAATCACACACCCTATATTCAAAACTCAAGCAAAAAGTAACAAGAAAATAAAGGACAGGTAAGGTTCAGATAGCTTTACCTCACCGTATCCGCAGGCAAAATGCAATGCTGTCCTTCCTTCTGAATCTTCCTCATCCTTATCAGCACCAGCTGCTAATGCATTTTTCAAACCCTAATTGAACAATGGTACGAAGAAATTAAATTTTTAGCGAGATACTTAAATAAAGTACATTGCATCAACTGTATACACAAAATCCAATAGCATCAGCACAGCATAAAACTGGAAACAAGAATTTCTGCTAAATAATAGTGAACAAATACATGTACAAATTCTGTTTTGCTCAATTGAATAGGCAGAACAACCACACAACAGACACTCCCGACTACAATTGAGGGGGAGGATATAAACCTGAACTTAATGTCAAATATGGACAGATAATATCACATGATAAATATTCTCCATTCTGTCACCACCGGGTTTAATACTTAAGCCAATTGCAATGTCAAGTCAGGAGGAGGTCAAAAAATACACAAAAGAATCTCTGGTCAAGAAGGGTGCATTTAGATGTATCATGAAAGCTAAATTGTTACATTTTGTTTCATAAAGTGTTTTCATACGTACTTTAACGATAATAAAATGGGCCATTTGTCTGATGAACTCAACTAGAGAGAGAAAGAGAGAGAGAGACAAAAAAGACCAAACGACATGCATTTAAGATATTTTCATGATGCTGGCAATCAATCCTATTATGAATAATTCCGACAACTGTAGGAGAAAAAGAGGCATTTACCAATTACACATATGGTACGATTTGATAAATATTAGAAACATTAATATGTCAAGTGAGCCAGAAAGAAAAGAACACTTCATCGAGATAAATAACAAGAAGGAGAATAAAAGCAAGTTGAGCCATACCTCAGCATCACCAACACTGGCAGTGTGATGAACAATTGACTCATCCTCATTTCCTGCTTCTTCTGGTTCATCTGCCTCCACATTATCAGCAGAAGTGGTAGCATCCCCAGCAACTGCAAGACCCATTGCTTCACCCAATTTCTGCAAAACATCTTTATCATTCCAGTACCTGTGGGAAGACAATCCATTCTCCATTACTCAGTAAGATGCATTATAACAAATGAATGCACAAATGCTGTCCAAGAGCTTAAAGCGAAATGGTACAAAACCTACAAGCTTATATCACATAATATATCACAGAATTTCAGTTACTCACTTCATCATGACAGCTGGTCCACCAGACTCTATCTCATCCAAAATAGGCTTCAAAGATGGATCTTCCTTTATTTTTGCCATTCTTTCCTCGATCTGGTCTTTTTGTGCAGGGTTTGTCAAACTCTCCAGCATATGAGACATTGATGGGTCCTTAAAGATCAAACATAGATTTTGGCCACAAGATGAATTGTACACTAACAACATCATTAATATTTTTCTTTTCACAAGAACTAGGCAAAAAACACCATGTATATACCTGCACTAAAGCATTACCAAGCCGCTCAGCCATAGTCATAAACTGAGGATTCTGCATAACCTGTTGCATGGTGGAGTAATACTGTGCTGTGTCAAACTGTGGAATACCCTCCTCAACATTGGCACCATGCAAAGTTTTCTGAAGTTGCTCAGCCATCTGATTGAATGCTGGATCTTTTGCAATCTGTTCAGCTAGTTCCTTAATGCTCGGATCCTAAATTATCACACCACAGTTTAATAAAATCCCAAACACCACATCATGAACAAAGCTACAAGAAAACACTAAATGAAAAGTTCAAATCAATCATTCAACATATCAAATTAAGAGAGAAAGCACTAAGCATACATTAAGAAGGCCAGTCATGGCGGAGAAATCAAAAGGATTTGGAGCTGCGCCACCAACTCCTGGAAAAGCACTTGCAGCAGAAGCAGCAGAGGCAGCGGAAGGAGAACTGGATGAGTCTCTAACAGACCCAGAAGTTGCTTCTGACTTAGGAGTCGATCCTCCTGCTTTCTTTTCTACAATCACACATTAAAAAACAAATAATTTAAATCAATCAATCAATTAATTAAAAGAAAAACCCTAAACCCTATTAATTATGAAGCTTTAAATTACCAGCGGGAGCATCCTTGGTAGGAGGAGTCGCCATGCGAACTAAACAGCTGCTGAATCAAAAGAAAAAAATTCAAAATTAGCTCAAAATTCTTTCCTTTTTTTTATTAATCAAAAACAGAAAAAGAACCCTTAAATTAGCTAAAAATTAAATCTTTCAGGTTATTTTGAATGAATTAGAAGAAAACTGATCTGGGTTTAGAGTTACCAGAGAGACTGTCAAGGAGATTGAGATTAGATTGGGTTTTAAAATTAAAAATAAAACCTATGTACTTGTTCTCCACCACCGAAATTTATATACGAAACAATACAAAACACCTTTCGCCTCCGTGGGCCATCTCAATCCTCTCCCTCGGTTTTCTTCACAATAAGCCTATCACTTATTTTTATCATTTTGCCCCCCCTAATTTCTTTCAATTACTACTCCTCTGGCCGGGCCCATTTTCACATGGGTCGGGTTCTAAAAGCCCATTTTATAATTTCTTAAAAAGTAAATACCTAAATTTATTTCTTTTTCCCATATAATATATATCTCTTATTTTTTAACCGAGGGCAGAGTGCACCCTACATCACTCATAATTCCAACTGAGACGGGCAGCTAAGTAGAATGGTATGAAAAATACTCGACCAACCCACTAGAGTAAAATAACAAATTTACCCTTTTCAAATAAGGCTTATGATACTATTTTTTCCCCCCCAACAGGTATGTCTGGTCTTGAAACAAATGAAATGGATGAATTTGATATTTTATTATCCATTCATTTATGCATTAAGCATTTGTACAAAGAAGATATAGAGGACGAAAGTTTATTATTTTAAATTCGTTAATAGTAATTGAAACACTGAACGCCTTCTTATGAAAATGACTGCCTTACAACATCAATAAGGTAACAACACTGATCTCATCAATTATATGAGAAGCATTTTCTGTGATTCTTCGTCTGGTTCTCAATTTAAAGGCATTTCTGGTGGGGGTTGATTGGATTAATTATTCTACAACCCATATGGTTTTTATACGAATTAAAAAAATTGTGAGGTTTGCACTGAAACTTGGTGTATTCATCTTCTGGCCAGTAAACTTCAGGTTCTTCACAAATGTTCACAAACTTTGCTCCCTCTTGCCATTTGGCTATCGTGTTGCCAATTCTTCAAAAACTCAATTTCTCCAACAGTTTCACAGGGATTAAGATCTGCAAAATTTCGGATCTTAAGAACTAGCTTGTAGGGGACAACTGGAACAACTTCTCGGCTTGCTCTGGGAAGAAAGTGATGAATAGAAATGCACCTGCACATTTGATTACGGGAGCATATAGTATAAAATCAAAGGGTTGAGATGCAGAACAATGTGGCTGCTTCAGTGAGTAATGGACTTACAGATAAGCACAGTTCCAAGCACAGCTGAAATCTTGCCTTGAATTGTAACCAAACCAGCTTTTCCAGCATCTTGCAGCTCGGTGGAACCTACAGAATCGAATGTGCCTGCAAAACAGAATTTTTTTCTCCTATGCTTGCTTACTACTAAGAGCTGGTCTAAATAGGAGTGCTAAGAGTAGGGGCTTTAACCTGGTTTTACGGCCTGAAGCCCTGAAGTGATACATGCTATGTTTTGGAAACCAGCCTCCTCTAACTTACCGGCTGCAGCGGCAGACCTTGACATTAAAAAGAAACAGAATCCTGTCAATGGTTACAAGCAAAAACGACTCTGTGTGAAGTAATATGGAAAAGAATGCTTCTCAGAGTCACATTAATAGAATCTGATGAAGGATGTCAACTATAACAATGATCAAATTGTAGATACAACACAGGACAGTGATCCTCCTAGTGTTGGAAGTTCTTCAAGTAGAATGTTGCCAACGCCCATCCAGTAAATTTTCCTCTAAAATGGCGGCTAAAAGTCTAATACTATTCTCTAGTAAAACAATCAGCTGAATATGAAAACTAACCTCAATCCTTCCTGGCAAACAACCAACAGTTTACTTTCGGGAGACAACTGGCTCTTAACTGATTGCACGAATTCAGGATTCTGTTTTGTAAATGGAAGCCCAAAGAATAACCCTGAAAAATTGTTGTGCACAGTCCTCTTTATAATTGTCCCTGCACCAACAGAAACCAAAACAACTTTTGAGTAAGTGCAAGAGGCCATACATAAACATCAGACCAAAGTAAGCTAGATGTAAAAGGAAAAATATATTACCTAGGTCGTTGTCTTGATTTTCAATAAAAAGAGGCACATGATAACATGATTTTATATGAGCACGATTATACTGAGAGTTGTCACGAACATCAAGAACTGCATAACCCTCCACAGCTACAAGATTCTTCGCCTCTTCAGCATTCACATAATTTACATCAGCTCTAATCTTCAAATTTCTCCTGCGGATTGATTTTCCTGACACGTTTCTTCCAGGATGAGTTTCAAATTGCACCCAAGTTGTCCACAATTTGCTGTAAACACATTCTTAATCCGTTCAACCTTAGTTTCCCAGCAGATGAGTTATAAAGTCTCTAAGCTGTGTATATAAATATGTTACCAAGATCATCACAACAGATTGTCTATTTTAGTCAAATGACCATATTTTATAAACTGTAGCTTTCGAAAAGATAAACTTATATTTTCTGAACTTGGACTTCCACTTTTTTGAGGCTAGCTTAAACCAAGTACAAGATAGATTTTCATATACTCTCTTTCTCCCCATTTTCTGAGCAACCAAATGAAAGGTCAAAAACAATTTCAATAGAAAATAATATCAACTCATTTGAAGGAGCAACAAATTAAGCACAGTCACAGAGTCAAAGCTGCATAAAGCATAATCAGGTAGGCCTGCAAAAACTAAATTTCTAAAAATATTTGTTCAACGTTGATGAGCAAACAGCATACACAAATCTTCAAAGAGACAAACCATCATCAACTCATAGAAATTGCAATCCCACTTAGATTTGAATCAGAATTTCACATTTTGTGCTTTACTTCATTAAACCTGTTCTTGATACTTAGTAAACTGAGAAGAAAACAAGGCAATGAGTTTCTAATGCTCACACTAAACGTTTTATAGTTTCTGCAGTACGGAAAGGGGGAAAAAATAATAATTCAGCAATGCTGTGACACCTTTCTCGGCTTTTGAAATGGAAAGAAAATTTTTGTTACCTTCGTGGACGAAGTAATGTACAAGAAGCGCCAATCCCTGCCATTGGAAGAATTCTTTAGCGCTTCCTATTTTCGCTCTCTTTCTCTTTCTCTTTCTCTTTCTCTTTCTCTTTCTCTGCTGTGTAGTTAATGGAAAGCGGCTATGAGGTGGCAGCCCACGAAATTTGGAAGGGACAATGGGTTGCCGCCACGTGGAAATAAGTATTGGATATATTTCTTCGAGGCTCCTTGGTTTAATCAAAACATAAAGAGAGGAACTTTTCATAAAACCACATATGGTTTGGTTTAAATGCAAGAAGGTAACAGATTCTGAAATTCTAACGCCTTGGCCCTTGAGGTCGGAAAATGTTTTCCACTGAAGTAATGCGGAAATGGAAAAAGGAAAATTAGACACTTGAAAGTTAAATCCATTTTCCTCCTACACCTGGATTAGATATACAGGTCCAAGCATCTTTTAAAAAGGTAGATTTGGCTCAAAAATAGTATATTAAATTCGTGATCTAAATTTTAAAACGTAAGGTCGTCTGTTTTGAAAATAATTATATTTAAATAGCATAGTGTTTGTATAGCACTGAAAATTATCTTCTTATCGAAATATCTTAGTCTCAGAATCTTTTGTCTGATAGATTTTTCTTACAATTGATGACTCATAGGTTTATGTTGTACAACTAGCTTTCTTTAGACAAATTACTTAAATGATCTTTTACGGCATGGATGAATAATATATATCAGAAACTATTCAGCAACAAGGGAATTGACAACGAAAAAGTAGCTTGCCTCAAAAGCAACATAGAAGTTCTATCTTTATAAGTTGAAGGTACTCAGTTCAATCAAAAACTTTGCATCATATTTGAGAAAGATATAAGTAAAAATGGGGTGGTTCTTCTCATCCATATGTTGCTGCATTCATCGTCCTTCTCGTGTGTTGATGGAGAGCAGGTGCTCACTCGTGTCCAGTGACGGAGAGCAGGTGCTCGCTCAGTCTCCGCAGCCAAAATTCATCCATGAGACTCGAACACCAATTCTAGTTCCTCACTTCCCTGTGAATTCAATTCCCTATCGCTTATAATCTGCAAGTCAGTCTAAGCAATTCTTCTTCAGTTTTCTTTCTGCTACTTTAGTGAAATTATGGATTATCAGTCAATCATAGCTTTATCTACATGTTGCTGCTGTATAACTATTTTTGCAAGTTATTTGATGAGGGGTACCTCGAAAGCTAAGACTGAATTCTTCTCAATTTGATTGGAAGGCATTCACGGAATCCAATCATAATTATCAGTCAACGGTTGTTGCATTTACCTCTTTAATTCATATATTTCCAATATTAAGTAGAATATTGCACAACGAAAAAAGGGAAAAAAAAAAATTCTTGAATCCAAGTATTTGATCAAGTAACCAAACCACGATAGTTCTCTTAAATTTCACGGAAAGGCAACTCAACTGCCTCAAATAGAATAAATGACATCTAACAGGCAACAAGATGACTTGAAGCATATTTATTGCAATCATCCATTTGGGATCCAAAAACTTACAAGTGAATAATGCTGAAAGAGCACCGAGAGTATGTTTACATCTCTAGAAACAAACATACAGCCAGTGGAGTAGAAAACTGACTAATTCTGTCTCATGAACCTGCTTGTCTTCTTTTCCAACAGTAGCAATGAGAAATTATTGATCAGCAGTAGATCTTTTCTTGGTGGTATAAGGGTAATATTCCTTGCCATTGTCTATTCTTGTCGTCTGACCTCCAGCATCAATGAGAGAAGAAGTAACTGCCAGTGCGGCACCAGCAGAAATTGCTGACGAAATGCTCTTTCCTGCAACATGGAAAGAACATCAACCATCATAGTACGTATACTGATGATAAAGTGGCAAAATTGACGGCTAATATGGACCAGAGATTGAAATCACTGTTCAATCAAGTGATGGGGAATGGTCAAGATCATGTGCGATCTTTATGAAGTATAACTCTATAAAACAACCTTTCCATGAAAGGTACAGTAATATCAAAAAAGGTTATGAAGGCGAAATAGGAGCATCTCCTACTCGTAGTTGGACCAAGGCTCAAAAAACAGCATCCAAGTAATTAGATCCGCATCTTCAAGGTGATATGCCTGAAAACATTCTGCCTTTAGTGCATCAAGATTTGAGGCTTTTGAGTGGGTGAAAATTAAAGGTATTATTTTGACATGTTGAAGATTTAAAACTTGGGCAGAAACTGAGAGAAAGACATGAGGATAAGGCTGCAAACCAATGGATTACAGCAAAAAATCGAGATAAGTCATAATAAACAACTCGGTGATATATTAATCAGGTTTTTGGAAGAAGTACCTAAAAAGGTTGTTATCTAGTGACATTAAAGATAATTCCAGGAAGATAAATTGAAATCTAACCAGCACCTCTTAATCAACAGAGGCAATTTTTTTTTTCTTCATTTAGACTCTGCATACCAGATCCTAGCCTCTACCATTATCATTTCAACAAGAATAGCTGGTTATGACCTTATATTTCGTGTTCCTCACAGAAAAATACAAAAGCTTAAAAAAAAAAAATACAAATAAAGATAAAAGAAAATGCAACAAAATTAATGCAACAAGAACAGCTAGTCACCTGGAAGAAAGCATATAATGTTTGTTATGTACATCTCATGACAACAGCTAATCATCAAACCAAAGCACCAAAATGTGAAAATTAATGTAAACCATGCAAGTCCAGAAGAACACTAGGTTAACTACTCTTTTCATGTGTAATTCATTAAATTCTTGATGGTAAGAATCAAAGCCAAAATAAAAAGCTAACCACCTAAAGAAAGAATTATCACCTTTGTAGCCCAGAACGCTTGCCCCAGCAACAAAACCTCCAACGGCTCCATTGACAAAGTCTCTCTTCATCCTGTAATGCTGAACTAGCTGCTCAACACCAATGTAAACTCCACCAATTGCAGCAAAGGTCATCCCATAATTACCCATCATCTTCAGCGTCCTTATCAGCCCCGGAAGAGCAACTCTTCTCTCCACACGAGGCACGTCTTGCCAAGTAGCAACAACAGTTCCAAATATAGTTCCAGAAACTAAACCAAAAGTTGCCCCCTTAATTGTCTTCATCATTGGAGTATCCTCATCCTCCAAATACCTAAGCTCTGAAGGATCCATTGCTTTCAGCTATCTGGGTACCAGTTGAATTCACAGACAGATCATAAAACCAGCCATAAGATCACATTCCAACCTCTCGCTAAGAATTACATTTAAAATGAAAGATTTTTTCAACAAAATAATCAAAAAAAGTATAATTTACAAAAAAATTGAAACAATTTAAACATAGAAACGCCTAAATCATTGTAATATGGCTTAGATGAACACATTAATCACAGAAATCAAATGAAACATCAACAATATGCTTAGAAAATTAACGCCTAAATCAAATTAAAAGAACCAAGAAAAATGTCTCTTTCCTTAAAAATTCGAAACAATGTGTCGTGAATATATCAACATTGAGAGCAAAAAAATCCCAAGTAATTTAATTTGAAGTAATCGGTATTAGCAAACCCTAGAAATGTGCCCAAATAAAAATCTAATTTGAACTGGGAATTTAAAAAAAAAAAAGGATTTTTCAACGAACTAATGAATTAGTAAAAAATATTTCAGAGCTGGATGGAGAGAAATACCTGATTACGATTGAATTTGGGGAAGCCGATTTTCAGCTGGAAGTGCAAGAGAGGAGTTTAAAATTTTAACTAGTGATGTAATTGAACTTGTTTCTAGCAATGTACGTATTGACTACTTTACCCCCGGATTGTCTTCTTTTTTGCCGTTTTGGGCCTTCCGGGTGTTAGGTATTTACCGAAAGTTCCATTAGGTTTAGGGATTTTGAGCTGTAGTCCAATATCTTATATCTATGCAAAGATTTTTGAATAATTTTATATGAAGTTTAATCTTAAAATCAACTTTAAGGAATTATTTTATAAATGTTTTGAATACTAACATTAATTATTATTTTTAAAATTATTAAATTATCAAAATTTTTCCTATAACTTGATTCATTCTTAAAAATTTCATTAGATTATGAAGATAATCTATACTTTATTGTTTAATATACTTTTTTCTTTTTCACTTACCTCGTTATCATACTCTCATAATCTATTATCAGTCGCATATGAATGAAATAATTTTTTTTCTATTTTTAAAGATTATTGTTTTACTTTCAGCTTTTCAAGCCAAAAAAAATTGCGACATATTCAGTGAAAACATATGTTGATTATAAGGACTTATTTAATAAAACTCGATATTATAATCAATTGTAGTGAAATATAAAACTTAGTGGGAGCTTAATGATAAAATCGATTAACCAATCAGAAACCCGGGTCCGCTTATGAGCTTGATCGGTTAACCCGGAACCATATTGTCCCTAGTACAAAAGCGCAGCAGACTGCGGGGATAACTTGAGGGAAGGAGGGCCGAAACTAAAAAAAAAAAAAAAAAGAAACGAAACCGAACCAAGAAGACACACACACGACAGCACTTTCTCAGTTTCTGAATCGGACACAGTTGTGTTCAGGCACTGGAAGCGGCAAGTGAAACATGCAGAGCCAAGAAGACATACGAAATCTTCCCATCGACATCACATTCTCTCGTCTCGGAGGTAACGAAACCACTCAACCTCTTTTCAATTCCACTACTTACTTTGCTGTTCTCACTAGTTTTGATTATTGATTTATTTATTTTGATTTTTTTGGAATTTTTTTTCTGGGGTTAATGGGGTTGTTTTGTTTTGTTGTTTTAATCGTGAAGAGTGGTTGGTTGATCGGAAGCGAATACCGTCTGATTGGAGAAAACGAATGGCTGTGATCAGAGCTAAAATTTCAAAGGAGTTTCCCTCACTCCCTAAAGATATCGATCCTTATTTCCACACCCTTGACCCCGAAGGTACCTTTTTTTTTTTTATCTCTTGTCGTTTTTTTTTTTAATTCTTTCTGGGAATTTAATTAATTGATCTAATTTGTAAAGAGAAGATTTTTGTTGTCCTTCTTATGGGAAAAAAAAAATCAATACTTCTGCAGTTACAAACATGGCCGCAATTGGGGTTTATTTCTTCAGCCTCTGAGCTTTTATTATTATTATTATTTTCTACTTTGGGTGTGTTTGTAACTGCGTGCTTCACTAGCAGAAATTTAATTTTCGTTGGACAGCTAGTTATTCTATTTCATAGCAGTTGTGGAGTAAAAGAGGTTGTATGATGAATGCAACTTTTTTTTCCCCAGGAATTGATTACTTGGAGGCCAAAAAAATTTATGAAATACTTCTGGAATCAACCCCGGAAAGCAGGAATATATTTGGCCGACTATCAGGTGCTGCTGTAAGACACTATGCTCTCTCTCTCTCTCTCTCTCTCTCTCTCTCTCTCTCTCTCTCTCTCTCTCTCTCTCTCTCTTTCTTTGTGCCTCTCACTTGTTGCTGTAGTTGCATTTGTGTGGTAGTTGTCTTATGTATCCAGAATGTTTTCAACAGGGTTCTTGGGAAGCAATTGTGCATTCATATGAGAAAGATCATATTTTTCTTGGTGAGGCTGCTCAGATTATGGTTCAAAATGTAAACTATGAGATGTGAGTGTATTGCACTAAGCCACTTCTTTTGATATAAATATTGGAGTTAAGGTATTGCTATTTGATAAGATAAAATTTCTTGATTGAGTGTTTGAAAAATATGAAGTCCATATCAGAAGAAACAAGTGCAAAAGATTCAGCAACAGCTAGCGGAACTTGATCGCAAAGAGGCTGATACAAAAAGAAGCATGGCTCTATCAGCAGCTAAATATGTTGAGGCCTGTGAAGAACTTGGGTTGCAGGTAACTTACCATAAGCATGTTACTGGTAGTTGAGAAATTGGCTTGATCTCTATTTTTTTTTTGTTTTAACACTCTATGTTTTGTAAGGACAATTATCTCTCTTTGCAGGGAGAAAATGTGAGGCATGAACTATTGGAGACTGCAAATTCGCTTCCAAGCACATTTAGCAGGATTTTGGAAGTCATAAGTAGTGATTCGATGTCACAGGCTATGGAGTATTATTCCAATTTTGTCAGAGATGTTCACGCTCATGCGGAGAAGGATGTAAGACAATGATTGTTATTTGATTTATTAACTGGTTACGGTGGGCACATGATGCCCAACCATTAGTCCTGCACAAAGTATATCCAAATGGAGGTTTAAGTCATTTTGATTCTCTTCAATAATTTAGCCTTCAAATATGGTTGCAGAAATCGGTGGCTGTCTTACTGAACTTGAAGGACATTCGTGAAAATCCCCCATCAATGAATGTCTCTGCAGCCTCTGAGATCGTTGGTTCTGTTAATGTTCAGTCATCTAATGATAATCAGATTGTGGGAGAGGACACAAAAGCTGCTGGAGGTAGCATTGACTGGGATATTTCAGTTGACAGTTCGCAGATTGATTGGGATATTGGTACTGTGGAAGAAACAGAAGATGCTGGCAATGGCTTAGGTCCGTATGAAATAGTTAATGCCAGCGAGTTCTTACAGGGTCCTCGGGAAACTGATCAAACTCCATCAAATAAAGAGGGCAATACCTTGCCTGCTGCGCTTTCTGTTTCTGAGAAATCATGGGATATTAGCGTTGACACTCCTCAAGTTGATGTGATTGACGATGCTAATCCGCCAAATATCAGCATGGAAAATCAGAAATTCATTCCAAATACTTTAACTCAAACCCCAGGAATCAATGAAGACAGAAGTCAGCTACTGGAGACAGAGTACAGGAATAAGATTCTTGATGATTTGTATGAGGTATATTTGAACCCATCATGTATCTGATCAGCACATACCATTGTAACTTGTTTTTCCCATTTCCCCGTTTTAGGTGATTCTTAAAACTCACTCTGTAAAGAAACAGAGAATCAGACAACATGGACTAAAATACTTTCAACTCTGTCAATACATCACTGCATTCCTAATTCTAGATTTTATGCTTGGATTTGATGTTATCTTATCAGATCAAAGCATTTTTAAATCAGCGATTGGTGGAGTTAAGGAATGAGGAGACTTTGTCCTTGCGTAACCAAGTCCAATCAGTTGCGCCCTTGGTGTTGCAGCAGTATTCTCCTGATGCTATTGAGACCATGTTATCTGATGTTTCCTCGGCAATTTCCCTGCTGACAAATAGGAAAACTCGTGACCTGATCATGATTCTCAACTCCAAGAGGTGCTGCAAATAATTTAGATGGGTTTAAGCTATTTCTTTTAATTTTAAATGTTTATTTTTAGTGAGACTTCCAACAAATATTTGGAAGTTAGCTGATTTCCCACTTCTTATCAAGTGAAATCCACTAGCACAATAACTTCTACTTAATCAAATTCTTGCTTTTCAGTCAAGTTAACTAGCGAAATGCCCATACTAGAGAATTTAGTTGGGTAGCTTAGGACCAGTTTAGTTTGTAAACTGCATAAAATTCTTTGTTTTTGAAACCAAGAAATACAAAAAATGCATGTGGTTGGGTGTTTTCAAACACAGTTTTCAAATGTAGTTCTAAAATAATTTAACATTTTGTTGGTAATAAAAAGGCTGCATTCATTGGTTTTGTTGAGATAGTACCCAAACTCTTATCCTAACCAATGTTCTTGAATCGCAAACCTTAATGCCTCTTTTATTCTGTGATGATGCACTGTATGTCTTAATAACTTCGTGATCATACTGTCAATACATAATTTAGTACTGTAGTTTTTTTTACTGGGTTCTCCCCCCCCCCCCCCCCCCCCCCACAAAAACTCCCAGTGTAACAGAGTTTTTAAGTGTATTGGCTCATGTTACAAGGAGTCATGTTTTTCACTTAATTAGTTTGTATTTATGTTTTGATCTGAATTACAGATATCTAGACAGACTAGTTACTGCATTGGAAGCAAAGAAACATCATGAAGTGAAATTGAAACAGGGGTTGAAGGACTTGGATTCCAAACGCATGGAGCTTCAAAATGCTTTATCTTCATCGTGGCCAAAGCAGGTTTGTTTCTGATATGATAGACTAGGTATATGCTCCCTGGCAAAACGTAAAATCAGAATTGCTTTCATATCTTGGGTCATTCATCATTTTTCAACGGTTTTCCTCTGACCAATATAAAAGCAAAACTAGATAACTAAAGTTCAGTTACTTTTGGTTTCACGATTTTATTTTCTTCATACCCGTTTATATTGGTGACCACCCACATAAAACTCTTCTAAAACGAGGCATTTAACTTGTTTAAAAATCTTGCCCGGCCAATAGTCCTCTCTAGTTTGTTTACTTGCTCTCTCTCTTGAATGATCAGAAAAATTTGTATTGGTGGAAAAGGGTGAAAAACAAAGTACATATACTTGAAAACAATAATTTGTTCTCCCTGTTTCATTTGGTGGTTAAACTTTTGACACAGAATTTTAATTAATTGATCTTTAAATTGCAGGAAGCAGCTCTTAGCAAAACCAGGGAGCTAAAGAAGTTATGCGAGGGTACACTTTCATCCATGTTTGATGGAAGACCTGTGAACATAATTGGAGAGATTAACGCCTTGCTGAATAGTGGGATTAGTATGTAAATTCACCTAGTAGATACTTTTCACGACGAGAAGAATAAATTTGTTATAACCATATGTTTGAAAATGGATGGGAGAATGAAAGGAGAATTCTTTTGGGTTTTTTATTGGGAGGTAGAATTCTTGATTTTCTTGTTATTTATTATAGATGTAAACCGGAGCCTGATGTCCCAATTATTTTATTGCTGTATTCTATCAGTTCAATCGTCATACTTAATCAAATTTTGGACTAAATTCAGACTCTTGTTATATTGGTGTAAAAATGCACGAAATGCACTCTCATCGGTTTGTTTTCTTGTTCATCTTTTTTAATTAAAATTGAATTGAATGACAGTTTCATGGTGCTAGTTGTTTACACTCAGGCCTTGAATCAAATGAATATGGGTTAAACGTAATAACATCTGTAACAGGAGAATCGATGGCATTAGTCATATGGCTGCTATACACAACAGATTTACACTATACATCAGATTTACAAAACAGCAAAGTAATATCCCATCGGCAAAGTGACCAGTGGCAGTGAGAGGAGCTCACTTTCAGAGTTTCGCTTAACACCACATTGAAAGGATCAGTTTTTGGGATGCCAAGTAAGGCCTTAAAGCTTAAAAGTATCCGAAAATTGAACTGAGCAGATGTGCAAATGCACCTCGAGTCAACAAGCTGACTAAAAATCTTTAAGGAAAGGAAAGGTTTTATTGCTGTACCAGTCAATCAGCTGTGACATCAGAGAGACATATAGCTCACTGCAGGTGAGCCCATGAATCGGGTATGTGTTGAACGGAAAGATCTCTCAAAGGGGTCAACTTCGGGATAATCAGCTCCACCGGTTTTCAGCATGCAGTGCTTTTGTACCAGACGCGTCAGAGAATCCACAATTTCAGACATGGGAGGTCGAAATTCCTTCTCAGGCTGCTCATAGTTTCATATCCAACCAATTAACTTATATCAGTTTAAGGAGGTAAGACTGCCATCATAATGTCAGGGGCTCATGTGACTCCTGGTGAAGAAATGAGTTTACTAGTACCTGAATACAAAGGGAGACAATATCAGCGAACTGGGAAAGAGCCCTGGAGGAGAAAGTTCCTTTAATTCCAGGATCAACCATCTGCTCCAAACACTCACGGTCGTGAAGCCGGGATGAAGCCCATTTCACCAAAGATTGCTCTTGTTGAGGTCTTGAACTGTATCAAAAAATGAAGAAAATGGCTCACGACGACAAAATAAAGTGAAACTTCAAGGGAAAACACACACACACACGCATGCATGCATGAACCATACCCATCAACAGGTGTCTTTCCCGTTAATAGCTCCAAAAGCAACACTCCGAAGGCATATATGTCAATCTTTGTGTTATCACTTCCTGGTTCCCAGTGTTCAGGTGCAATGTAGCCGGTGTTACTGATAGCAATTTCTGAGGCCTGTTCACATTAGTGTGCAAATACATGAGTCTTGTTGAATACTTGATCTCTTATTTCTAAGAAACTTAAAACATTTTGGGAAGAACACTACTTATGCCCAAGCAGTTTACTATAATCCCTTAGCCGTTTACAAGCTACAGATTTTGTTAATAAAATAATTGCTACACAGCTACAGCCAACAGATATTCAAACAAATGTAAAAGAATTCTTGTCAAGTGCAACACGAGAACGTTTCCTAAATGGACTAACCTTTAGTTTAACACTGTTGCTGGTAAGAGGCCTTAAAACAGCTAGCCCACTGTCACAGACATGTGGTAGTAGTTCTTCATCAAGCAAGATGTTGGCAGCCTTGATGTTGCAGTGAGAGACAGGGGGAAAGAATTTGGAGTGCATATAGCTGAACAAAAAAAATATCAGTTGGCATGAAAACGTCAAAACCTCAAGACAGCACCAGATTTCCTAGTTCTGTCTCAAAGGCAAGGCAGCATTTACTCGATATTTATGCTGTCTAAACTTGCAAGATGATGAAGCGGACACCAATTACAGAGCTAGTCATTGTCATATTTTTTAACAAACAATCGTACACTTACTAGGTGTTTCATTTAGCATTTAATGAAGTGGTTCTTTTCAGGGGATTCCCTTAAAATTTATTAGGAGACAATGTCAAACACTTACTGCAAAGCCCGGGAAATGCCAAGGGCAATGTGGAGCCGAATTCCCCAAGAAAGTGGCTTGTAGATTTCTTTGTGCAGAGCATCAGCTAGAGACAAATTTCTGACAAATTCGTAGACAAGCAAATGCTGTCCATGTTCCACACAATAGCCAAGAAGTTTCACAATGTTTGGATGCCTAAATTGAGATGAAATCCGAATCACATCCATGAACTGCTCCTCTTCATCGAAAGACAGTGATGCCATGTTGATGTTCTTCACAGCCAAAAACTGGCCAAAGGGCAATAAAAAACCAAAGATATTAAACACTAGGTATAAAATTTGAATGTTGTAGCAAATTACTAAAAGTAGCAAATTACTAGAACACATGACTAGTTAAAGTATATACTTGGCCATCTGGAAACTTGGCTTTGTAGACAGAGCCAAGAGATCCCTCCCCGAGAAGATTATCTTCACTGAAGCTGTTTGTAGCTAGCTGAAGCTCTGCCACAGAGTATACTGTTACATTTTCTGGCAATTTACATTTCTTTGAGAAACTTTTTCTTCCGCTAGTTGACTCCGTTTTAATAGCATGAACAGGAGGTACACGCCTTGGGCCAAGAAAGAATGGAGAGCTAACAGCCAGGACGCGGGGGCTTTCTTCAGGTGCAGTGGAAGAGAACTCTACAGCCAGGGGAAGAAATGCAGAAAGAAGAAATTTGTAAATGAAATAAACAATTAGACAGGTATGCTAGTTTATCCAACGAAGGGAGCCATGCAGCGTAAGATGTGAAGTAAATCACAAGCTAACATAAAGTGGTTCTAACCTACCTTGTGAAGTAAATCGCAAGCTAACATAAAATGGTTCTAACCTACCATGAGCAAGGAATAATTATACTAACTCTGGAAGATTAAATCACAAGAGACCTCACCTCTGGCTGTACTGATTGGTAGCGAATGCATTGTGCTAGTGCTCTCCAAGCTATTACGTCTTTCTGCACGGGCTTGACTAACACGGAAAGCAATGAACAGTACTGCACAGGTTGCCACTAGAGCTAGACCACAAACTAGAAAAACTACTCCTCCAGGGCTCATCCCTTTCTTGTGTTTTTGGTCTATGTCATTTGAGGGATAGTTTTCAACAGCACTTGACTCAGACGTTGGAGGAGCAGTAAAATTATGCCTAATGGGTAAACTATCCATAGGAAAACTCCATGGTGGAGAGTTGCGATCTACATTGAACTTATTGCCCCAAAACCTATTTAGGGAAATTTTGAAAACTGATTAATTTGTAATTTGATGGTTAATATAGGCAGATAGAAGGTAATCAGCCTTGAAACTTTGGTCACATACCATAAATTTGGAATCGACTCAAACTGCTTAGGCATTACACCACTGAATTGATTATCTTCAATGTTCCTGGTGTCAGATATGGTTAAGCAAATAAAATAAGGGAATATGATAATAAATTGCAAAATCTGCAGACAGGAGTGAGAAGAAACTTACAGGTAAATGAGGGGCAGATCAGCAAGGTAAATAACTGATCCAGTGAAACTGTTGTTCTGCAAGAACCTTCAGATAAGCAACACATGGAAATCAGCAAAATATACAACTGTAGAAAGTCACTTCGCCATGCACAAGAAGTCTTCAATAAAATGACATATCACTTACAGTGCAGTAAGATTTTTCAGAGATCCAAAGGAACTTGGTAGGTCTCCAGTAAAGTCGTTGGATGATAGATCCCTGTGATGGCAGAATGAATTCCAATTACGAAAAAGAGACTGATCGTCATTTGACTGGTATCATTATACAAAGAAAGGTGCGGTAAGTAGTCCAAGTTAGAAAATGAATATCATGCAAATTCACAGCTATATATAAAAGGGAAAAAGGCACTTATTGCTTAATCAACATGCCATTTTGATATATCAACCAGATCATTATTCCATTCATGCACACAAGAAATGGCAATTCCCTTCACATTGAGTAAATCTATAGCACAGTAATTGATAACAACCAGTTCCCCTTCGTATGCCACTTTTAAACTCAAATTTATAGGATAAGACCTGTTTAAAATGGTCCCAGTAAGGTATCAAGTATGAAAATATTTAAGTGCCTTACTTTCCCTCCGCTTCAAATGCAAAACTAAAGAAATTTGACAGAAAGCATACAACTCTTTTAGATTCTCCAGGCCTGTAAACACACTGCCAATGGGTCCAGACAGCATGTTGTGGGTCAGATTCCTGCCAAAAATTGAAAGAAATAAACACAAAGAAAAGATTAAATCATTAATGAATAATCATAAACCAAATACAGTATAAAAATTAGTCGAGAATAGCAACTCACAGATGTCTGAGATGTTTCAAATTAGGTAAAGAGTGTGGTATATTTTGGTTCAGTTTGTTGAATGCCATATTTCTGGATGCATAGTGAAAGTATAATCATCACATTTCGGAAACAAATCTGCTCACAACTGATATGAGATTGAACATACAAAGTAACCAAATATACCCCAAATATACAAAGGAGGCATCTTACACATGAGTGACATTAGGAGGCAAGCCATTTGGAATTTCACCCCCAATGCTATTGGAGCTAACATCACTAAAAGAAGAAAACCAGAGTAAGATCTAAAAAGTAAGAGCTTTCATATTTTTAATCCAATAAAGTTAAGATAGCACTTACAAATGTTTCAAGCTGTGGAGATCACGAAGCCTGCTTCCAAAATGCCCTGTCAGTTGTAGCCGAGGAATTTTTCTACTCATAAAATTGCGAAACAAATTAGCACTTGCCATTTAGTTTAAAATCTAAATAGAGTAACTAGTTAATATCAACACAGGCTATGTTTATTACAGGTGTATCACAGATGACTCAGAACAAGACACTCCAGTCCAAAATTCTGCGCAAGGATCCCCACCATCCAATTTCCATTTATTCAGCTGTGGTGGGTTGTTGAGGGCCTTGTACAGATCCTGAAGAGCCATAACTGCACAGGATTAAAGAAACACTGTTCAAGTTACAGATTCTTGGTGTAAATCAAATGATTAAAGAAAGCCAAACATAAGATTTGAGATTATCTACGGCCAAGAATCACAATTTTCAATAACGTTATTTTAGAATGCAATATGTCCCTTACTTTCTGAAGGCCTATTAAAAATTTTTCACATGGTTTACCGTAAGCGCGTACACACTGAATAATTGCCTAAAGCCGGTTATCTTATTTTCCCGCCAAATTTTCGGCCCAAGACTAGCGGACAAAAAAAAAGGGAAAAAAAATTCCTTGCTCCTGTTTGGCTGATAAGAAAATTGATGGAGCCAAAAGAAAACCAAAACAATTCCGGATCTTGACCATACCATTCTTTTTCCAATAAAAAGCTGTGAGTAATCAAAGCTTCAACAATCACATTTTAGTTTCTTTACTTTTCTTGCATTTTCTTAGGAACCAAACAGAAGTAAAAAACGTTTCTACCAATAATAATCACCAATAAAATACACAAATTTTCGTAGGAAATACTCCATATAGAAATGACTTATTACGATGTTACCATCTAGTGGATCCGTAAAAGCCAAAGCCTGTGAACCAAGACTTGCGAAGAAGGCAAGTACAGTGAGATACAAGGATAGATGGTATTTCTTGTCCATTTTCTCGAGAACAAAAAAATCAAGACTTTCCTGGAAAGAAACAAAGAGAAAATCATCAGCTAAATTAACGACTAACCGTAAAGAAAAGAGAATCTAACGCCTCAAAAAGTAAAGTGGAAGTGCGAAGAAAGTAGTGAACAACGTACGGTCTGTGCTCTGGGAAAATGATATTTTCTCGAAAGAAAATGAATTATAGTTTCTCGGGAAAAAAGTGCACGGACTTTTCTCAGGAAGGAAGAGAGAGAGAGAGAGAGAGAGAGGGAATGAGAGATGGTCACTGAGAGTGTGGAAAATGAGTTGATTTTGTAACGAACTGGGAGAATCTATACGAACCGAGCTGAGTGTCCACGTCGGCAGAACCGTTATAGTCGTTGAGAGAATTTGCCACGTATTAAGCCCTTGTTTGGCCGCCTATTTAATTAATTTCTCAGCTCTAATCGTTTCCTTTTTCTTTTTCAATTTTCATCATTTTGACCAGCTATTAACTAAATCGTTTTGACTCACTCTTTTGTGAATAGGCAAATTGAAATTAAACAATTTATTATTTGGCTTTGAATATAAATATGAAATAAACAATTTCTCAAACTAATAATCTTTAACAAATATAACAGTAAAAAAAGAATGACTAAAAATAATGCGTCACTTGTTTAGATAACATTTTATACTATCATTAATTAATGTGGCAATTGTACAACACCAATAAATTAATCAGTAACACTAATCAATGATACATCAAGTATCATATCAATTGGAACAAATTTTGTAAGTCTAAATATCATCATAACACTATAAAATAATCATTTATGAAATAATTAGCTAGAAATGCTTGGCCAGGTAATTACAAAAATGTGGTGGGTGTGTAATTATCAAAATGGACGTGCCATGCTATTGTATTATCATTATCTTTAATATGTCAAAGTATGTAGAAGCTATTTCCTTATAGACCCAATTTAAAAAAAAAAAAAAAAAGGAGAAACTTCCTCCACCGTCACCGTACCACTCATGCGTATTTTACCGGGCAATCAATCACCCAACCGTTTTGGGCCGTCAAGAAAGCTAAACACTCTTTTAAGAAAAGGCCGCAACATTTTCATAAAAGCCCAGTCTCCTCTTGTGTCTCCCCACGGCAGAGATGGCTGAAACTGAATCAACGAAGAAACGAAGCAACTGTGGAGAATTTAAAGAAGAAGAAGAAGAAGATGATGATGATGATTACATGGGTGATCTCTCTCAGTTTATTCCTCCCGAAACTTCTAACCCCGAAAAATCCTCAATCAAAAAGGTCAGCTCGTTATTTTATTCAATTTAACTAAAATCCCATATTATTCTTTAGCTCTTACAAATGGTTAAAAATTGCGTTCTAATTTTTAAGCACCCAAACACGGCGTAAGTTTTTAAATGAAAGCAATTACTACTAGCATACTCACAGTCTCTTCGAATAGACTGATAGGTGCTTAAAAAAATAATAAATGAATAAATTTAGAAAATTGGGTACTGTTTATCTGGCTTATTAGTGCTGTTAAGGTTTATTCATGAAAAGGTTTTACTTAGAATCCTTTCTAAATTAGGCAGTTCAATTCAAGACACTAGTTGATTCAGTTGCATATCTAAAGAATGGAGAAGCAAAGAGAAAATATCAACCATTTAGGGCATGTTTGGGATTGAGGTGCCCGACTTCTAATTCAACCCTCTGTAGAATGAAATCCCTAGTTGCTGAGCGCGAGTGGATGAGTGGTTGGTATTTGGTAAACATTATCCGTGCACTTGCCAAACACTTTAGTTGTTTGTGTTTCCAAAATCATGCAGAAGCACAACAATTAAAAACATACAGTAAAATGTATGTTTTTGTTTCGTCTTTTCGGGAACTAAGCATGGTATAACTCTTGTACCAATTATCTGCAGATCCAGAATAGCAAACTGGTTATTCAATCGTCAAAAAAGAAGTCAAAAGCTGTTAACCGGCATGAGCAGCGTAAAATTGAAAAGGAGAGAAAGCAACAAGAAGAGGACGAGCAAACCTTAGCGAAAATAGAGTCTCCGATTCCACAGTCTAATATTGGGTTTAAGTTGTTGAAGCAAATGGGTTACACACCTGGTTCATCCCTTGGCAAGGATGGTTCAGGGAGATCGGAGCCGGTGGGGATTGAGATTCGAAGGTCACGAGCTGGGATTGGCCGTGGGGACCCTTATCTGGAGAAGAGGAAGAGAGAAGAGATAGAGACTGAGAGGAAAAAGCGGAAGGAGGATGCTTTGATGGAAGAGTTTGGGTCCAGGCAAAAGTCACTATGGCGGAGCCGAAGAGTGATCATAAATTTCAATAAGGCAACGGCAGCTCTTGATCAATTGGAGAACAAAGAAGTTGTTCCGGAGAAGAAAGAGGATGACGAAGAGGGTGAACAAAAAGACGAGGAAGAGGAAGAAATAACGGAAGAGGTGTGTTCTCAGGAAATTTTTTTTTTTGTCATTCTATATTCTGATTTAGCTAGTTATGGTCTTTCCCAATCACAGTAAATTGTTATTCGTTTGAGGAATAGGTTTAAATTAAGCTTCTTGTCGAAGGGCTTCTGATTGAATGTTTAGTTGGATGCATTTAGGTGGTTAACTTCTCCCTTGGAACAGTAACCTTCAAAAACATGGATTATGGACTCATATTATCATTTATGTTATATTGAGGTTATAATAGCACGAGCTAAATATTATATAGCATTACTTTATTCTCCTTGTTTTGGTAATGTATCTAAATATGAGTGAGCTATTCCTATGTGAACATCAAGTATGTTGTTCTAATGCGCATAACTTGACATAGTTATATAGTGGATGCTTTTGGATGTCCCTGCTGGGTGATGATTTCATTGTCAATGGATGCAGGATTTGCTAGATATATTGTTGAAACTGAGAGATGAATATCATTATTGCCTATTCTGTGGGGTTCAGGTAAGCTCAATAGTACTGTTGATGATATTTATAACTGATATTTTGCTGGGATTTCAAATTTGAAGAACTAGTCTAAGCTCACATCATACTTGTCCATGATTGTATATGCATAAACCTTCTATTTGTTTCAGTATGAATCATGTGAAGCACTCTCATCCAACTGCCCTGGAATTGATGAAGATGACCACTAGAGTAGAGTAATACAGGCTGCTAAATGCCTGTTTGTTCAGCATACAAAATGGGTGTTGATCTTGCACCGAGCAGGAGCTTGTTGCAACCCTTTCATTCTTGCCAAAGTGAGTTTCTGTGCTTTACAATGCTGCTTTTTAGAGTCACCATGTGCCAAAAGCAGAAAAGCATCAAATCCAAATTATTGGATCACACATATTGTCATTCAGAATTAAAGCTGCACTACACATGTTTACACATGGCAATTTCTTTTTACCCAGTTAACCTACAAGGAAAACTGTGTTGGTGAAAATTTTGTGATGTCACAGAACAGACCACTAGAAGCTTAAGTATATAACAATTCTTTTTTCTGGTTCCAAATTGAATGTTGTGTTCATCAATATTATATGGCTGATTTTATCTATTTATTTACCATATTAAACTGAAATCTATATTTTTTGTTGTAGAGAATGCTTTGCTGATTCTTATTATATATTTTACTTAAGGAATGTGATGGTGGAGTAATAAATCTTACATTACTGAAGCCTCTTTGTGGGAATGTGAGGTTGAGATTTCGAATAGAAGATTTTTGAGGCTTTGTTTGGTCATGTGTAAAAATTGCCATGGATTGTAATGTTAAAAGCTTCCTTGTAAAGCAGTTTGAAATATTCATCACTAAATTTGAGGTCCTTACTTCATACTCATCAAATTTCAAGTTGATTCAGAGCTGAAATTTGTGATATAGAAAACAAGTAACGTGCATTCATGAAACAAATAGTCAAACAGATAATGTCAGTCACACAGATAAGAGACATTCGATTTGCCAACATAGCAATTAACTATCACCGAACTTACCACTTGAAGAGAGTGAATTGATGGTACCTAGAGTTTTCAAGTACAAATCCCTGAGATGATACCTGAAGGATGAGCCTCAGTTGTCATTGGGGCTCTGGAGCTCTCGATTCAACCAAGTTACATCGCAAAATAGGCTCATTACTGTTCCTACTGTTATTTCAGAGAAAACAGTAGCTAATAGCTAGTTCGCAAGCACTGGATATTGGATAGAACCAGGATAAGACAGCTGCATGTATAGCTGCATTCCAAATTCTTCGAAAGACACAAACTTAGTCAGTTGGGTATTATCCCAACAAATACAACACAAAAGGTCACATGCCCTACATGCTTCAAGAAATTTATTCCAGAACACAAGAAGAAACACAAAACAGGGAAGTGTCTGCTGCACACAAGTTCCATCAGAACCCGGCACTTAGAGGGACCAATGCATCTGCTGGTTGGACTCATCATAATCCCTGGAATGCTCAAGTTTCATGTATCGCCTACTCTGTTGGGACAACTCGAGCTCACCAGAAAACTGACTGTTAATGGGCACTGATGTTGGAGCCAAACCCAGTTGAGGGGCCATCTGGTGTGAACTGCTACCAGCTTCATTGCCCTTGAAACCCCATGACATGTTTGGATATTGATTAATAGCTGCACCACAGGGCGATACTGGTTGAGCGACAGATTTGGTATGGGCATGCATTAAGTCACCCACCCCAAGACCCGATGGCTGGTTCTTAGAGCCCCACGGTTGATTTGACAGAAGAGAGAGAGCACAGTTTGAGTCAGCAACTCCTGTGAAGCATTCTCCACAAGGAATTCCAGTACTGGAGAAACCAGTCCCAGCTGTTGAACACTGAAGGTAACGATCAGGTGGAGGATCCTGAGAGTGGTTTTGCCATAGTGGCTGAGGAAGATGCCTTGCTGTGACAGTGGTTTGATTTCCAGATACCTGCTCAGAGACTCTTGTCACCGGCCATCCATCTCTCCCACCAACCATCTGATATGCACTGAAGTTGACCAGAAATCCTCCACCTCGGCTGCTGTTCTCTGTCATTGCAACATCAAACAATTAAACTTTTCTTTCCTTATAAACGTAAAGCAGAACAGAAGGTTATACATTTCTAAATGATAACTGTAAAAAGCTACAAGGAGTTTGAAAATGAATTTGTACTCATGATATCTAACCAATGACAGTGGAAGCGAGCCTGCCATAACGAGTGCCCAAAAATGGTCCAGAAGTTGGCTTCCTCCGGCGCTCATTATGGCCTGCCAGGCGCCTGCGGCAACTTCGTTTTCCTTGGTCAAACTCTGGAAGCTGATGAAATCTGGGCATGGACTAACAAAGAAGCTATTAAACTTGATAGATGAACAAACACATCAGCACCTATTATTTAACCTCAAAAATGCCATAAGAAGCAGAAAAAAGAAACAGAAGTACATTAATGCAATTTAAAATCAGGAGTTTCCAGTAGTATTCCTGAAATAGAGGAAATCTTTCGTCTGTATTTACAATGCTCAGACTATGACTATTTAGCTGGTAAAATCTCCCTTAATTATATTGAAATTCAGGAAACAAAATTCTAAAAATTTCTGAAATCAATTATTCTTGTCATTCTTGTAGGACATGAGATCATGTTCCTGTAATTTATTTTAACCTAACAACCTCGAGTTCATTACCCCGTCCTATTTTCGTGTATAAAGACATTATATTATCCATGACACCAACAATTTAATAGAGCGTGAGCTCTCCAGCACAAGACAAAGAGTAAGAGCCAAAAAATTATAAATTAACGGAACAAAAATTTGCCAAAGACGAGGACAAGTCCAAACTCCAAAGTCTCTCCCAGTATCAAGTCACAAAACTTCGAAACACAAAACAACAAGCAACCATGTCCAGGAACAAGTATCCAAACCAAAACTCATTAAACAAAATGAAACTCAACCATAGAAATAATGCACCCAATTAAATAAACTAATCAATTCAGAGACATCGCTCGATAGGGAGGGGAGGGGGAAGCTACAGCTACAGGTATTTACCAAAAAGATTCATTAAAACAGAAGAAAAAGGGCAGATAAGAAGTAACCATCATAATATCATGAAAGACATAACCTAACCCACCAAAGAATAACTAAAGACAGCTAACTTTAACTAAAAAACCAAAAAATATCCCTATAAAATTAAATGGAAAGAGCCAATTAAATAAGCTAAAAATTTCAGAGCTTTCTTCCAGATTAAAAGCAACTAACTTACCAAATAAATCAATAAAGAACACAAAAGCCGTCATGATATGATTAAAAAGAATAACAAGATATTGAAAACTCAACACAGCTCACTTCCAAATATCAATCTACTAACTGAGAAATATAACACAACCCACCAAGAATTTATCAAAAAGTACCTTAAAATTAAAGCAACTAAGTTAACTAGCATGAGATCAGAAATTAGAAAAAGTAAAAACCAAAAAAAAAAGAAGGCAAAAGCATGAGCTGACCTGCTACATTGCTGGCAAAACCTCTGCTCAAGGCCAGCAACAGTGACAACAGGAGACTTAGAATGCATGCCACAAACTTTATGCCTTGAATAGTAAGCTTTAGCGTCACTCAGATCAACTTCACACCCCTCCACTTGGCACCTTGGTGGCTGCTGCCCACTTGTAACCATACCCCCACCCCCCCTCACCTTCCTCCCTGACCCTGACCCTGACCCTGACCCTGACCCAGATGATGACCCAGATCCTCGAAATGGAGCGCCGGAAGTACCCCCGTCCTCAAAATAGATTTTTTTGCCAAACTTCAAACCATTAAGTGATGGCTCAGTGGATGATAAGCCTGCGCCCGAGCCGGAGCCAGAGCCGGAGCCACCACCTGATTCAGCCAAATAGTCTGAACCCAGTTCCATAGTGAAGCTCTAGAATCCATTCATTTTGCAGCTCTTGTAGGTCATTAGCAAAAAACAAGATAAAAGAAATAAATAAAAGAGAAATGGGCTTGTTTAATTTAGTCTAGTTTAGTTTTTAGAATGGTTTAAAAGTGAAAAGGCAGAAGCAAAAATCAAGAACCTGACAGAGGTGATGATACTAGTGCCACTGGCCCATGCCCGCAAGGGAAAGTAAAGTACACTGTCAAAAGGAAAAAAAAATAATGGTAATAATGTGCAAAAAAGCTGAAGAAAGAGAAAATCTTGTGGCTTAAAGTAGAATGAGAGAAATGGGAAGATGGTACCTTATTGGGGAGGCTTTTAATGGGAGGGTTCATTTTTGGTTGGTTAGTTACTTGCACTTCTTACTAGACAACTATAAGTTGTTTTAAACACTTGGAACTCAACTGTTGTTTCAGTCAAATGTTTACAGTTTGTAGCTTCCTTTTTCCCTTTCCATATTTAATTATTTTCTTGGAAATTTTAATTTATGAAATCTCCATTATCATCACCATACCAATGCCACCATTGAGAATCTCAATGGTTTCTTTTCTTTAAAATATTGTGTACATTCTTAAATATCTGTCCTTACTTTCTTTAAATTTTGAATGGCAAAATAGTCACTGGACAAGTCAAATCAATTTATTTAAAAGTTTGCAATGTGTTATAATAGAGTTGATTTAATGCATGTCCACTAAATTCTCGGTTTGTAAAGATATCATCAACATTACAAACAAAACGCTAATAATTTCTGACAAAATTTGTAATTTATAAGTACATTTTTTAGACATTGTGCAATTGAATCAGCTTTATATGGATAGATTCTCACAAATTTACCCCGAAGCATTAGATCTCATTGATGGAAAAAAGAGGGAGGGAAAAAAAAAAAAAGTTTAACCTTTTCTTTAACTCTCATTCATTTTCAACGGTTTACAGGATAACACCAAAACATGCTCTAAGATTAAGAATCAAAGGAGATCTTTGTCTTTGAAATTATGGATTGTAATAATCGTATTGTTGGCATAAAAATGGCAAATGGTACAAATTAATTAAAATAAAAATAAGAGAGGTGTTGGGCTATTTTTGGCAGTTGGTGCAGTGTATTTTTGTGGGTAAGGAACAGGATTTTACTGTAAATTATTCATTTCAGTGAAAGTGAAACTGCCACTTTTATGCCTTTCTGAAGCGAACAGAAGGAAGCCTATCCGGACCCTAAACGAGAGACAGACCCATTTCAGCCTACGTAAGCTAGTTGATGTTTTAGTTTGGTTTGGTTAGAACAGTCATTCTGCTTTTTTTACGCTAATTTTACCACCTTTCGTTTTTTTTTTTTTATTTTTTGGGAGATAATTATCAATCATCCTCCTTTAGTGTTTATTATTTTATAATAATTTATAAAAAAAATATTGTTTTATTAATTCGCTCACCTATCGAAACTGGTAAGTCTTAATAAAATTAATTTTTTGTCGCTGGAACTAAACATTAACTTTTGATGCTTCTAGGTCCTAATCCCAACCACTGTAATATTTATTTTTTAACAGAATAATAATACTGCATTCCAAGTAAAAAATGTAATGCATTAATTTACTCACGAACAGCAAATTTACAATAAAATCCTGATCTAGAATCGACACAACAATGGGTGCAAACGACAAAACATTATCTTAAAGCAATTAGACATAACATTAAAAAAATTTATATATATATATATATATATAAATTCGCCAGGGCTTTCGGCTTAGACAGCCTCAAATTGCATATGCCAAAACTGGGCCCTAAAAAAATTATTTGGTCCATGCCACGTTTACGGTTATCCGACAGATTGAACAAAAAAAATCACTCAATTGAAAAAGTATCAAATTAGGTCCAGCAATATTTTGTTGCCTTGAGCTTGAAGCAAGACCGATGCCGGTTTTGAATCGTGCTACAAAATTTGTGTGGTCAAATTTCTCTCACTTCTCAATACAAACATATACATTTTTCATTAAATATTTAATAAATATGATCTGTAATAAGGGCCCATCTTGAGTTGACTTGACTTCTTAGTTTTTAAATTGAGGTTTTGTTTGATATTAAGATGTTGCAGTTTCAAAATTACATCTATTTGTAGGAAAAAAAAAAAGAAAATGGGTGTGACCATAAACTAAAAGTTATTAATACGTTGTAAATTTAATTTTTAAATAATAATTTAGATAAAAATAATTAAAATATTATAAAATTTTTTCCTCATATAAGTATGTGATCAAATTTAATATAACTTTCAAACTAAAATAATAAATATTTATCAAATACTTTAGTGTCCATAATAAACTGTCGAAAAAAAAAAAAATTTATCGTTGGACTGCTGGATAGTTCACAATTTATTCATTAATTTTATATCAAATAATTGTTTTTTAGGTCATGCATCTATTTTATACATTTACTTAATGCTTCCACTATGTATATAAGTAATTTTTCAGTTAAGGATCTGTATTTTGTTAAGTTAGGGAAAAATAAAAAAAAAAATACAGACTCCAATACACTATTTTTTTATCTTTTAGTTAATCTCTGACTTTAATAAAATCAGGAAAACCATTCATATATATATATATATATATGACATTGGAGCACTTTCAATAAAAACTATATGAAAATTGGAAAATATCTGCACTCAATTATTAGCTTTTCTCTAAGTTAGTGTGTTTCTCTCTCTCTCTCCTCCCCTGCAAATTCAGATTAATAATGATATTTTCTTGGTGAGACCATAATCCTTCTGAAGATTTGAAAATTTCAAGCCACTAGGTTGATGATTTCAAAGATTAATGTCTCATATTTATGTGCAGCGACATACATGATGCAAATTCCTATACATGTTATTGCACTTTCTGGACGATAGCCTAAGGGAAAAATATATACTTAAATTCACATATTTCTAGGATAGATTTTATATTATACTTATGTCTAGGATTAATCAAACAAATGGGTTTTAAAGAATAATAAAATTTAAGAGCCCGAATAAATGAAAGATATATTTGCTCCAGTCTTCTAAAACAATCTTCTGACCAGATTTTATTTTTTTTCACATCAAATTATGACTCACTCTTATAACTTGATTTAGGGTTGGCTAAAACTGAACCAATTCTAAAAAAATTGATTAAATTTGGTGTTTTTCCTAAAAAAAAATAAAAAAAATAAAAATCCGAACCGATTGGTTTTAGAGGATATATTAAAAAAAAGTTAATATTTTTATATTAAAATGGCGTCACGTGGCATTATTTTAGAGGTAAGAAAATAGACATAAAAGTATCAAAATTTTTTAGAAAAAAAATATAAACATTTGAAGAACCAAAACCGAACAAAAAATACCTGCACTCATTATTGATTTTTTAAAATTCAGCATGGAACCGACCCGACCCATTGCCTTACCCCTAAATAAAAGCTGAGCCCACTACAAGCATGTTTCATTTTTGGGGCTCCATGGACTAACAAACACTTTAGTTCAACTCGTATACTAATCGTGTCATTTTACGTTAAAACCTACTGTTTTTGTGTCTTAAGTCAAATTACCACATCTGTACCAATTTGTGGTTACAAAAGCCAGAAATTTGACTCCAATGCTGATGCATTGGCTAGAAATTACTCAAATAGCATGACCCTTACAAGAATCTGCAATATCTGAAGCAGGTATCATCTCGAATGGAGATCATTGCAAAGCACTTTTCCAGGTGAAAAGAGTTGATTGCCACAGCAATAATCAACAACAAACATGTAATGCAGAAAAGGACGCACGATCAAATGCAGGCATTGATAGTTCATTAAAATGAAAAAAGGTTTCACCCAACCACGCTGATCTGATGCAACAAAATTTGTATCATTTGGTTAATTTAGATTGAAAACACACTAGCACATGTATTTTTTCACATTTGCATAGTCCAGTACTGACTAAACAATTCAGCTTAGATGCTGCTCGTATTCTTTGAAATAGACACCGCGCTAAAATGGTGTGCATGAAAATTTCATTCAAACCATAATTTTATTCCACCAGCAGTGCAGAAAGCCAAAAGATTAAAAAAAAAAATGCAGAAACTCCAGCCCAACTAACTATGCATGTCAATAGAAATACAAATTTGCGTAGATGAAGAAGAAATCCACTTCTAAATTGATCTTTAAACAGCAAATGATGATGGTAGTAAAACAATGTAGATAATTCCCACAGGATGAATTGGAAGCAAGACAATGCATCATCCGCAGATATATCTGAATCTTTACCACTATTTTTATCCATCTTCAGTTTTCAACATCAAATGGATTCTCGCAATCAATATGCATAGCTCAAAAATCTAAAAGGGATTCCATTCCAGGCCTTCCATAAAGGCTTCCAATTCACCAGCATTCGCACATAGCATTAGTCGACTCCCTTCCAGCTCAAGGACTTCAGTTTCATTTCTGAACCTAAACCTGCATCAGTGTATGCATTCCCACTAGTAGTAATTAGATTATTCAAAACCATTCGGTTAGTTTAAACTGATAAGATCTCTTGCGTTATATTAAGAGGTCTTGGAATCAATTGTGCTCAACTCTATAATCTAGGTAGGAATTAGTTTGTCAATAGCTTGTGCAGTCTTTCAAGATCTGCTCGTTTACTTTGTGCATCTTCCAAAACTATATGTCTTTCTTTTTTCAGGAGAAAATGAAATGAAAAACACTAACAAGAAATTTTTTTGTATGATACCAAGAAATGTGAAGGTAGTCAAATATATTTTTCTACCAAGGGGAGAAAAAGTGCCAAAAGCAGAAGAATGGCAATGGACTTTGACTGACAATACTTAGTAACTTCACAGAGGATTACGGACAGTACAGTATAAATTCCGGCAAAACCTTCCAACCAAAATTTTCCATCGGAAGAAATGGCCCTCAGAAATTAACAAAAACAATAAAGCATATGCTGAGAGAAGCATCTGGAACCATCTGCAGGTCAACTTCACTACATTCTACAACTCATATGGCAATAGAAAGGAATGTCTGAAGGCATCACAAAAACAAAGCGACCATCATTTGCATACGATACCAGCTTCGGCAGCCCGGCGGGGCTTGTTTTTACGCCTACTCCTATTCTGTCGGAATCCAACAGACTTTTCTGAGTCATCGGTGCTTGATTTCAATTCAATGCCATTCTCATGTTTCTCAACACCAATAATATCCTTGGCCTGGGTGCTCCTTTTACGCTTCCTACCATTTGCTGAAGCAACCACATTTTCTGTACCCTTGATAGAGATGGAGCCATTTGGATTATCACCATCTTCTTCTATCTTCTCAGCTTCTCTTTCTTCTTTGACATCATCCTTCAGCGGCTTTTGTTGCCTTCCTCTTCTCCTATATGCCGGCAGCTTTTCCTCTTCCCCACTTCCACTTCCAGTATCCTCCTGAAAGGTAACTACAATTGGCTTTTTCCCCTTTCCTCTACCTCTTCCCATACTTTAAAGTTCAAACACCCTCACAAAAAAATTTAGAGAAACTTAAAATGATTTCTGCAATGCAAAAACAGATAAACTCAGAAGCCAGAAACAACATCAAAATAAATCCCATTAGGACAAAAGAACTACAACAGTTATAGTTGACAGGAAAACCACAACCAGAAGAAATAAATGTGAGCCATATCATTAAAATAAAATGAAAATATTTTCAGACAGTTATATCCTTTGAGCCAAAAGCATTAGTTCTTCACTCTTATATACAACAAAATGCATACAAATGAAGCACTTACATTCTATATTGAAAAATTAAAAAAAAAAAACATAGCTCAACAAAGCTTTGAGCCCAGAAAAATTGGGTGGTCGACTACATGCATTAGCTTTTGCCATTCTACTCTATTTCGGGAACACTTCCCATGAAAGCATATCTAAATCGGCTTAATCTCTGCTTGGTTGCACAGTACAAAGAAAGAAAATGCATTTAATCTATGATTGAATAGAAAAGTGACATCAAACATGTAAGAAAGTTCTAAATTGTTTGGACAAATTTGAAGTTTTGTATCTTCTGTCCTAGTCAGAATTACATATTCAAATCATAGGTTCCTTCTTTGGCTTTTCCCTCCAGTTCGGCGCAACCATATCAATAAAAGAGAACAAACAAATGATCTTAAAAAGCAAAAGCAAATCTGAACAGCCCACAGAAATATGATTCCAAAACCAAACATGAAAACTACTTCATTCCACGAATCGAACAACAACCGATTCATGCTAGCTCCATCTGATCAATAAAAGAACAAAATCAATAATATTCTGAAAGCTTCCAATAAAAAACAAGAGGAACTGGAAGTAAAGTTGTTTCTTCAAGGCACCAAAAAGCAAAGGCAGATATCTAACAGCAATTTTATATTGTCAGCAAACAAACAAAAAGCAATCACAATCTCTTATAAACACAAAACAAAAGCAAAATGAACATAACTTTATATATTATAAGTGAGAAAATAAGAGAAAAGAAGTTGACCTCAAAACATGTATCCATTTACAGCATGATTGACACAACCTACTTGTCAAAATCTGATAATAATAATCAAGAAACAAACTTTCTCCCCATAAAGTTAATGGGTTGTGATTTTATGAATGGTTTTTATTAGAGGAGCAAGAACGGTTGATGAAGTGGCTGAAACAAGGACCGAAATGAGAAATGAAGCGAACCCAGATCAGCAAATGATGCGATTTATAATATTTTCAGAAAAAGATTGAAACTTGTTGAGATTACTCAATATTCATATGATAGAGCCATAGTTAAGTTTTCAGAACTCAACTAAAGGGCAGATGCAGAGCGAGACAACAACCGTAAAGAGAAGAAGTGTTAGAGGTGTTAAAATGATTTTACACCCTTTTTGTTTCTTTAAATGGTTCTAAGGTGAATTTTGTTTTCTTTCTTAAAAATTGTAAATAAAAAAAAAAACGCTATCTTTTTTTCAATTTAGTCCTTATTTTTTAAGTGCCATAATCTATTTTTCATTTAAAAACAATAACTTATTTATAATCTTTGAAGCAGCAAGCTATATACTGTAATTTATATTTGTATTCGTATCAATTTTTCTATTTTGTAAGATAATTAAAAGATTTTAATTAGTTTAATTATGCACATAAGGAGCTGTGCTGTAAACCATTTATTATTATAATTTCTTTAATTTTTCAAATTCAAGACCATTTATGACCATAATTATAACAGGTTACGTCAGATGACGTTTTAAGGCCACGTGTACGTAAAGCTCAAGCAACAGTCATTGCTGATAAAGACCTTTCTCTATAGTGGCATACAGATTCTACGAACTCACTTTGACTGACGAATGTAATCTTATTTTCCACGCGGTTACTGTGTGCGTGAGGACAGGTGTTTGATAATGACTTGTTGAGAGATGACAGTCACGAATGGGTTTGGCCTTGGCATCTCTGCATCGCTTTGATTTGGCTAAAAGCACTCGCTTTTGAATCAATTATTCTTTACCATCCCGACAAGTTTTTGTTCAAGTTGAGAATTCTCTACCTGATTGAAACATGCATGTTACAGTGCACAAATAATGTTCATCACTCAGTGCATTGCTAAATTTGTTGCCATGTAAAAGCACCATTTGAGAGCTTTATAATGAAGATGATGCCATATTCAATACAAAATTAATGTAGAAATGGTAGGCACGAGTATGGTTGAGGGAAATACTACAGGTTGATTTCAATCTCATGCAGCTTTTAATCCATGAGTGGATATTAGGCTGCTGTGGGTTCAAACTTTAGCTAGATCACAGTTACAAACTAATGGAATGCCCTAATGCAGATATACTGATCATCTATAAGAGAATAAGGGCTGCAACACGATTATCTGGTGATGATTCCACTTAAGCTTCATGCATAGGCAGCATAGCTTATGCTAATTCAATAAAACTGGCTTCGATCAACATTGCAACCATAAATAATAGTCGACTTATAGAATTTGTAGCAATTAATACCCTCATACAATCTAGCTAAAGACTACCATGGGAGAATCACAGAAAGTCTAAGCTATAGAAGAGTATGTTTTAGTCAGAATTCTTCAAACTTTGCCAAACTTGATGGCCTCCAGGATGACGATTTACATACCTGGTAACAAATAATTTATCTGAGCATGTAATAATAGTACTCAAGGCCAAAGTAGGTTCTACTAACTCTCTATCTTTAAGCCAATTGTACATCAATAACCTACGCCTGACCGTCTTCATATTATACATGAGATACTGAGGGAATGATTTTAAAGATGAGATAGGGTAGCCCAAATCGTTTACAAAATAATCGATCTTTGTTTTGAGGACCTCCTTTTTCTGTTTGAGGATAAGAGGGGCTACTCTTACCATATCGCAAACATCCTTCCGTTCAAGGCCAGCTTCCACAATCAAATCAAATCTCTCCCGAAGATCCCTAGCTCTTGTTCGGAGATCCTTCAGTGCTGCTTCAAATTGCTTTGAGTTCTCTTCAAATCCCACTTCCAACAAGAACTTAGCCTTCAGCGTATCTGATTCTTCTTCTTTCAGTTGTAATCTTGGTAATGGCGTGAGTCTACACCCCATAACCCATTTCTTCATTTCTTGCGGGTTGTCCAGGATGATTGCACAAAGACGCTTTCTTCCAACTTTCAAGATCGTCAGTAAGCTACTAGTTTTTTTCAAAGCACATGTACCCAGCAACAGGGGATGAGCACGAACGATATTCCCAATATCCTTTGCCTCCATCTCGATCTCAATTAGGAACACAACACATTGCCTCAAATTCGAAAAAAATTTCACCAATTTGATTTGCGGGAACTGCTGAAACATCAAACATATCTCATTCATTGAGGTTCCAAATTTCAGTAGAAAACCAACCAGTGAAAGTGCCATATTCCCGGAGTCCTCTAATAGAATTTCAGGATGCTGCCTAATTAATATTCCTAACTGCTCCTTGCTACAGCCAATCTTGCTACAAAAGCTTAAGAAACTAAACATTGTCCTCCAATTAAAAGTACTCTGCTCCGTTGAATATTCCCCAATCCAACTAAATTCAATTCCCATACTCTTAAGTATCTCTAATACCCTTATAAACTCCAAATTTACATTCCCAACTAAAAAATTAGGATTACAGACAATAACTTTACGTACAAACGACTGGCTAAGCCCCAGTTTCTCCAAAGCTTGAAGCTTTGAACGCAAAACTCCAAAATCATATCGAAAAACTTCTGTTGCCTCTTTATAGATCATCCCTATCTTTTTTCGTGCAAAGCCATAGTTACAAAGCACATGATAGTTCTCAAGCAACAAATCATCATCATTCAAAAATATCATATCGCGTGGAAGAAGAGGACTATATTCGCAAGGCTTCAATCCCAAACTCTCAAAGAAAGGCTCAAATTCATTAATAGGATGGTACCGGAAAAACCTAGTGATTGCCCTTCCAATGTTTTCCTCATTGTCATTACCAAACTTATTCAAAATCTTTTCAAGAAAATAAGGTGAGTTTTTGCTCATATGTTCTGCATCCAAGAACTGTAAGTTCCTAGTCGAATGCAAATACTCCAATAAAGCAGCTTGCGCTTCTCTAGTAGCAATGGACAGTTTACTAACAACTCCACCACTAATATCATCACAATATGCGTCATTATCAGGTTTAACAACTTTCTTTGTTCCATAAAGTCTAGGGTTTTGAACTAAATAAAATGACCCAATTAGCCGAAATAGAGTTTTTGATGATCTAACGTGGTTTTGGAAACAATTTGAAGCAACCCATTTGAGGATATATGTAGTTCGAAGTTTCTGCAAGTGGTTCATGACTGTAACTAAACGCAGTGATTGATCAAGAATCACAAGAAAGGCTTAAGTTTAAAGCTCAAATAGAATTGAATATGGAGTTTCTAATAGAAAAATAATTTAAAAAAGAAATATTACCTTTGATATGGGTTTATTAGTCTCAAATATCTATGCATTTGAGGGGCTTGCTCTTGTTTTGACAATTCGCCGCCCTGTATGTGCTTACCTTCACTAGCTATGTCTGGTTTGCGAAAGTATGATGCCTCTTTCTCGATGGCATTTTGGTAATTATGAATTAACTTGTTCTGTTTTTTAGAAAACAACGAATCCTCTCTCTCTCTCTCGCTTCAAAAAGATTATATACAAAGAAAGAAATTGAGGGCGGAGGAAAAAGGTTGTATGGTTGAAAATTATATTTATTATATTAAGGGAGATAATTTACCAATTTTTCATCTGGGAAAAATTCAAAAATACCTGAAATGTTTGAAATTTATCTTTTTTCACCGTTTATGTTCAGGATATAGATTATATGGTTTATGAATTTTAATACAAAATATATATGATACGACTTTTTGTTTATAATTTCATCATATAATTGATATATCATATAATTTAGGAAAGAGTACTGATATTTAAACTGAAGTCTTAATAAAACATTGATAAAAACACACTTAAAATTACATCTTTTTTGGGTGAGTTTAATTTTGTTTGAAATAAATCTAAACCGGCGTCATTCAGGGTGTGTTTTTGTTAGCCTTTTGTCAAGCTTTGGTTCTGCAATCATTTTTCTTTAAAGAATATGTATGTCATGTCTTTTACAGTTCCTGTGTATAAATAATATGTTGTAAATTTTTAAAAATATGTGGTAAGTCTCTTACTCCAAAGTAATAGATGTATGACTCGCCATTTATAATTTCGTTGTATAGATGATATGTTATAAAAATTTTAAAAATATTTATGCGATGTCGTTTTTAAAATTTATGCGATGTCATATTTTTTTAGTACGTAGATAACATATGTCGTATTAACTGATATAATCATTTAAATAAAATGAATTTGTCTAATTATTTTACATTAGTAAGTATTAATAAATTTTATTTTATTTTATTATTTTACATTAGAAAGTATCAATAAATTGACATATATAAATTTTAATTTTGATTTATAATACCATAACTACAAGGTAATTTGTTAACGTAAAATTTATTTGAAATTGTTGTTTTAGGTGTAACTCATTTTGTTTCCACTAGACATAAAATTAAATTTGTAAAAATAATTCATTTCCAAGCTTTGCATCCCTCAACTAAACGCAACCATTAGAAATTAATTTTTTTAAGGGATAATGAAGATCAAGGAAAAACTTTATGCTGACATGCAAATTTTTGTTTTATGAATATCCATTGTTCAGTTAATAAATTGCCCACATTATGCAGCATATATTAAATAATGTTTTGTAAAAATTTCAAAACCAAATTTGGTTCT